>JBAIAA010001241.1:0-113194 GCA_037893245.1 Crossaster papposus | reverse complement strand
AAATTAGCAATTTGACCCGGGGCATGCTTTGTTAGTATTTTATTTCGATTTTCTGAAAATTATAACGTTAACACACGCGTTTCAAATTCGCCATAGGTTTGTGCACACAATCCCCGCCCACAAATAAGGGCATGAAGGAAAGCATGCCCCGGGAAGGGGCTGGGTGTTAGGAGATAGAGGGGGGCCTCCAGGAATGGCAAAATTAGCAATTTGACCCGGGGCATGCTTTGTTAGTATTTTATTTCGATTTTCTGAAAATTATAACGTTAACACACGCGTTTCAAATTCGCCATAGGTTTGTGCACACAATCCCCGCCCACAAATAAGGGCATGAAGGAAAGCATGCCCCGGGAAGGGGCTGGGTGTTAGGAGATAGAGGGGGGCCTCCAGGAATGGCAAAATTAGCAATTTGACCCGGGGCATGCTTTGTTAGTATTTTATTTCGATTTTCTGAAAATTATAACGTTAACACACGCGTTTCAAATTCGCCATAGGTTTGTGCACACAATCCCCGCCCACAAATAAGGGCATGAAGGAAAGCATGCCCCGGGAAGGGGCTGGGTGTTAGGAGATAGAGGGGGGCCTCCAGGAATGGCAAAATTAGCAATTTGACCCGGGGCATGCTTTGTTAGTATTTTATTTCGATTTTCTGAAAATTATAACGTTAACACACGCGTTTCAAATTCGCCATAGGTTTGTGCACACAATCCCCGCCCACAAATAAGGGCATGAAGGAAAGCATGCCCCGGGAAGGGGCTGGGTGTTAGGAGATAGAGGGGGGCCTCCAGGAATGGCAAAATTAGCAATTTGACCCGGGGCATGCTTTGTTAGTATTTTATTTCGATTTTCTGAAAATTATAACGTTAACACACGCGTTTCAAATTCGCCATAGGTTTGTGCACACAATCCCCGCCCACAAATAAGGGCATGAAGGAAAGCATGCCCCGGGAAGGGGCTGGGTGTTAGGAGATAGAGGGGGGCCTCCAGGAATGGCAAAATTAGCAATTTGACCCGGGGCATGCTTTGTTAGTATTTTATTTCGATTTTCTGAAAATTATAACGTTAACACACGCGTTTCAAATTCGCCATAGGTTTGTGCACACAATCCCCGCCCACAAATAAGGGCATGAAGGAAAGCATGCCCCGGGAAGGGGCTGGGTGTTAGGAGATAGAGGGGGGCCTCCAGGAATGGCAAAATTAGCAATTTGACCCGGGGCATGCTTTGTTAGTATTTTATTTCGATTTTCTGAAAATTATAACGTTAACACACGCGTTTCAAATTCGCCATAGGTTTGTGCACACAATCCCCGCCCACAAATAAGGGCATGAAGGAAAGCATGCCCCGGGAAGGGGCTGGGTGTTAGGAGATAGAGGGGGGCCTCCAGGAATGGCAAAATTAGCAATTTGACCCGGGGCATGCTTTGTTAGTATTTTATTTCGATTTTCTGAAAATTATAACGTTAACACACGCGTTTCAAATTCGCCATAGGTTTGTGCACACAATCCCCGCCCACAAATAAGGGCATGAAGGAAAGCATGCCCCGGGAAGGGGCTGGGTGTTAGGAGATAGAGGGGGGCCTCCAGGAATGGCAAAATTAGCAATTTGACCCGGGGCATGCTTTGTTAGTATTTTATTTCGATTTTCTGAAAATTATAACGTTAACACACGCGTTTCAAATTCGCCATAGGTTTGTGCACACAATCCCCGCCCACAAATAAGGGCATGAAGGAAAGCATGCCCCGGGAAGGGGCTGGGTGTTAGGAGATAGAGGGGGGCCTCCAGGAATGGCAAAATTAGCAATTTGACCCGGGGCATGCTTTGTTAGTATTTTATTTCGATTTTCTGAAAATTATAACGTTAACACACGCGTTTCAAATTCGCCATAGGTTTGTGCACACAATCCCCGCCCACAAATAAGGGCATGAAGGAAAGCATGCCCCGGGAAGGGGCTGGGTGTTAGGAGATAGAGGGGGGCCTCCATGAATGGCAAAATTAGCAATTTGACCCGGGGCATGCTTTGTTAGTATTTTATTTCGATTTTCTGAAAATTATAACGTTAACACACGCGTTTCAAATTCGCCATAGGTTTGTGCACACAATCCCCGCCCACAAATAAGGGCATGAAGGAAAGCATGCCCCGGGAAGGGGCTGGGTGTTAGGAGATAGAGGGGGGCCTCCAGGAATGGCAAAATTAGCAATTTGACCCGGGGCATGCTTTGTTAGTATTTTATTTCGATTTTCTGAAAATTATAACGTTAACACACGCGTTTCAAATTCGCCATAGGTTTGTGCACACAATCCCCGCCCACAAATAAGGGCATGAAGGAAAGCATGCCCCGGGAAGGGGCTGGGTGTTAGGAGATAGAGGGGGGCCTCCAGGAATGGCAAAATTAGCAATTTGACCCGGGGCATGCTTTGTTAGTATTTTATTTCGATTTTCTGAAAATTATAACGTTAACACACGCGTTTCAAATTCGCCATAGGTTTGTGCACACAATCCCCGCCCACAAATAAGGGCATGAAGGAAAGCATGCCCCGGGAAGGGGCTGGGTGTTAGGAGATAGAGGGGGGCCTCCAGGAATGGCAAAATTAGCAATTTGACCCGGGGCATGCTTTGTTAGTATTTTATTTCGATTTTCTGAAAATTATAACGTTAACACACGCGTTTCAAATTCGCCATAGGTTTGTGCACACAATCCCCGCCCACAAATAAGGGCATGAAGGAAAGCATGCCCCGGGAAGGGGCTGGGTGTTAGGAGATAGAGGGGGGCCTCCAGGAATGGCAAAATTAGCAATTTGACCCGGGGCATGCTTTGTTAGTATTTTATTTCGATTTTCTGAAAATTATAACGTTAACACACGCGTTTCAAATTCGCCATAGGTTTGTGCACACAATCCCCGCCCACAAATAAGGGCATGAAGGAAAGCATGCCCCGGGAAGGGGCTGGGTGTTAGGAGATAGAGGGGGGCCTCCAGGAATGGCAAAATTAGCAATTTGACCCGGGGCATGCTTTGTTAGTATTTTATTTCGATTTTCTGAAAATTATAACGTTAACACACGCGTTTCAAATTCGCCATAGGTTTGTGCACACAATCCCCGCCCACAAATAAGGGCATGAAGGAAAGCATGCCCCGGGAAGGGGCTGGGTGTTAGGAGATAGAGGGGGGCCTCCAGGAATGGCAAAATTAGCAATTTGACCCGGGGCATGCTTTGTTAGTATTTTATTTCGATTTTCTGAAAATTATAACGTTAACACACGCGTTTCAAATTCGCCATAGGTTTGTGCACACAATCCCCGCCCACAAATAAGGGCATGAAGGAAAGCATGCCCCGGGAAGGGGCTGGGTGTTAGGAGATAGAGGGGGGCCTCCAGGAATGGCAAAATTAGCAATTTGACCCGGGGCATGCTTTGTTAGTATTTTATTTCGATTTTCTGAAAATTATAACGTTAACACACGCGTTTCAAATTCGCCATAGGTTTGTGCACACAATCCCCGCCCACAAATAAGGGCATGAAGGAAAGCATGCCCCGGGAAGGGGCTGGGTGTTAGGAGATAGAGGGGGGCCTCCAGGAATGGCAAAATTAGCAATTTGACCCGGGGCATGCTTTGTTAGTATTTTATTTCGATTTTCTGAAAATTATAACGTTAACACACGCGTTTCAAATTCGCCATAGGTTTGTGCACACAATCCCCGCCCACAAATAAGGGCATGAAGGAAAGCATGCCCCGGGAAGGGGCTGGGTGTTAGGAGATAGAGGGGGGCCTCCAGGAATGGCAAAATTAGCAATTTGACCCGGGGCATGCTTTGTTAGTATTTTATTTCGATTTTCTGAAAATTATAACGTTAACACACGCGTTTCAAATTCGCCATAGGTTTGTGCACACAATCCCCGCCCACAAATAAGGGCATGAAGGAAAGCATGCCCCGGGAAGGGGCTGGGTGTTAGGAGATAGAGGGGGGCCTCCAGGAATGGCAAAATTAGCAATTTGACCCGGGGCATGCTTTGTTAGTATTTTATTTCGATTTTCTGAAAATTATAACGTTAACACACGCGTTTCAAATTCGCCATAGGTTTGTGCACACAATCCCCGCCCACAAATAAGGGCATGAAGGAAAGCATGCCCCGGGAAGGGGCTGGGTGTTAGGAGATAGAGGGGGGCCTCCAGGAATGGCAAAATTAGCAATTTGACCCGGGGCATGCTTTGTTAGTATTTTATTTCGATTTTCTGAAAATTATAACGTTAACACACGCGTTTCAAATTCGCCATAGGTTTGTGCACACAATCCCCGCCCACAAATAAGGGCATGAAGGAAAGCATGCCCCGGGAAGGGGCTGGGTGTTAGGAGATAGAGGGGGGCCTCCAGGAATGGCAAAATTAGCAATTTGACCCGGGGCATGCTTTGTTAGTATTTTATTTCGATTTTCTGAAAATTATAACGTTAACACACGCGTTTCAAATTCGCCATAGGTTTGTGCACACAATCCCCGCCCACAAATAAGGGCATGAAGGAAAGCATGCCCCGGGAAGGGGCTGGGTGTTAGGAGATAGAGGGGGGCCTCCAGGAATGGCAAAATTAGCAATTTGACCCGGGGCATGCTTTGTTAGTATTTTATTTCGATTTTCTGAAAATTATAACGTTAACACACGCGTTTCAAATTCGCCATAGGTTTGTGCACACAATCCCCGCCCACAAATAAGGGCATGAAGGAAAGCATGCCCCGGGAAGGGGCTGGGTGTTAGGAGATAGAGGGGGGCCTCCAGGAATGGCAAAATTAGCAATTTGACCCGGGGCATGCTTTGTTAGTATTTTATTTCGATTTTCTGAAAATTATAACGTTAACACACGCGTTTCAAATTCGCCATAGGTTTGTGCACACAATCCCCGCCCACAAATAAGGGCATGAAGGAAAGCATGCCCCGGGAAGGGGCTGGGTGTTAGGAGATAGAGGGGGGCCTCCAGGAATGGCAAAATTAGCAATTTGACCCGGGGCATGCTTTGTTAGTATTTTATTTCGATTTTCTGAAAATTATAACGTTAACACACGCGTTTCAAATTCGCCATAGGTTTGTGCACACAATCCCCGCCCACAAATAAGGGCATGAAGGAAAGCATGCCCCGGGAAGGGGCTGGGTGTTAGGAGATAGAGGGGGGCCTCCAGGAATGGCAAAATTAGCAATTTGACCCGGGGCATGCTTTGTTAGTATTTTATTTCGATTTTCTGAAAATTATAACGTTAACACACGCGTTTCAAATTCGCCATAGGTTTGTGCACACAATCCCCGCCCACAAATAAGGGCATGAAGGAAAGCATGCCCCGGGAAGGGGCTGGGTGTTAGGAGATAGAGGGGGGCCTCCAGGAATGGCAAAATTAGCAATTTGACCCGGGGCATGCTTTGTTAGTATTTTATTTCGATTTTCTGAAAATTATAACGTTAACACACGCGTTTCAAATTCGCCATAGGTTTGTGCACACAATCCCCGCCCACAAATAAGGGCATGAAGGAAAGCATGCCCCGGGAAGGGGCTGGGTGTTAGGAGATAGAGGGGGGCCTCCAGGAATGGCAAAATTAGCAATTTGACCCGGGGCATGCTTTGTTAGTATTTTATTTCGATTTTCTGAAAATTATAACGTTAACACACGCGTTTCAAATTCGCCATAGGTTTGTGCACACAATCCCCGCCCACAAATAAGGGCATGAAGGAAAGCATGCCCCGGGAAGGGGCTGGGTGTTAGGAGATAGAGGGGGGCCTCCAGGAATGGCAAAATTAGCAATTTGACCCGGGGCATGCTTTGTTAGTATTTTATTTCGATTTTCTGAAAATTATAACGTTAACACACGCGTTTCAAATTCGCCATAGGTTTGTGCACACAATCCCCGCCCACAAATAAGGGCATGAAGGAAAGCATGCCCCGGGAAGGGGCTGGGTGTTAGGAGATAGAGGGGGGCCTCCAGGAATGGCAAAATTAGCAATTTGACCCGGGGCATGCTTTGTTAGTATTTTATTTCGATTTTCTGAAAATTATAACGTTAACACACGCGTTTCAAATTCGCCATAGGTTTGTGCACACAATCCCCGCCCACAAATAAGGGCATGAAGGAAAGCATGCCCCGGGAAGGGGCTGGGTGTTAGGAGATAGAGGGGGGCCTCCAGGAATGGCAAAATTAGCAATTTGACCCGGGGCATGCTTTGTTAGTATTTTATTTCGATTTTCTGAAAATTATAACGTTAACACACGCGTTTCAAATTCGCCATAGGTTTGTGCACACAATCCCCGCCCACAAATAAGGGCATGAAGGAAAGCATGCCCCGGGAAGGGGCTGGGTGTTAGGAGATAGAGGGGGGCCTCCAGGAATGGCAAAATTAGCAATTTGACCCGGGGCATGCTTTGTTAGTATTTTATTTCGATTTTCTGAAAATTATAACGTTAACACACGCGTTTCAAATTCGCCATAGGTTTGTGCACACAATCCCCGCCCACAAATAAGGGCATGAAGGAAAGCATGCCCCGGGAAGGGGCTGGGTGTTAGGAGATAGAGGGGGGCCTCCAGGAATGGCAAAATTAGCAATTTGACCCGGGGCATGCTTTGTTAGTATTTTATTTCGATTTTCTGAAAATTATAACGTTAACACACGCGTTTCAAATTCGCCATAGGTTTGTGCACACAATCCCCGCCCACAAATAAGGGCATGAAGGAAAGCATGCCCCGGGAAGGGGCTGGGTGTTAGGAGATAGAGGGGGGCCTCCAGGAATGGCAAAATTAGCAATTTGACCCGGGGCATGCTTTGTTAGTATTTTATTTCGATTTTCTGAAAATTATAACGTTAACACACGCGTTTCAAATTCGCCATAGGTTTGTGCACACAATCCCCGCCCACAAATAAGGGCATGAAGGAAAGCATGCCCCGGGAAGGGGCTGGGTGTTAGGAGATAGAGGGGGGCCTCCAGGAATGGCAAAATTAGCAATTTGACCCGGGGCATGCTTTGTTAGTATTTTATTTCGATTTTCTGAAAATTATAACGTTAACACACGCGTTTCAAATTCGCCATAGGTTTGTGCACACAATCCCCGCCCACAAATAAGGGCATGAAGGAAAGCATGCCCCGGGAAGGGGCTGGGTGTTAGGAGATAGAGGGGGGCCTCCAGGAATGGCAAAATTAGCAATTTGACCCGGGGCATGCTTTGTTAGTATTTTATTTCGATTTTCTGAAAATTATAACGTTAACACACGCGTTTCAAATTCGCCATAGGTTTGTGCACACAATCCCCGCCCACAAATAAGGGCATGAAGGAAAGCATGCCCCGGGAAGGGGCTGGGTGTTAGGAGATAGAGGGGGGCCTCCAGGAATGGCAAAATTAGCAATTTGACCCGGGGCATGCTTTGTTAGTATTTTATTTCGATTTTCTGAAAATTATAACGTTAACACACGCGTTTCAAATTCGCCATAGGTTTGTGCACACAATCCCCGCCCACAAATAAGGGCATGAAGGAAAGCATGCCCCGGGAAGGGGCTGGGTGTTAGGAGATAGAGGGGGGCCTCCAGGAATGGCAAAATTAGCAATTTGACCCGGGGCATGCTTTGTTAGTATTTTATTTCGATTTTCTGAAAATTATAACGTTAACACACGCGTTTCAAATTCGCCATAGGTTTGTGCACACAATCCCCGCCCACAAATAAGGGCATGAAGGAAAGCATGCCCCGGGAAGGGGCTGGGTGTTAGGAGATAGAGGGGGGCCTCCAGGAATGGCAAAATTAGCAATTTGACCCGGGGCATGCTTTGTTAGTATTTTATTTCGATTTTCTGAAAATTATAACGTTAACACACGCGTTTCAAATTCGCCATAGGTTTGTGCACACAATCCCCGCCCACAAATAAGGGCATGAAGGAAAGCATGCCCCGGGAAGGGGCTGGGTGTTAGGAGATAGAGGGGGGCCTCCAGGAATGGCAAAATTAGCAATTTGACCCGGGGCATGCTTTGTTAGTATTTTATTTCGATTTTCTGAAAATTATAACGTTAACACACGCGTTTCAAATTCGCCATAGGTTTGTGCACACAATCCCCGCCCACAAATAAGGGCATGAAGGAAAGCATGCCCCGGGAAGGGGCTGGGTGTTAGGAGATAGAGGGGGGCCTCCAGGAATGGCAAAATTAGCAATTTGACCCGGGGCATGCTTTGTTAGTATTTTATTTCGATTTTCTGAAAATTATAACGTTAACACACGCGTTTCAAATTCGCCATAGGTTTGTGCACACAATCCCCGCCCACAAATAAGGGCATGAAGGAAAGCATGCCCCGGGAAGGGGCTGGGTGTTAGGAGATAGAGGGGGGCCTCCAGGAATGGCAAAATTAGCAATTTGACCCGGGGCATGCTTTGTTAGTATTTTATTTCGATTTTCTGAAAATTATAACGTTAACACACGCGTTTCAAATTCGCCATAGGTTTGTGCACACAATCCCCGCCCACAAATAAGGGCATGAAGGAAAGCATGCCCCGGGAAGGGGCTGGGTGTTAGGAGATAGAGGGGGGCCTCCAGGAATGGCAAAATTAGCAATTTGACCCGGGGCATGCTTTGTTAGTATTTTATTTCGATTTTCTGAAAATTATAACGTTAACACACGCGTTTCAAATTCGCCATAGGTTTGTGCACACAATCCCCGCCCACAAATAAGGGCATGAAGGAAAGCATGCCCCGGGAAGGGGCTGGGTGTTAGGAGATAGAGGGGGGCCTCCAGGAATGGCAAAATTAGCAATTTGACCCGGGGCATGCTTTGTTAGTATTTTATTTCGATTTTCTGAAAATTATAACGTTAACACACGCGTTTCAAATTCGCCATAGGTTTGTGCACACAATCCCCGCCCACAAATAAGGGCATGAAGGAAAGCATGCCCCGGGAAGGGGCTGGGTGTTAGGAGATAGAGGGGGGCCTCCAGGAATGGCAAAATTAGCAATTTGACCCGGGGCATGCTTTGTTAGTATTTTATTTCGATTTTCTGAAAATTATAACGTTAACACACGCGTTTCAAATTCGCCATAGGTTTGTGCACACAATCCCCGCCCACAAATAAGGGCATGAAGGAAAGCATGCCCCGGGAAGGGGCTGGGTGTTAGGAGATAGAGGGGGGCCTCCAGGAATGGCAAAATTAGCAATTTGACCCGGGGCATGCTTTGTTAGTATTTTATTTCGATTTTCTGAAAATTATAACGTTAACACACGCGTTTCAAATTCGCCATAGGTTTGTGCACACAATCCCCGCCCACAAATAAGGGCATGAAGGAAAGCATGCCCCGGGAAGGGGCTGGGTGTTAGGAGATAGAGGGGGGCCTCCAGGAATGGCAAAATTAGCAATTTGACCCGGGGCATGCTTTGTTAGTATTTTATTTCGATTTTCTGAAAATTATAACGTTAACACACGCGTTTCAAATTCGCCATAGGTTTGTGCACACAATCCCCGCCCACAAATAAGGGCATGAAGGAAAGCATGCCCCGGGAAGGGGCTGGGTGTTAGGAGATAGAGGGGGGCCTCCAGGAATGGCAAAATTAGCAATTTGACCCGGGGCATGCTTTGTTAGTATTTTATTTCGATTTTCTGAAAATTATAACGTTAACACACGCGTTTCAAATTCGCCATAGGTTTGTGCACACAATCCCCGCCCACAAATAAGGGCATGAAGGAAAGCATGCCCCGGGAAGGGGCTGGGTGTTAGGAGATAGAGGGGGGCCTCCAGGAATGGCAAAATTAGCAATTTGACCCGGGGCATGCTTTGTTAGTATTTTATTTCGATTTTCTGAAAATTATAACGTTAACACACGCGTTTCAAATTCGCCATAGGTTTGTGCACACAATCCCCGCCCACAAATAAGGGCATGAAGGAAAGCATGCCCCGGGAAGGGGCTGGGTGTTAGGAGATAGAGGGGGGCCTCCAGGAATGGCAAAATTAGCAATTTGACCCGGGGCATGCTTTGTTAGTATTTTATTTCGATTTTCTGAAAATTATAACGTTAACACACGCGTTTCAAATTCGCCATAGGTTTGTGCACACAATCCCCGCCCACAAATAAGGGCATGAAGGAAAGCATGCCCCGGGAAGGGGCTGGGTGTTAGGAGATAGAGGGGGGCCTCCAGGAATGGCAAAATTAGCAATTTGACCCGGGGCATGCTTTGTTAGTATTTTATTTCGATTTTCTGAAAATTATAACGTTAACACACGCGTTTCAAATTCGCCATAGGTTTGTGCACACAATCCCCGCCCACAAATAAGGGCATGAAGGAAAGCATGCCCCGGGAAGGGGCTGGGTGTTAGGAGATAGAGGGGGGCCTCCAGGAATGGCAAAATTAGCAATTTGACCCGGGGCATGCTTTGTTAGTATTTTATTTCGATTTTCTGAAAATTATAACGTTAACACACGCGTTTCAAATTCGCCATAGGTTTGTGCACACAATCCCCGCCCACAAATAAGGGCATGAAGGAAAGCATGCCCCGGGAAGGGGCTGGGTGTTAGGAGATAGAGGGGGGCCTCCAGGAATGGCAAAATTAGCAATTTGACCCGGGGCATGCTTTGTTAGTATTTTATTTCGATTTTCTGAAAATTATAACGTTAACACACGCGTTTCAAATTCGCCATAGGTTTGTGCACACAATCCCCGCCCACAAATAAGGGCATGAAGGAAAGCATGCCCCGGGAAGGGGCTGGGTGTTAGGAGATAGAGGGGGGCCTCCAGGAATGGCAAAATTAGCAATTTGACCCGGGGCATGCTTTGTTAGTATTTTATTTCGATTTTCTGAAAATTATAACGTTAACACACGCGTTTCAAATTCGCCATAGGTTTGTGCACACAATCCCCGCCCACAAATAAGGGCATGAAGGAAAGCATGCCCCGGGAAGGGGCTGGGTGTTAGGAGATAGAGGGGGGCCTCCAGGAATGGCAAAATTAGCAATTTGACCCGGGGCATGCTTTGTTAGTATTTTATTTCGATTTTCTGAAAATTATAACGTTAACACACGCGTTTCAAATTCGCCATAGGTTTGTGCACACAATCCCCGCCCACAAATAAGGGCATGAAGGAAAGCATGCCCCGGGAAGGGGCTGGGTGTTAGGAGATAGAGGGGGGCCTCCAGGAATGGCAAAATTAGCAATTTGACCCGGGGCATGCTTTGTTAGTATTTTATTTCGATTTTCTGAAAATTATAACGTTAACACACGCGTTTCAAATTCGCCATAGGTTTGTGCACACAATCCCCGCCCACAAATAAGGGCATGAAGGAAAGCATGCCCCGGGAAGGGGCTGGGTGTTAGGAGATAGAGGGGGGCCTCCAGGAATGGCAAAATTAGCAATTTGACCCGGGGCATGCTTTGTTAGTATTTTATTTCGATTTTCTGAAAATTATAACGTTAACACACGCGTTTCAAATTCGCCATAGGTTTGTGCACACAATCCCCGCCCACAAATAAGGGCATGAAGGAAAGCATGCCCCGGGAAGGGGCTGGGTGTTAGGAGATAGAGGGGGGCCTCCAGGAATGGCAAAATTAGCAATTTGACCCGGGGCATGCTTTGTTAGTATTTTATTTCGATTTTCTGAAAATTATAACGTTAACACACGCGTTTCAAATTCGCCATAGGTTTGTGCACACAATCCCCGCCCACAAATAAGGGCATGAAGGAAAGCATGCCCCGGGAAGGGGCTGGGTGTTAGGAGATAGAGGGGGGCCTCCAGGAATGGCAAAATTAGCAATTTGACCCGGGGCATGCTTTGTTAGTATTTTATTTCGATTTTCTGAAAATTATAACGTTAACACACGCGTTTCAAATTCGCCATAGGTTTGTGCACACAATCCCCGCCCACAAATAAGGGCATGAAGGAAAGCATGCCCCGGGAAGGGGCTGGGTGTTAGGAGATAGAGGGGGGCCTCCAGGAATGGCAAAATTAGCAATTTGACCCGGGGCATGCTTTGTTAGTATTTTATTTCGATTTTCTGAAAATTATAACGTTAACACACGCGTTTCAAATTCGCCATAGGTTTGTGCACACAATCCCCGCCCACAAATAAGGGCATGAAGGAAAGCATGCCCCGGGAAGGGGCTGGGTGTTAGGAGATAGAGGGGGGCCTCCAGGAATGGCAAAATTAGCAATTTGACCCGGGGCATGCTTTGTTAGTATTTTATTTCGATTTTCTGAAAATTATAACGTTAACACACGCGTTTCAAATTCGCCATAGGTTTGTGCACACAATCCCCGCCCACAAATAAGGGCATGAAGGAAAGCATGCCCCGGGAAGGGGCTGGGTGTTAGGAGATAGAGGGGGGCCTCCAGGAATGGCAAAATTAGCAATTTGACCCGGGGCATGCTTTGTTAGTATTTTATTTCGATTTTCTGAAAATTATAACGTTAACACACGCGTTTCAAATTCGCCATAGGTTTGTGCACACAATCCCCGCCCACAAATAAGGGCATGAAGGAAAGCATGCCCCGGGAAGGGGCTGGGTGTTAGGAGATAGAGGGGGGCCTCCAGGAATGGCAAAATTAGCAATTTGACCCGGGGCATGCTTTGTTAGTATTTTATTTCGATTTTCTGAAAATTATAACGTTAACACACGCGTTTCAAATTCGCCATAGGTTTGTGCACACAATCCCCGCCCACAAATAAGGGCATGAAGGAAAGCATGCCCCGGGAAGGGGCTGGGTGTTAGGAGATAGAGGGGGGCCTCCAGGAATGGCAAAATTAGCAATTTGACCCGGGGCATGCTTTGTTAGTATTTTATTTCGATTTTCTGAAAATTATAACGTTAACACACGCGTTTCAAATTCGCCATAGGTTTGTGCACACAATCCCCGCCCACAAATAAGGGCATGAAGGAAAGCATGCCCCGGGAAGGGGCTGGGTGTTAGGAGATAGAGGGGGGCCTCCAGGAATGGCAAAATTAGCAATTTGACCCGGGGCATGCTTTGTTAGTATTTTATTTCGATTTTCTGAAAATTATAACGTTAACACACGCGTTTCAAATTCGCCATAGGTTTGTGCACACAATCCCCGCCCACAAATAAGGGCATGAAGGAAAGCATGCCCCGGGAAGGGGCTGGGTGTTAGGAGATAGAGGGGGGCCTCCAGGAATGGCAAAATTAGCAATTTGACCCGGGGCATGCTTTGTTAGTATTTTATTTCGATTTTCTGAAAATTATAACGTTAACACACGCGTTTCAAATTCGCCATAGGTTTGTGCACACAATCCCCGCCCACAAATAAGGGCATGAAGGAAAGCATGCCCCGGGAAGGGGCTGGGTGTTAGGAGATAGAGGGGGGCCTCCAGGAATGGCAAAATTAGCAATTTGACCCGGGGCATGCTTTGTTAGTATTTTATTTCGATTTTCTGAAAATTATAACGTTAACACACGCGTTTCAAATTCGCCATAGGTTTGTGCACACAATCCCCGCCCACAAATAAGGGCATGAAGGAAAGCATGCCCCGGGAAGGGGCTGGGTGTTAGGAGATAGAGGGGGGCCTCCAGGAATGGCAAAATTAGCAATTTGACCCGGGGCATGCTTTGTTAGTATTTTATTTCGATTTTCTGAAAATTATAACGTTAACACACGCGTTTCAAATTCGCCATAGGTTTGTGCACACAATCCCCGCCCACAAATAAGGGCATGAAGGAAAGCATGCCCCGGGAAGGGGCTGGGTGTTAGGAGATAGAGGGGGGCCTCCAGGAATGGCAAAATTAGCAATTTGACCCGGGGCATGCTTTGTTAGTATTTTATTTCGATTTTCTGAAAATTATAACGTTAACACACGCGTTTCAAATTCGCCATAGGTTTGTGCACACAATCCCCGCCCACAAATAAGGGCATGAAGGAAAGCATGCCCCGGGAAGGGGCTGGGTGTTAGGAGATAGAGGGGGGCCTCCAGGAATGGCAAAATTAGCAATTTGACCCGGGGCATGCTTTGTTAGTATTTTATTTCGATTTTCTGAAAATTATAACGTTAACACACGCGTTTCAAATTCGCCATAGGTTTGTGCACACAATCCCCGCCCACAAATAAGGGCATGAAGGAAAGCATGCCCCGGGAAGGGGCTGGGTGTTAGGAGATAGAGGGGGGCCTCCAGGAATGGCAAAATTAGCAATTTGACCCGGGGCATGCTTTGTTAGTATTTTATTTCGATTTTCTGAAAATTATAACGTTAACACACGCGTTTCAAATTCGCCATAGGTTTGTGCACACAATCCCCGCCCACAAATAAGGGCATGAAGGAAAGCATGCCCCGCGTTTCAAATTCGCCATAGGTTTGTGCACACAATCCCCGCCCACAAATAAGGGCATGAAGGAAAGCATGCCCCGGGAAGGGGCTGGGTGTTAGGAGATAGAGGGGGGCCTCCAGGAATGGCAAAATTAGCAATTTGACCCGGGGCATGCTTTGTTAGTATTTTATTTCGATTTTCTGAAAATTATAACGTTAACACACGCGTTTCAAATTCGCCATAGGTTTGTGCACACAATCCCCGCCCACAAATAAGGGCATGAAGGAAAGCATGCCCCGGGAAGGGGCTGGGTGTTAGGAGATAGAGGGGGGCACAAATAAGGGCATGAAGGAAAGCATGCCCCGGGAAGGGGCTGGGTGTTAGGAGATAGAGGGGGGCCTCCAGGAATGGCAAAATTAGCAATTTGACCCGGGGCATGCTTTGTTAGTATTTTATTTCGATTTTCTGAAAATTATAACGTTAACACACGCGTTTCAAATTCGCCATAGGTTTGTGCACACAATCCCCGCCCACAAATAAGGGCATGAAGGAAAGCATGCCCCGGGAAGGGGCTGGGTGTTAGGAGATAGAGGGGGGCCTCCAGGAATGGCAAAATTAGCAATTTGACCCGGGGCATGCTTTGTTAGTATTTTATTTCGATTTTCTGAAAATTATAACGTTAACACACGCGTTTCAAATTCGCCATAGGTTTGTGCACACAATCCCCGCCCACAAATAAGGGCATGAAGGAAAGCATGCCCCGGGAAGGGGCTGGGTGTTAGGAGATAGAGGGGGGCCTCCAGGAATGGCAAAATTAGCAATTTGACCCGGGGCATGCTTTGTTAGTATTTTATTTCGATTTTCTGAAAATTATAACGTTAACACACGCGTTTCAAATTCGCCATAGGTTTGTGCACACAATCCCCGCCCACAAATAAGGGCATGAAGGAAAGCATGCCCCGGGAAGGGGCTGGGTGTTAGGAGATAGAGGGGGGCCTCCAGGAATGGCAAAATTAGCAATTTGACCCGGGGCATGCTTTGTTAGTATTTTATTTCGATTTTCTGAAAATTATAACGTTAACACACGCGTTTCAAATTCGCCATAGGTTTGTGCACACAATCCCCGCCCACAAATAAGGGCATGAAGGAAAGCATGCCCCGGGAAGGGGCTGGGTGTTAGGAGATAGAGGGGGGCCTCCAGGAATGGCAAAATTAGCAATTTGACCCGGGGCATGCTTTGTTAGTATTTTATTTCGATTTTCTGAAAATTATAACGTTAACACACGCGTTTCAAATTCGCCATAGGTTTGTGCACACAATCCCCGCCCACAAATAAGGGCATGAAGGAAAGCATGCCCCGGGAAGGGGCTGGGTGTTAGGAGATAGAGGGGGGCCTCCAGGAATGGCAAAATTAGCAATTTGACCCGGGGCATGCTTTGTTAGTATTTTATTTCGATTTTCTGAAAATTATAACGTTAACACACGCGTTTCAAATTCGCCATAGGTTTGTGCACACAATCCCCGCCCACAAATAAGGGCATGAAGGAAAGCATGCCCCGGGAAGGGGCTGGGTGTTAGGAGATAGAGGGGGGCCTCCAGGAATGGCAAAATTAGCAATTTGACCCGGGGCATGCTTTGTTAGTATTTTATTTCGATTTTCTGAAAATTATAACGTTAACACACGCGTTTCAAATTCGCCATAGGTTTGTGCACACAATCCCCGCCCACAAATAAGGGCATGAAGGAAAGCATGCCCCGGGAAGGGGCTGGGTGTTAGGAGATAGAGGGGGGCCTCCAGGAATGGCAAAATTAGCAATTTGACCCGGGGCATGCTTTGTTAGTATTTTATTTCGATTTTCTGAAAATTATAACGTTAACACACGCGTTTCAAATTCGCCATAGGTTTGTGCACACAATCCCCGCCCACAAATAAGGGCATGAAGGAAAGCATGCCCCGGGAAGGGGCTGGGTGTTAGGAGATAGAGGGGGGCCTCCAGGAATGGCAAAATTAGCAATTTGACCCGGGGCATGCTTTGTTAGTATTTTATTTCGATTTTCTGAAAATTATAACGTTAACACACGCGTTTCAAATTCGCCATAGGTTTGTGCACACAATCCCCGCCCACAAATAAGGGCATGAAGGAAAGCATGCCCCGGGAAGGGGCTGGGTGTTAGGAGATAGAGGGGGGCCTCCAGGAATGGCAAAATTAGCAATTTGACCCGGGGCATGCTTTGTTAGTATTTTATTTCGATTTTCTGAAAATTATAACGTTAACACACGCGTTTCAAATTCGCCATAGGTTTGTGCACACAATCCCCGCCCACAAATAAGGGCATGAAGGAAAGCATGCCCCGGGAAGGGGCTGGGTGTTAGGAGATAGAGGGGGGCCTCCAGGAATGGCAAAATTAGCAATTTGACCCGGGGCATGCTTTGTTAGTATTTTATTTCGATTTTCTGAAAATTATAACGTTAACACACGCGTTTCAAATTCGCCATAGGTTTGTGCACACAATCCCCGCCCACAAATAAGGGCATGAAGGAAAGCATGCCCCGGGAAGGGGCTGGGTGTTAGGAGATAGAGGGGGGCCTCCAGGAATGGCAAAATTAGCAATTTGACCCGGGGCATGCTTTGTTAGTATTTTATTTCGATTTTCTGAAAATTATAACGTTAACACACGCGTTTCAAATTCGCCATAGGTTTGTGCACACAATCCCCGCCCACAAATAAGGGCATGAAGGAAAGCATGCCCCGGGAAGGGGCTGGGTGTTAGGAGATAGAGGGGGGCCTCCAGGAATGGCAAAATTAGCAATTTGACCCGGGGCATGCTTTGTTAGTATTTTATTTCGATTTTCTGAAAATTATAACGTTAACACACGCGTTTCAAATTCGCCATAGGTTTGTGCACACAATCCCCGCCCACAAATAAGGGCATGAAGGAAAGCATGCCCCGGGAAGGGGCTGGGTGTTAGGAGATAGAGGGGGGCCTCCAGGAATGGCAAAATTAGCAATTTGACCCGGGGCATGCTTTGTTAGTATTTTATTTCGATTTTCTGAAAATTATAACGTTAACACACGCGTTTCAAATTCGCCATAGGTTTGTGCACACAATCCCCGCCCACAAATAAGGGCATGAAGGAAAGCATGCCCCGGGAAGGGGCTGGGTGTTAGGAGATAGAGGGGGGCCTCCAGGAATGGCAAAATTAGCAATTTGACCCGGGGCATGCTTTGTTAGTATTTTATTTCGATTTTCTGAAAATTATAACGTTAACACACGCGTTTCAAATTCGCCATAGGTTTGTGCACACAATCCCCGCCCACAAATAAGGGCATGAAGGAAAGCATGCCCCGGGAAGGGGCTGGGTGTTAGGAGATAGAGGGGGGCCTCCAGGAATGGCAAAATTAGCAATTTGACCCGGGGCATGCTTTGTTAGTATTTTATTTCGATTTTCTGAAAATTATAACGTTAACACACGCGTTTCAAATTCGCCATAGGTTTGTGCACACAATCCCCGCCCACAAATAAGGGCATGAAGGAAAGCATGCCCCGGGAAGGGGCTGGGTGTTAGGAGATAGAGGGGGGCCTCCAGGAATGGCAAAATTAGCAATTTGACCCGGGGCATGCTTTGTTAGTATTTTATTTCGATTTTCTGAAAATTATAACGTTAACACACGCGTTTCAAATTCGCCATAGGTTTGTGCACACAATCCCCGCCCACAAATAAGGGCATGAAGGAAAGCATGCCCCGGGAAGGGGCTGGGTGTTAGGAGATAGAGGGGGGCCTCCAGGAATGGCAAAATTAGCAATTTGACCCGGGGCATGCTTTGTTAGTATTTTATTTCGATTTTCTGAAAATTATAACGTTAACACACGCGTTTCAAATTCGCCATAGGTTTGTGCACACAATCCCCGCCCACAAATAAGGGCATGAAGGAAAGCATGCCCCGGGAAGGGGCTGGGTGTTAGGAGATAGAGGGGGGCCTCCAGGAATGGCAAAATTAGCAATTTGACCCGGGGCATGCTTTGTTAGTATTTTATTTCGATTTTCTGAAAATTATAACGTTAACACACGCGTTTCAAATTCGCCATAGGTTTGTGCACACAATCCCCGCCCACAAATAAGGGCATGAAGGAAAGCATGCCCCGGGAAGGGGCTGGGTGTTAGGAGATAGAGGGGGGCCTCCAGGAATGGCAAAATTAGCAATTTGACCCGGGGCATGCTTTGTTAGTATTTTATTTCGATTTTCTGAAAATTATAACGTTAACACACGCGTTTCAAATTCGCCATAGGTTTGTGCACACAATCCCCGCCCACAAATAAGGGCATGAAGGAAAGCATGCCCCGGGAAGGGGCTGGGTGTTAGGAGATAGAGGGGGGCCTCCAGGAATGGCAAAATTAGCAATTTGACCCGGGGCATGCTTTAGTTAGTATTTTATTTCGATTTTCTGAAAATTATAACGTTAACACACGCGTTTCAAATTCGCCATAGGTTTGTGCACACAATCCCCGCCCACAAATAAGGGCATGAAGGAAAGCATGCCCCGGGAAGGGGCTGGGTGTTAGGAGATAGAGGGGGGCCTCCAGGAATGGCAAAATTAGCAATTTGACCCGGGGCATGCTTTGTTAGTATTTTATTTCGATTTTCTGAAAATTATAACGTTAACACACGCGTTTCAAATTCGCCATAGGTTTGTGCACACAATCCCCGCCCACAAATAAGGGCATGAAGGAAAGCATGCCCCGGGAAGGGGCTGGGTGTTAGGAGATAGAGGGGGGCCTCCAGGAATGGCAAAATTAGCAATTTGACCCGGGGCATGCTTTGTTAGTATTTTATTTCGATTTTCTGAAAATTATAACGTTAACACACGCGTTTCAAATTCGCCATAGGTTTGTGCACACAATCCCCGCCCACAAATAAGGGCATGAAGGAAAGCATGCCCCGGGAAGGGGCTGGGTGTTAGGAGATAGAGGGGGGCCTCCAGGAATGGCAAAATTAGCAATTTGACCCGGGGCATGCTTTGTTAGTATTTTATTTCGATTTTCTGAAAATTATAACGTTAACACACGCGTTTCAAATTCGCCATAGGTTTGTGCACACAATCCCCGCCCACAAATAAGGGCATGAAGGAAAGCATGCCCCGGGAAGGGGCTGGGTGTTAGGAGATAGAGGGGGGCCTCCAGGAATGGCAAAATTAGCAATTTGACCCGGGGCATGCTTTGTTAGTATTTTATTTCGATTTTCTGAAAATTATAACGTTAACACACGCGTTTCAAATTCGCCATAGGTTTGTGCACACAATCCCCGCCCACAAATAAGGGCATGAAGGAAAGCATGCCCCGGGAAGGGGCTGGGTGTTAGGAGATAGAGGGGGGCCTCCAGGAATGGCAAAATTAGCAATTTGACCCGGGGCATGCTTTGTTAGTATTTTATTTCGATTTTCTGAAAATTATAACGTTAACACACGCGTTTCAAATTCGCCATAGGTTTGTGCACACAATCCCCGCCCACAAATAAGGGCATGAAGGAAAGCATGCCCCGGGAAGGGGCTGGGTGTTAGGAGATAGAGGGGGGCCTCCAGGAATGGCAAAATTAGCAATTTGACCCGGGGCATGCTTTGTTAGTATTTTATTTCGATTTTCTGAAAATTATAACGTTAACACACGCGTTTCAAATTCGCCATAGGTTTGTGCACACAATCCCCGCCCACAAATAAGGGCATGAAGGAAAGCATGCCCCGGGAAGGGGCTGGGTGTTAGGAGATAGAGGGGGGCCTCCAGGAATGGCAAAATTAGCAATTTGACCCGGGGCATGCTTTGTTAGTATTTTATTTCGATTTTCTGAAAATTATAACGTTAACACACGCGTTTCAAATTCGCCATAGGTTTGTGCACACAATCCCCGCCCACAAATAAGGGCATGAAGGAAAGCATGCCCCGGGAAGGGGCTGGGTGTTAGGAGATAGAGGGGGGCCTCCAGGAATGGCAAAATTAGCAATTTGACCCGGGGCATGCTTTGTTAGTATTTTATTTCGATTTTCTGAAAATTATAACGTTAACACACGCGTTTCAAATTCGCCATAGGTTTGTGCACACAATCCCCGCCCACAAATAAGGGCATGAAGGAAAGCATGCCCCGGGAAGGGGCTGGGTGTTAGGAGATAGAGGGGGGCCTCCAGGAATGGCAAAATTAGCAATTTGACCCGGGGCATGCTTTGTTAGTATTTTATTTCGATTTTCTGAAAATTATAACGTTAACACACGCGTTTCAAATTCGCCATAGGTTTGTGCACACAATCCCCGCCCACAAATAAGGGCATGAAGAAAAGCATGCCCCGGGAAGGGGCTGGGTGTTAGGAGATAGAGGGGGGCCTCCAGGAATGGCAAAATTAGCAATTTGACCCGGGGCATGCTTTGTTAGTATTTTATTTCGATTTTCTGAAAATTATAACGTTAACACACGCGTTTCAAATTCGCCATAGGTTTGTGCACACAATCCCCGCCCACAAATAAGGGCATGAAGGAAAGCATGCCCCGGGAAGGGGCTGGGTGTTAGGAGATAGAGGGGGGCCTCCAGGAATGGCAAAATTAGCAATTTGACCCGGGGCATGCTTTGTTAGTATTTTATTTCGATTTTCTGAAAATTATAACGTTAACACACGCGTTTCAAATTCGCCATAGGTTTGTGCACACAATCCCCGCCCACAAATAAGGGCATGAAGGAAAGCATGCCCCGGGAAGGGGCTGGGTGTTAGGAGATAGAGGGGGGCCTCCAGGAATGGCAAAATTAGCAATTTGACCCGGGGCATGCTTTGTTAGTATTTTATTTCGATTTTCTGAAAATTATAACGTTAACACACGCGTTTCAAATTCGCCATAGGTTTGTGCACACAATCCCCGCCCACAAATAAGGGCATGAAGGAAAGCATGCCCCGGGAAGGGGATGGGTGTTAGGAGATAGAGGGGGGCCTCCAGGAATGGCAAAATTAGCAATTTGACCCGGGGCATGCTTTGTTAGTATTTTATTTCGATTTTCTGAAAATTATAACGTTAACACACGCGTTTCAAATTCGCCATAGGTTTGTGCACACAATCCCCGCCCACAAATAAGGGCATGAAGGAAAGCATGCCCCGGGAAGGGGCTGGGTGTTAGGAGATAGAGGGGGGCCTCCAGGAATGGCAAAATTTGCAATTTGACCCGGGGCATGCTTTGTTAGTATTTTATTTCGATTTTCTGAAAATTATAACGTTAACACACGCGTTTCAAATTCGCCATAGGTTTGTGCACACAATCCCCGCCCACAAATAAGGGCATGAAGGAAAGCATGCCCCGGGAAGGGGCTGGGTGTTAGGAGATAGAGGGGGGCCTCCAGGAATGGCAAAATTAGCAATTTGACCCGGGGCATGCTTTGTTAGTATTTTATTTCGATTTTCTGAAAATTATAACGTTAACACACGCGTTTCAAATTCGCCATAGGTTTGTGCACACAATCCCCGCCCACAAATAAGGGCATGAAGGAAAGCATGCCCCGGGAAGGGGCTGGGTGTTAGGAGATAGAGGGGGGCCTCCAGGAATGGCAAAATTAGCAATTTGACCCGGGGCATGCTTTGTTAGTATTTTATTTCGATTTTCTGAAAATTATAACGTTAACACACGCGTTTCAAATTCGCCATAGGTTTGTGCACACAATCCCCGCCCACAAATAAGGGCATGAAGGAAAGCATGCCCCGGGAAGGGGCTGGGTGTTAGGAGATAGAGGGGGGCCTCCAGGAATGGCAAAATTAGCAATTTGACCCGGGGCATGCTTTGTTAGTATTTTATTTCGATTTTCTGAAAATTATAACGTTAACACACGCGTTTCAAATTCGCCATAGGTTTGTGCACACAATCCCCGCCCACAAATAAGGGCATGAAGGAAAGCATGCCCCGGGAAGGGGCTGGGTGTTAGGAGATAGAGGGGGGCCTCCAGGAATGGCAAAATTTGCAATTTGACCCGGGGCATGCTTTGTTAGTATTTTATTTCGATTTTCTGAAAATTATAACGTTAACACACGCGTTTCAAATTCGCCATAGGTTTGTGCACACAATCCCCGCCCACAAATAAGGGCATGAAGGAAAGCATGCCCCGGGAAGGGGCTGGGTGTTAGGAGATAGAGGGGGGCCTCCAGGAATGGCAAAATTAGCAATTTGACCCGGGGCATGCTTTGTTAGTATTTTATTTCGATTTTCTGAAAATTATAACGTTAACACACGCGTTTCAAATTCGCCATAGGTTTGTGCACACAATCCCCGCCCACAAATAAGGGCATGAAGGAAAGCATGCCCCGGGAAGGGGCTGGGTGTTAGGAGATAGAGGGGGGCCTCCAGGAATGGCAAAATTAGCAATTTGACCCGGGGCATGCTTTGTTAGTATTTTATTTCGATTTTCTGAAAATTATAACGTTAACACACGCGTTTCAAATTCGCCATAGGTTTGTGCACACAATCCCCGCCCACAAATAAGGGCATGAAGGAAAGCATGCCCCGGGAAGGGGCTGGGTGTTAGGAGATAGAGGGGGGCCTCCAGGAATGGCAAAATTAGCAATTTGACCCGGGGCATGCTTTGTTAGTATTTTATTTCGATTTTCTGAAAATTATAACGTTAACACACGCGTTTCAAATTCGCCATAGGTTTGTGCACACAATCCCCGCCCACAAATAAGGGCATGAAGGAAAGCATGCCCCGGGAAGGGGCTGGGTGTTAGGAGATAGAGGGGGGCCTCCAGGAATGGCAAAATTAGCAATTTGACCCGGGGCATGCTTTGTTAGTATTTTATTTCGATTTTCTGAAAATTATAACGTTAACACACGCGTTTCAAATTCGCCATAGGTTTGTGCACACAATCCCCGCCCACAAATAAGGGCATGAAGGAAAGCATGCCCCGGGAAGGGGCTGGGTGTTAGGAGATAGAGGGGGGGCTCCAGGAATGGCAAAATTAGCAATTTGACCCGGGGCATGCTTTGTTAGTATTTTATTTCGATTTTCTGAAAATTATAACGTTAACACACGCGTTTCAAATTCGCCATAGGTTTGTGCACACAATCCCCGCCCACAAATAAGGGCATGAAGGAAAGCATGCCCCGGGAAGGGGCTGGGTGTTAGGAGATAGAGGGGGGCCTCCAGGAATGGCAAAATTAGCAATTTGACCCGGGGCATGCTTTGTTAGTATTTTATTTCGATTTTCTGAAAATTATAACGTTAACACACGCGTTTCAAATTCGCCATAGGTTTGTGCACACAATCTCCGCCCACAAATAAGGGCATGAAGGAAAGCATTCCCCGGGAAGGGGCTGGGTGTTAGGAGATAGAGGGGGGCCTCCAGGAATGGCAAAATTAGCAATTTGACCCGGGGCATGCTTTGTTAGTATTTTATTTCGATTTTCTGAAAATTATAACGTTAACACACGCGTTTCAAATTCGCCATAGGTTTGTGCACACAATCCCCGCCCACAAATAAGGGCATGAAGGAAAGCATGCCCCGGGAAGGGGCTGGGTGTTAGGAGATAGAGGGGGGCCTCCAGGAATGGCAAAATTAGCAATTTGACCCGGGGCATGCTTTGTTAGTATTTTATTTCGATTTTCTGAAAATTATAACGTTAACACACGCGTTTCAAATTCGCCATAGGTTTGTGCACACAATCCCCGCCCACAAATAAGGGCATGAAGGAAAGCATGCCCCGGGAAGGGGCTGGGTGTTAGGAGATAGAGGGGGGCCTCCAGGAATGGCAAAATTAGCAATTTGACCCGGGGCATGCTTTGTTAGTATTTTATTTCGATTTTCTGAAAATTATAACGTTAACACACGCGTTTCAAATTCGCCATAGGTTTGTGCACACAATCTCCGCCCACAAATAAGGGCATGAAGGAAAGCATTCCCCGGGAAGGGGCTGGGTGTTAGGAGATAGAGGGGGGCCTCCAGGAATGGCAAAATTAGCAATTTGACCCGGGGCATGCTTTGTTAGTATTTTATTTCGATTTTCTGAAAATTATAACGTTAACACACGCGTTTCAAATTCGCCATAGGTTTGTGCACACAATCCCCGCCCACAAATAAGGGCATGAAGGAAAGCATGCCCCGGGAAGGGGCTGGGTGTTAGGAGATAGAGGGGGGCCTCCAGGAATGGCAAAATTAGCAATTTGACCCGGGGCATGCTTTGTTAGTATTTTATTTCGATTTTCTGAAAATTATAACGTTAACACACGCGTTTCAAATTCGCCATAGGTTTGTGCACACAATCCCCGCCCACAAATAAGGGCATGAAGGAAAGCATGCCCCGGGAAGGGGCTGGGTGTTAGGAGATAGAGGGGGGCCTCCAGGAATGGCAAAATTAGCAATTTGACCCGGGGCATGCTTTGTTAGTATTTTATTTCGATTTTCTGAAAATTATAACGTTAACACACGCGTTTCAAATTCGCCATAGGTTTGTGCACACAATCCCCGCCCACAAATAAGGGCATGAAGGAAAGCATGCCCCGGGAAGGGGCTGGGTGTTAGGAGATAGAGGGGGGCCTCCAGGAATGGCAAAATTAGCAATTTGACCCGGTGCATGCTTTGTTAGTATTTTATTTCGATTTTCCGAAAATTATAACGTTAACACACGCGTTTCAAATTCGCCATAGGTTTGTGCACACAATAGTGGGGGGCCGTACATGGGTATATTTAGTTTTTCATTTCAAATTGATGCAAAAGTTTTGTTTTCAGTACCAATTTGAAGGTAAAGGTCTATAGAACAATTTTGGTTCGAGTGTCAAGCACTCGGATAAAAAAAATCAAAATGGCCGCCAAAATCCAAGATGGCTGCCAATTTCGAGCTTTTTTTTGCATTACGTCTCATAACTTTTGTCCTATGGAACCTAGAATGGTTATTTTGGTGTCTATATCTAGGTTTTCATGTATGAGTAATTGATTAAAAACAAAATAAACATGATTGGAATATATCTTATATGGTATTTCACACCAATGAGACAATAAATACAAAATGTGATGATACAAATGGGTTATTTGTATCTCTTTCCTGTTGAACCTTTTCTATTTTTCTTTGTTATAGCCATGTCAACGAGCTGAGGATGGTCTGTTTTTGCCAAAATCAAACCGAAGAAAACCGTTCATTATGCTGATCACTTTCTCTTTCCACCTTGGATTGCTAAGAAGCTGTAATGGGGGTTTTCACTGCAACCTGAAGAGACACCAAGAAAAAACAATATTAAATAACTGCTGTCTGTATGCATAACAATGTTGGATTCATGAAGGGACAGAGACAGGTTACACTGTACAACCCGAATGTATACAACCTTGAAATGTATACACCACTTGAAATGTATACAACACTCGAAATGTATACAACACTCGAAATGTATACAACACTTGAAATGTATACACTTGTCCAGATGGAGACGTTTAGGTTGTACAGTGTAACCTGTCTCTATAGACAGCTGTCCCTTCACGAATCCAACATTGTTATGCATACAGACAGCAGTTATTTAATATTGTTTTTTCTTGGTGTCTTTCCAGTTTGTTTCTGAGATGGCTGGGGTAAGGGTATGGCAGTTGTGTATTTTGTGCCAAAAGCAAACTGAGGAAGTGCTTGTTTGTCCTCTTGCGAATCCAGTCACCAGTCGAAGAGAGGGAGCCTACACAGAAATCACTAGGCTCCCAAGTCAGTTCAGAGCAATGGGTGCTGCTCCCCACCCAGACGTAGAACTTCCAGATGAAGAATCCATGCAGAAGAATCATGCATCCTGGCATAAATCTTGTCGTCAGCTTTACAGGGCATCAGCACTTGAACATTCAAAAAAACGTCATAATGAAGGATTGCTTCCTGTAAGAAAAAGACCCCGGCGGGGTAATGCAAATGTTAATCGTAATCTGTGTATCTTCTGTGGTGATGAAACAAATGCAGCAGACCATTTTTTCCAGAAGGTTAAACTCACCCAACAGATACATGACAAGGCAGTCGCGCTGGAGGAAGAGCGTATCGTGGCACTCCTTGCTGAAGGCGATCTAGTCGCCATTGAAGCGAAGTACCATCGGAATTGCTACACAGGGTTCAATCGCCGTTACGATGCGATTTGTAAAAAAGACACAGCTAGCGAAAATCTTGAGGCCACAACAGAAAATGAATTGCTCCAATTTATAAAGGAAGAAGTCACCGGAGGTCGTATAATTTTTGCATTGCAAGATCTGACAGATATGATGACCGAGAGACTAGAACAACATGGGATCCAGAAGACCGTGAACCGGACACGCCTAAAGGAAAGAGTCCTGGAACACTTCCCGAATTTGACAGAGGAGAAAGGTATCCGAGACCGAGTTTTCATCGCTTGTTCGAAGACGGCTAGAAAGATCATATCAGATGCAACTCAGACACCAGATGAGGAAGCACGTACATTACTTATGGCAGCATCGATTCTCCGTAAAGCTGTTTTTGATCATGACACTGCATTCAGGTTTGATGGTTCATTTCCCAATGGTTGTGAAGAATCATCTGTTCCACAACGTATAACGTATTTCTTCCGTCAACTCCTCGCAGGACCCAAATCATCACCAGAACAAGATAATTCCAGGAAGATCCTCTCTGTGAGTCAGTTGGCCATGCTAAATATGACTTCTCTTTCTTCAAACTTGAATTGTGAGCCTCCACTGGCAGTGTTCCTGGCCCTCAAATTACATTCCCAAACAAGAAGCAAGAAGCTGGTCGAACTACTACACAAATATGCTCTGAGCGTGTCATATAAGAAAGTCCTCAGCATTGAATCTAGATTTGCACAGGCTATTGCAGATCAGACAAGGAACAACGCTGATATAGTCTGTCCTACAAATTTGCATCAGCACATTTTCACAGTTGCAGCCCTGGATAACTTGGATCACAATCCCACATCACGCACTGCAAGCTCATCCTTCCATGGAACTGGTATTTCAATCTTTCAGTTTCCTTCATCACAAACGCCTGGGTTTGACCAAGAATGTCTACGAATCAACTCACAGAAAACAGGAGCACGCAGCAGTGAACCCATCCTGCCTCGTTCATATACGTTTGTACCACCTGTGGGCCGAAATCTTGTCACCCAACCTCCGGTAAAAGATGTGCAACCAGTGGCAACGAGTTCATTCGATGAGGAGAAACAGCACGAACAGGCATGGATGACTGCAGTGCATGACACCCTATATGTGGATTATGATACAGAAAAATGCACTCCAGCGATGTGGTCTTCCTACCATGCTGCTCGATCAGATACTGTTGGACAACCGGAAAAGGGCATTGAAGCCCTTCTGCCACTTTTCCATGAAAAAGCCGCCACTCCAGAAATGATTCGACATGGAATGGAACTGGTGAAAAAGACAACCGAACACCTCAACCCACACCAAGTCTCTGTGTTGGTAGTGGACCAACCACTCTATGACCTCGCAAAAAAAATGCAGTGGACCTTTCCCGACATCTTCGGGGAAGACAAGTTTGTGGTTATGCTAGGTGGGCTCCACATTGAAATGGCTTTGTGGAGCACCATGGGAGATCTTCTGCGCGGGTGTGGATGGCCTGAAACCCTGAAAAAAGCTGGGCTAGTGAAGACAGAAGCAGCAGCAACAGCTTTTCTGAAAGCATCCAATGCAATGAGAACAAGGTATGCTCATCAAGTTACTGTTATGGTACTCGACAGCCTTCTGAAGCGAGCCTACGAAGACAGTGGAACCGAGATGGCTTTTGAGGATTGGGTCGTGGTAGCTTCTCAACAGAGTCCAACGTTCAAATTCTGGCTACTCGTACACAAGTACCAACAGATCATATTCATGTTCATCCGGGCACATCGGGAACGGAAAATCGAACTCATGGTCACTACCCTGCGGAAGCTTGTGCCTCTGTTCTTTGCTCTCGATCACCAGAATTATGCTAGGTGGATTCCAATCTTTATCCGAGATCTGGAAGTTCTACCAGATAGCATCCAGGCAGAGTTTGAGAAGGGACACTGGACAATAACTCGAAGCAATCGCCGTTTCTCATCCTTACCAATCGATCAAGCACACGAGCAAGCCAACAAAAGGGTGAAAGGAGTTGGTGGCATTATCGGTCTCACAGAGAACCCTGACATGCTGGAGCGCTGGATCGTGACTGGCCCGGAAATCAGCCGTGTCGTTGAGGAGTTTACTGGTGCAAACGATAACGATGATGATGAAGAACTCCCTCATCATGAGGAAGGATATGCATCTCAGCACCGATTTCTACGCCATGCCAAAGACCTGATTGAGGTGTTTCTGAGCAATGGGAATCCTTTGGAGACCTGGTTACATTGGACAACAAGGTGTGCGAGTCTGCGGCTGCTGCCGTATCTGTCCGTAAAGTCGAGTCTATGGGACAAGAGCAGTACAGCAACTTCAGACAGAGTGTGCTTGACTCAAATGACACACCTCTGACAGCACCAATCAAGCGAAACAACTTACTGTTGTTCCATGAGAAGAAAACACAAAAGAAGTCAGCAATTAAGCTAAAAATGCAGCACTTCAAACGTCATGCAGAGCTTTATGGGCAAGCTTTTCTTGTACTAGACAGCCGCGGGGGGATTTGGAGGAGTTTTTTCATCACGAATCTTCCCCATACCCACCTGCATTGTCAACCGAAGGGTCCCTCAACTCTTGTACCAAGTCAGATTTGTTGGTATATATCATGGAAGCCAGTACAAGTAGCGCCATTTCTGTCGACGACGAGCTAGTTGCGCCAGATAATTACGACTTCATTATTATTGACGGTGGAGTACTGATACACTCACTTCCTGGTACAACTGTCCAAGGAAAGACTTTTGATTCATATTTCGACAAGGTATTCTGCCCAAGAGTTCGCCACGACTTGAAGCGATCGACAAGAGTAGATATTGTCTGGGACCAGTATCGTGCACTGACAATCAAAGGAGGCACAAGGAAAAAACGAGGAACAGGCATCCGACAACGCATATGTGGTACTGCCAAAATCCCAGGAAATTGGCAGCATTTTCTGGCGAACGCTGATAACAAGAAGGAACTGTTCTCATTCCTGTCAAAAAAGATAACAGAAGAACATTTCCCAGATGACAAGAATGTCTACATCACTGCAGGAGATCAAGTCAACCATGTTGGAAACAGTCCACCAATGGATCAATGTAACCATGAGGAAGCTGACACGCGTGTCTTAGTACATCTTCTCCACGCCCTCCAATCATCGTCACTTGGGATGGTGTATACTGGAGACACAGATGTTGTCGTAATCCTTCTAAGTAATTTCCATCACATCAAGGCTCTGAATCCAGCCGCAGAAATCTGGATCTCCTTCAAAACGGGAAAGACAACCAGAATGATCTCCCTGAACACTATCGCCACAAACCTGGGCACAACAACGTGCAAAGCCATGGCCCTCTTCCACGCATTCACTGGATCAGACAGTACTTCTTCCTTCAAGTTCAAGGGTAAGCGATCCTGCTGCACGTTGATGCACGAAGTGCCATCCCTTATGGAGCAATTTGCAACTATTGTCGACACTCCATTTCAAACATCGCCAAGGTTGAAAGAAGTGGCAACAAACTTTGTATGTAGGCTGTATTCAAATGAGTCAAACGAGGTCAATGATGTTGACCTTGTCCGAATGAGGTTGTTCTCACAGAAGACTAGGGACGTGGAGAGAATTCCCCCAACCAGTGATGCTTTGGATCAACATCTCAAAAGGAGTGTCTTCC
Organism: Crossaster papposus; assembly: GCA_037893245.1. Lineage (NCBI taxonomy): Eukaryota > Metazoa > Echinodermata > Asteroidea > Velatida > Solasteridae > Crossaster > Crossaster papposus. The sequence goes on along the minus strand of JBAIAA010001241.1, from coordinate 83,205 downwards.
AAGCGAGCATCTGGACAACAGCCCACAGGTCCATGGTGCCTGTCAACAACCCAACTAATCATGGGTGGAAGGAAGAGGACGGCAAGCTGCTTCCCATTTGGACATCGCTGCCCCTTGCCAAGGATGTGTTCCACCTGGATGTTAAGTGCGCTTGCCCACTTACCTGCTCTCGGTGCAAATGTGTGAAGACAAAGTTGAAGTGCACACGTCAGTGCAAGTGTACATGCGAGAAGTAGCTGGACTAGAACAATTTCCAATACTAACATGATATAGGTTAATTTGGTTAATTTGTTAGCCATTTTCTTATTAAATGTATTGTTCAAGGATTTTTTCAACCAGTTACTCGGAATTAGGACTCAATATAAGAGAAGATATGCTCCAATCATGTTTATTTTATTTTTATTCAATTACTCATACATGCAAACCTAGGTATAGAGACCAGAATCACCATTCTAGGTTCAATAGTACAAAAGTTATGAGGCGTAATGCAAAAAAAACCTCGAAATTGGCAGCCATCTTGGATTTTGGCGGCCATTTTGATTTTTTTTATCAGGGTGCTTGACACTCGAACCAAAATTGTTCTATAGACCCTTACCTTCAAATTGGTACTGAAAACGAAACTTTTGCATCAATTTGAAATGACTGAGTGCCCGGGCACCCCACTACAATCCCCGCAAACAAATAAGGGCATGAAGGCCCACAAATAAGGGCATGAAGGAAAGCATGCCCCGGGAAGGGGCTGGGTGTTAGGAGATAGAGGGGGGCCTCCAGGAATGGCAAAATTAGCAATTTGACCCGGGGCATGCTTTGTTAGTATTTTTTTTCGATTTTCTGAAAATGTTAACGTTAACACACGCGTTTCAAATTCGCCATAGGTTTGTGCACACAATCCCCGCCCACAAATAAGGGCATGAAGGAAAGCATGCCCCGGGAAGGGGCTGGGTGTTAGGAGATAGAGGGGGGCCTCAAGGAATGGCAAAATTAGCAATTTGACCCGGGGCATGCTTTGTTAGTATTTTATTTCGATTTTCTGAAAATTATAACGTTAACACACGCGTTTCAAATTCGCCATAGGTTTGTGCACACAATCCCCGCCAACAAATAAGGGCATGAAGGAAAGCATGCCCCGGGAAGGGGCTGGGTGTTAGGAGATAGAGGGGGGCCTCCAGGAATGGCAAAATTAGCAATTTGACCCGGGGCATGCTTTGTTAGTATTTTATTTCGATTTTCTGAAAATTATAACGTTAACACACGCGTTTCAAATTCGCCATAGGTTTGTGCACACAATCCCCGCCCACAAATAAGGGCATGAAGGAAAGCATGCCCCGGGAAGGGGCTGGGTGTTAGGAGATAGAGGGGGGCCTCCAGGAATGGCAAAATTAGCAATTTGACCCGGGGCATGCTTTGTTAGTATTTTATTTCGATTTTCTGAAAATTATAACGTTAACAAACGCGTTTCAAATTCGCCATAGGTTTGTGCACACAATCCCCGCCCACAAATAAGGGCATGAAGGAAAGCATGCCCCGGGAAGGGGCTGGGTGTTAGGAGATAGAGGGGGGCCTCCAGGAATGGCAAAATTAGCAATTTGACCCGGGGCATGCTTTGTTAGTATTTTATTTCGATTTTCTGAAAATTATAACGTTAACACACGCGTTTCAAATTCGCCATAGGTTTGTGCACACAATCCCCGCCCACAAATAAGGGCATGAAGGAAAGCATGCCCCGGGAAGGGGCTGGGTGTTAGGAGATAGAGGGGGGCCTCCAGGAATGGCAAAATTAGCAATTTGACCCGGGGCATGCTTTGTTAGTATTTTATTTCGATTTTCTGAAAATTATAACGTTAACACACGCGTTTCAAATTCGCCATAGGTTTGTGCACACAATCCCCGCCCACAAATAAGGGCATGAAGGAAAGCATGCCCCGGGAAGGGGCTGGGTGTTAGGAGATAGAGGGGGGCCTCCAGGAATGGCAAAATTAGCAATTTGACCCGGGGCATGCTTTGTTAGTATTTTATTTCGATTTTCTGAAAATTATAACGTTAACACACGCGTTTCAAATTCGCCATAGGTTTGTGCACACAATCCCCGCCCACAAATAAGGGCATGAAGGAAAGCATGCCCCGGGAAGTGGCTGGGTGTTAGGAGATAGAGGGGGGCCTCCAGGAATGGCAAAATTAGCAATTTGACCCGGGGCATGCTTTGTTAGTATTTTATTTCGATTTTCTGAAAATTATAACGTTAACACACGCGTTTCAAATTCGCCATAGGTTTGTGCACACAATCCCCGCCCACAAATAAGGGCATGAAGGAAAGCATGCCCCGGGAAGGGGCTGGGTGTTAGGAGATAGAGGGGGGCCTCCAGGAATGGCAAAATTAGCAATTTGACCCGGGGCATGCTTTGTTAGTATTTTATTTCGATTTTCTGAAAATTATAACGTTAACACACGCGTTTCAAATTCGCCATAGGTTTGTGCACACAATCCCCGCCCACAAATAAGGGCATGAAGGAAAGCATGCCCCGGGAAGGGGCTGGGTGTTAGGAGATAGAGGGGGGCCTCCAGGAATGGCAAAATTTGCAATTTGACCCGGGGCATGCTTTGTTAGTATTTTATTTCGATTTTCTGAAAATTATAACGTTAACACACGCGTTTCAAATTCGCCATAGGTTTGTGCACACAATCCCCGCCCACAAATAAGGGCATGAAGGAAAGCATGCCCCGGGAAGGGGCTGGGTGTTAGGAGATAGAGGGGGGCCTCCAGGAATGGCAAAATTAGCAATTTGACCCGGGGCATGCTTTGTTAGTATTTTATTTCGATTTTCTGAAAATTATAACGTTAACACACGCGTTTCAAATTCGCCATAGGTTTGTGCACACAATCCCCGCCCACAAATAAGGGCATGAAGGAAAGCATGCCCCGGGAAGGGGCTGGGTGTTAGGAGATAGAGGGGGGCCTCCAAGAATGGCAAAATTAGCAATTTGACCCGGGGCATGCTTTGTTAGTATTTTATTTCGATTTTCTGAAAATTATAACGTTAACACACGCGTTTCAAATTCGCCATAGGTTTGTGCACACATTTCCCGCCCACAAATAAGGGCATGAAGGAAAGCATGCCCCGGGAAGGGGCTGGGTGTTAGGAGATAGAGGGGGGCCTCCAGGAATGGCAAAATTAGCAATTTGACCAGGGGCATGCTTTGTTAGTATTTTATTTCGATTTTCTGAAAATTATAACGTTAACACACGCGTTTCAAATTCGCCATAGGTTTGTGCACACAATCCCCGCCCACAAATAAGGGCATGAAGGAAAGCATGCCCCGGGAAGGGGCTGGGTGTTAGGAGATAGAGGGGGGCCTCCAGGAATGGCAAAATTAGCAATTTGACCCGGGGCATGCTTTGTTAGTATTTTATTTCGATTTTCTGAAAATTATAACGTTAACACACGCGTTTCAAATTCGCCATAGGTTTGTGCACACAATCCCCGCCCACAAATAAGGGCATGAAGGAAAGCATGCCCCGGGAAGGGGCTGGGTGTTAGGAGATAGAGGGGGGCCTCCAGGAATGGCAAAATTAGCAATTTGACCCGGGGCATGCTTTGTTAGTATTTTATTTCGATTTTCTGAAAATTATAACGTTAACACACGCGTTTCAAATTCGCCATAGGTTTGTGCACACAATCCCCGCCCACAAATAAGGGCATGAAGGAAAGCATGCCCCGGGAAGGGGCTGGGTGTTAGGAGATAGAGGGGGGCCTCCAGGAATGGCAAAATTAGCAATTTGACCCGGGGCATGCTTTGTTAGTATTTTATTTCGATTTTCTGAAAATTATAACGTTAACACACGCGTTTCAAATTCGCCATAGGTTTGTGCACACAATCCCCGCCCACAAATAAGGGCATGAAGGAAAGCATGCCCCGGGAAGGGGCTGGGTGTTAGGAGATAGAGGGGGGCCTCCAGGAATGGCAAAATTAGCAATTTGACCCGGGGCATGCTTTGTTAGTATTTTATTTCGATTTTCTGAAAATTATAACGTTAACACACGCGTTTCAAATTCGCCATAGGTTTGTGCACACAATCCCCGCCCACAAATAAGGGCATGAAGGAAAGCATGCCCCGGGAAGGGGCTGGGTGTTAGGAGATAGAGGGGGGCCCTCCAGGAATGGCAAAATTAGCAATTTGACCCGGGGCATGCTTTGTTAGTATTTTATTTCGATTTTCTGAAAATTATAACGTTAACACACGCGTTTCAAATTCGCCATAGGTTTGTGCACACAATCCCCGCCCACAAATAAGGGCATGAAGGAAAGCATGCCCCGGGAAGGGGCTGGGTGTTAGGAGATAGAGGGGGGCCTCCAGGAATGGCAAAATTAGCAATTTGACCCGGGGCATGCTTTGTTAGTATTTTATTTCGATTTTCTGAAAATTATAACGTTAACACACGCGTTTCAAATTCGCCATAGGTTTGTGCACACAATCCCCGCCCACAAATAAGGGCATGAAGGAAAGCATGCCCCGGGAAGGGGCTGGGTGTTAGGAGATAGAGGGGGGCCTCCAGGAATGGCAAAATTAGCAATTTGACCCGGGGCATGCTTTGTTAGTATTTTATTTCGATTTTCTGAAAATTATAACGTTAACACACGCGTTTCAAATTCGCCATAGGTTTGTGCACACAATCCCCGCCCACAAATAAGGGCATGAAGGAAAGCATGCCCCGGGAAGGGGCTGGGTGTTAGGAGATAGAGGGGGGCCTCCAGGAATGGCAAAATTAGCAATTTGACCCGGGGCATGCTTTGTTAGTATTTTATTTCGATTTTCTGAAAATTATAACGTTAACACACGCGTTTCAAATTCGCCATAGGTTTGTGCACACAATCCCCGCCCACAAATAAGGGCATGAAGGAAAGCATGCCCCGGGAAGGGGCTGGGTGTTAGAAGATAGAGGGGGGCCTCCAGGAATGGCAAAATTAGCAATTTGACCCGGGGCATGCTTTGTTAGTATTTTATTTCGATTTTCTGAAAATTATAACGTTAACACACGCGTTTCAAATTCGCCATAGGTTTGTGCACACAATCCCCGCCCACAAATAAGGGCATGAAGGAAAGCATGCCCCGGGAAGGGGCTGGGTGTTAGGAGATAGAGGGGGGCCTCCAGGAATGGCAAAATTAGCAATTTGACCCGGGGCATGCTTTGTTAGTATTTTATTTCGATTTTCTGAAAATTATAACGTTAACACACGCGTTTCAAATTCGCCATAGGTTTGTGCACACAATCCCCGCCCACAAATAAGGGCATGAAGGAAAGCATGCCCCGGGAAGGGGCTGGGTGTTAGGAGATAGAGGGGGGCCTCCAGGAATGGCAAAATTAGCAATTTGACCCGGGGCATGCTTTGTTAGTATTTTATTTCGATTTTCTGAAAATTATAACGTTAACACACGCGTTTCAAATTCGCCATAGGTTTGTGCACACAATCCCCGCCCACAAATAAGGGCATGAAGGAAAGCATGCCCCGGGAAGGGGCTGGGTGTTAGGAGATAGAGGGGGGCCTCCAGGAATGGCAAAATAAGCAATTTGACCCGGGGCATGCTTTGTTAGTATTTTATTTCGATTTTCTGAAAATTATAACGTTAACACACGCGTTTCAAATTCGCCATAGGTTTGTGCACACAATCCCCGCCCACAAATAAGGGCATGAAGGAAAGCATGCCCCGGGAAGGGGCTGGGTGTTAGGAGATAGAGGGGGGCCTCCAGGAATGGCAAAATTAGCAATTTGACCCGGGGCATGCTTTGTTAGTATTTTATTTCGATTTTCTGAAAATTATAACGTTAACACACGCGTTTCAAATTCGCCATAGGTTTGTGCACACAATCCCCGCCCACAAATAAGGGCATGAAGGAAAGCATGCCCCGGGAAGGGGCTGGGTGTTAGGAGATAGAGGGGGGCCTCCAGGAATGGCAAAATTAGCAATTTGACCCGGGGCATGCTTTGTTAGTATTTTATTTCGATTTTCTGAAAATTATAACGTTAACACACGCGTTTCAAATTCGCCATAGGTTTGTGCACACAATCCCCGCCCACAAATAAGGGCATAAAGGAAAGCATGCCCCGGGAAGGGGCTGGGTGTTAGGAGATAGAGGGGGGCCTCCAGGAATGGCAAAATTAGCAATTTGACCCGGGGCATGCTTTGTTAGTATTTTATTTCGATTTTCTGAAAATTATAACGTTAACACACGCGTTTCAAATTCGCCATAGGTTTGTGCACACAATCCCCGCCCACAAATAAGGGCATGAAGGAAAGCATGCCCCGGGAAGGGGCTGGGTGTTAGGAGATAGAGGGGGGGCCTCCAGGAATGGCAAAATTAGCAATTTGACCCGGGGCATGCTTTGTTAGTATTTTATTTCGATTTTCTGAAAATTATAACGTTAACACACGCGTTTCAAATTCGCCATAGGTTTGTGCACACAATCCCCGCCCACAAATAAGGGCATGAAGGAAAGCATGCCCCGGGAAGGGGCTGGGTGTTAGGAGATAGAGGGGGGCCTCCAGGAATGGCAAAATTAGCAATTTGACCCGGGGCATGCTTTGTTAGTATTTTATTTCGATTTTCTGAAAATTATAACGTTAACACACGCGTTTCAAATTCGCCATAGGTTTGTGCACACAATCCCCGCCCACAAATAAGGGCATGAAGGAAAGCATGCCCCGGGAAGGGGCTGGGTGTTAGGAGATAGAGGGGGGCCTCCAGGAATGGCAAAATTAGCAATTTGACCCGGGGCATGCTTTGTTAGTATTTTATTTCGATTTTCTGAAAATTATAACGTTAACACACGCGTTTCAAATTCGCCATAGGTTTGTGCACACAATCCCCGCCCACAAATAAGGGCATGAAGGAAAGCATGCCCCGGGAAGGGGCTGGGTGTTAGGAGATAGAGGGGGGCCTCCAGGAATGGCAAAATTAGCAATTTGACCCGGGGCATGCTTTGTTAGTATTTTATTTCGATTTTCTGAAAATTATAACGTTAACACACGCGTTTCAAATTCGCCATAGGTTTGTGCACACAATCCCCGCCCACAAATAAGGGCATGAAGGAAAGCATGCCCCGGGAAGGGGCTGGGTGTTAGGAGATAGAGGGGGGCCTCCAGGAATGGCAAAATTAGCAATTTGACCCGGGGCATGCTTTGTTAGTATTTTATTTCGATTTTCTGAAAATTATAACGTTAACACACGCGTTTCAAATTCGCCATAGGTTTGTGCACACAATCCCCGCCCACAAATAAGGGCATGAAGGAAAGCATGCCCCGGGAAGGGGCTGGGTGTTAGGAGATAGAGGGGGGCCTCCAGGAATGGCAAAATTAGCAATTTGACCCGGGGCATGCTTTGTTAGTATTTTATTTCGATTTTCTGAAAATTATAACGTTAACACACGCGTTTCAAATTCGCCATAGGTTTGTGCACACAATCCCCGTCCACAAATAAGGGCATGAAGGAAAGCATGCCCCGGGAAGGGGCTGGGTGTTAGGAGATAGAGGGGGGCCTCCAGGAATGGCAAAATTAGCAATTTGACCCGGGGCATGCTTTGTTAGTATTTTATTTCGATTTTCTGAAAATTATAACGTTAACACACGCGTTTCAAATTCGCCATAGGTTTGTGCACACAATCCCCGCCCACAAATAAGGGCATGAAGGAAAGCATGCCCCGGGAAGGGGCTGGGTGTTAGGAGATAGAGGGGGGCCTCCAGGAATGGCAAAATTAGCAATTTGACCCGGGGCATGCTTTGTTAGTATTTTATTTCGATTTTCTGAAAATTATAACGTTAACACACGCGTTTCAAATTCGCCATAGGTTTGTGCACACAATCCCCGCCCACAAATAAGGGCATGAAGGAAAGCATGCCCCGGGAAGGGGCTGGGTGTTAGGAGATAGAGGGGGGCCTCCAGGAATGGCAAAATTAGCAATTTGACCCGGGGCATGCTTTGTTAGTATTTTATTTCGATTTTCTGAAAATTATAACGTTAACACACGCGTTTCAAATTCGCCATAGGTTTGTGCACACAATCCCCGCCCACAAATAAGGGCATGAAGGAAAGCATGCCCCGGGAAGGGGCTGGGTGTTAGGAGATAGAGGGGGGCCTCCAGGAATGGCAAAATAAGCAATTTGACCCGGGGCATGCTTTGTTAGTATTTTATTTCGATTTTCTGAAAATTATAACGTTAACACACGCGTTTCAAATTCGCCATAGGTTTGTGCACACAATCCCCGCCCACAAATAAGGGCATGAAGGAAAGCATGCCCCGGGAAGGGGCTGGGTGTTAGGAGATAGAGGGGGGCCTCCAGGAATGGCAAAATTAGCAATTTTTTATTTCGATTTTCTGAAAATTATAACGTTAACACACGCGTTTCAAATTCGCCATAGGTTTGTGCACACAATCCCCGCCCACAAATAAGGGCATGAAGGAAAGCATGCCCCGGGAAGGGGCTGGGTGTTAGGAGATAGAGGGGGGCCTCAGGAATGGCAAAATTAGCAATTTGACCCGGGGCATGCTTTGTTAGTATTTTATTTCGATTTTCTGAAAATTATAACGTTAACACGACGCGTTTCAAATTCGCCATAGGTTTGTGCACACAATCCCCGCCCACAAATAAGGGCATAAAGGAAAGCATGCCCCGGGAAGGGGCTGGGTGTAGGAGATAGAGGGGGGCCTCCAGGAATGCAAAATTAGCAATTTGACCCGGGGCATGCTTTGTTAGTATTTTATTCGATTTTCGAAAATTATAACGTTAACACACGCGTTTCAAATTCGCCATAGGTTTGTGCACACAATCCCCGCCCACAAATAAGGGCATTGAAGGAAAGCCATGCCCCGGGGAAGGGGCTGGGTGTTAGGAGATAGAGGGGGGCCTCCAGGAATGGCAAAATTAGCAATTGACCCGGGGCATGCTTTGTTAGTATTTTTATTTCGATTTCTGAAAATTATAACGTTAACACACGCGTTTCAAATTCGCCATAGGTTTGTGCACACAATCCCCGCCCCACAAATAAGGACATGAGGAAAGCATGCCCCGGGAAGGGGCTGGGTGTTAGGAGATAGAGGGGGGCCTCCAGGAATGGCAAAATTAGCAATTTGACCCGGGGCATGCTTTGTTAGTATTTTATTTCGATTTTCTGAAATTATAACGTTAACACACGCGTTTCAAATTCGCCATAGGTTTGTGCACACAATCCCGCCCACAAATAAGGGCATGAAGGAAAGCATGCCCGGGAAGGGGCTGGGTGTTAGGAGATAGAGGGGGGCCTCCAGGAATGGCAAAATTAGCAATTTGACCCGGGGCATGCTTTGTTAGTATTTTATTTCGATTTCTGAAAATATAACGTTAACACACGCGTTTCAAATTCGCCATAGGTTTGTGCACACAATCCCCGCCCACAAATAAGGGCATAAAGGAAAGCATGCCCCGGAAGGGGCTGGGTGTTAGGAGATAGAGGGGGGCCTCCAGGAATGGCAAATTAGCAATTTGACCCGGGGCATGCTTGTTAGTATTTTATTTCGATTTTCTGAAAATTATAACGTTAACACACGCGTTTCAAATTCGCCATAGGTTTGTGCACACAATCCCCGCCCACAAATAAGGGCATGAAGGAAAGCATGCCCCGGGAAGGGGCTGGGTGTTAGGAGATAGAGGGGGGCCTCCAGGAATGGCAAAATTAGCAATTTGACCCGGGGCATGCGTTAGTATTTTATTTCGATTTTCTGAAAATTATAACGTTAACACACGCGTTTCAAATTCGCCATAGGTTTGTGCACACAATCCCCGCCCACAAATAAGGGCATGAAGGAAAGCATGCCCCGGGAAGGGGCTGGGTGTTAGGAGATAGAGGGGGGCCTCCAGGAATGGCAAAATTAGCAATTTGACCCGGGGCATGCTTTGTTAGTATTTTATTTCGATTTTCTGAAAATTATAACGTTAACACACGCGTTTCAAATTCGCCATAGGTTTGTGCACACAATCCCCGCCCACAAATAAGGGCATGAAGGAAAGCATGCCCCGGGAAGGGGCTGGGTGTTAGGAGATAGAGGGGGGCCTCCAGGAATGGCAAAATTAGCAATTTGACCCGGGGCATGCTTTGTTAGTATTTTATTTCGATTTTCTGAAAATTATAACGTTAACACACGCGTTTCAAATTCGCCATAGGTTTGTGCACACAATCCCCGTCCACAAATAAGGGCATGAAGGAAAGCATGCCCCGGGAAGGGGCTGGGTGTTAGGAGATAGAGGGGGGCCTCCAGGAATGGCAAAATTAGCAATTTGACCCGGGGCATGCTTTGTTAGTATTTTATTTCGATTTTCTGAAAATTATAACGTTAACACACGCGTTTCAAATTCGCCATAGGTTTGTGCACACAATCCCCGCCCACAAATAAGGGCATGAAGGAAAGCATGCCCCGGGAAGGGGCTGGGTGTTAGGAGATAGAGGGGGGCCTCCAGGAATGGCAAAATTAGCAATTTGACCCGGGGCATGCTTTGTTAGTATTTTATTTCGATTTTCTGAAAATTATAACGTTAACACACGCGTTTCAAATTCGCCATAGGTTTGTGCACACAATCCCCGCCCACAAATAAGGGCATGAAGGAAAGCATGCCCCGGGAAGGGGCTGGGTGTTAGGAGATAGAGGGGGGCCTCCAGGAATGGCAAAATTAGCAATTTGACCCGGGGCATGCTTTGTTAGTATTTTATTTCGATTTTCTGAAAATTATAACGTTAACACACGCGTTTCAAATTCGCCATAGGTTTGTGCACACAATCCCCGCCCACAAATAAGGGCATGAAGGAAAGCATGCCCCGGGAAGGGGCTGGGTGTTAGGAGATAGAGGGGGGCCTCCAGGAATGGCAAAATTAGCAATTTGACCCGGGGCATGCTTTGTTAGTATTTTATTTCGATTTTCTGAAAATTATAACGTTAACACACGCGTTTCAAATTCGCCATAGGTTTGTGCACACAATCCCCGCCCACAAATAAGGGCATGAAGGAAAGCATGCCCCGGGAAGGGGCTGGGTGTTAGGAGATAGAGGGGGGCCTCCAGGAATGGCAAAATTAGCAATTTGACCCGGGGCATGCTTTGTTAGTATTTTATTTCGATTTTCTGAAAATTATAACGTTAACACACGCGTTTCAAATTCGCCATAGGTTTGTGCACACAATCCCCGCCCACAAATAAGGGCATGAAGGAAAGCATGCCCCGGGAAGGGGCTGGGTGTTAGGAGATAGAGGGGGGCCTCCAGGAATGGCAAAATTAGCAATTTGACCCGGGGCATGCTTTGTTAGTATTTTATTTCGATTTTCTGAAAATTATAACGTTAACACACGCGTTTCAAATTCGCCATAGGTTTGTGCACACAATCCCCGCCCACAAATAAGGGCATGAAGGAAAGCATGCCCCGGGAAGGGGCTGGGTGTTAGGAGATAGAGGGGGGCCTCCAGGAATGGCAAAATTAGCAATTTGACCCGGGGCATGCTTTGTTAGTATTTTATTTCGATTTTCTGAAAATTATAACGTTAACACACGCGTTTCAAATTCGCCATAGGTTTGTGCACACAATCCCCGCCCACAAATAAGGGCATGAAGGAAAGCATGCCCCGGGAAGGGGCTGGGTGTTAGGAGATAGAGGGGGGCCTCCAGGAATGGCAAAATTAGCAATTTGACCCGGGGCATGCTTTGTTAGTATTTTATTTCGATTTTCTGAAAATTATAACGTTAACACACGTCGTTTCAAATTCGCCATAGGTTTGTGCACACAATCCCCGCCCACAAATAAGGGCATGAAGGAAAGCATGCCCCGGGAAGGGGCTGGGTGTTAGGAGATAGAGGGGGGCCTCCAGGAATGGCAAAATTAGCAATTTGACCCGGGGCATGCTTTGTTAGTATTTTATTTCGATTTTCTGAAAATTTTTCTGAAAATTATAACGTTAACACACGCGTTTCAAATTCGCCATAGGTTTGTGCACACAATCCCCGCCCACAAATAAGGGCATGAAGGAAAGCATGCCCCGGGAAGGGGCTGGGTGTTAGGAGATAGAGGGGGGCCTCCAGGAATGGCAAAATTAGCAATTTGACCCGGGGCATGCTTTGTTAGTATTTTATTTCGATTTTCTGAAAATTATAACGTTAACACACGCGTTTCAAATTCGCCATAGGTTTGTGCACACAATCCCCGCCCACAAATAAGGGCATGAAGGAAAGCATGCCCCGGGAAGGGGCTGGGTGTTAGGAGATAGAGGGGGGCCTCCAGGAATGGCAAAATTAGCAATTTGACCCGGGGCATGCTTTGTTAGTATTTTATTCTCGATTTTCTGAAAATTATAACGTTAACACACGCGTTTCAAATTCGCCATAGGTTTGTGCACACAATCCCCGCCCACAAATAAGGGCATGAAGGAAAGCATGCCCCGGGAAGGGGCTGGGTGTTAGGAGATAGAGGGGGGCCTCCAGGAATGGCAAAATTAGCAATTTGACCCGGGGCATGCTTTGTTAGTATTTTATTTCGATTTTCTGAAAATTATAACGTTAACACACGCGTTTCAAATTCGCCATAGGTTTGTGCACACAATCCCCGCCCACAAATAAGGGCATGAAGGAAAGCATGCCCCGGGAAGGGGCTGGGTGTTAGGAGATAGAGGGGGGCCTCCAGGAATGGCAAAATTAGCAATTTGACCCGGGGCATGCTTTGTTAGTATTTTATTTCGATTTTCTGAAAATTATAACGTTAACACACGCGTTTCAAATTCGCCATAGGTTTGTGCACACAATCCCCGCCCACAAATAAGGGCATGAAGGAAAGCATGCCCCGGGAAGGGGCTGGGTGTTAGGAGATAGAGGGGGGCCTCCAGGAATGGCAAAATTAGCAATTTGACCCGGGGCATGCTTTGTTAGTATTTTATTTCGATTTTCTGAAAATTATAACGTTAACACACGCGTTTCAAATTCGCCATAGGTTTGTGCACACAATCCCCGCCCACAAATAAGGGCATGAAGGAAAGCATGCCCCGGGAAGGGGCTGGGTGTTAGGAGATAGAGGGGGGCCTCCAGGAATGGCAAAATTAGCAATTTGACCCGGGGCATGCTTTGTTAGTATTTTATTTCGATTTTCTGAAAATTATAACGTTAACACACGCGTTTCAAATTCGCCATAGGTTTGTGCACACAATCCCCGCCCACAAATAAGGGCATGAAGGAAAGCATGCCCCGGGAAGGGGCTGGGTGTTAGGAGATAGAGGGGGGCCTCCAGGAATGGCAAAATTAGCAATTTGACCCGGGGCATGCTTTGTTAGTATTTTATTTCGATTTTCTGAAAATTATAACGTTAACACACGCGTTTCAAATTCGCCATAGGTTTGTGCACACAATCCCCGCCCACAAATAAGGGCATGAAGGAAAGCATGCCCCGGGAAGGGGCTGGGTGTTAGGAGATAGAGGGGGGCCTCCAGGAATGGCAAAATTAGCAATTTGACCCGGGGCATGCTTTGTTAGTATTTTATTTCGATTTTCTGAAAATTATAACGTTAACACACGCGTTTCAAATTCGCCATAGGTTTGTGCACACAATCCCCGCCCACAAATAAGGGCATGAAGGAAAGCATGCCCCGGGAAGGGGCTGGGTGTTAGGAGATAGAGGGGGGCCTCCAGGAATGGCAAAATTAGCAATTTGACCCGGGGCATGCTTTGTTAGTATTTTATTTCGATTTTCTGAAAATTATAACGTTAACACACGCGTTTCAAATTCGCCATAGGTTTGTGCACACAATCCCCGCCCACAAATAAGGGCATGAAGGAAAGCATGCCCCGGGAAGGGGCTGGGTGTTAGGAGATAGAGGGGGGCCTCCAGGAATGGCAAAATTAGCAATTTGACCCGGGGCATGCTTTGTTAGTATTTTATTTCGATTTTCTGAAAATTATAACGTTAACACACGCGTTTCAAATTCGCCATAGGTTTGTGCACACAATCCCCGCCCACAAATAAGGGCATGAAGGAAAGCATGCCCCGGGAAGGGGCTGGGTGTTAGGAGATAGAGGGGGGCCTCCAGGAATGGCAAAATTAGCAATTTGACCCGGGGCATGCTTTGTTAGTATTTTATTTCGATTTTCTGAAAATTATAACGTTAACACACGCGTTTCAAATTCGCCATAGGTTTGTGCACACAATCCCCGCCCACAAATAAGGGCATGAAGGAAAGCATGCCCCGGGAAGGGGCTGGGTGTTAGGAGATAGAGGGGGGCCTCCAGGAATGGCAAAATTAGCAATTTGACCCGGGGCATGCTTTGTTAGTATTTTATTTCGATTTTCTGAAAATTATAACGTTAACACACGCGTTTCAAATTCGCCATAGGTTTGTGCACACAATCCCCGCCCACAAATAAGGGCATGAAGGAAAGCATGCCCCGGGAAGGGGCTGGGTGTTAGGAGATAGAGGGGGGCCTCCAGGAATGGCAAAATTAGCAATTTGACCCGGGGCATGCTTTGTTAGTATTTTATTTCGATTTTCTGAAAATTATAACGTTAACACACGCGTTTCAAATTCGCCATAGGTTTGTGCACACAATCCCCGCCCACAAATAAGGGCATGAAGGAAAGCATGCCCCGGGAAGGGGCTGGGTGTTAGGAGATAGAGGGGGGCCTCCAGGAATGGCAAAATTAGCAATTTGACCCGGGGCATGCTTTGTTAGTATTTTATTTCGATTTTCTGAAAATTATAACGTTAACACACGCGTTTCAAATTCGCCATAGGTTTGTGCACACAATCCCCGCCCACAAATAAGGGCATGAAGGAAAGCATGCCCCGGGAAGGGGCTGGGTGTTAGGAGATAGAGGGGGGCCTCCAGGAATGGCAAAATTAGCAATTTGACCCGGGGCATGCTTTGTTAGTATTTTATTTCGATTTTCTGAAAATTATAACGTTAACACACGCGTTTCAAATTCGCCATAGGTTTGTGCACACAATCCCCGCCCACAAATAAGGGCATGAAGGAAAGCATGCCCCGGGAAGGGGCTGGGTGTTAGGAGATAGAGGGGGGCCTCCAGGAATGGCAAAATTAGCAATTTGACCCGGGGCATGCTTTGTTAGTATTTTATTTCGATTTTCTGAAAATTATAACGTTAACACACGCGTTTCAAATTCGCCATAGGTTTGTGCACACAATCCCCGCCCACAAATAAGGGCATGAAGGAAAGCATGCCCCGGGAAGGGGCTGGGTGTTAGGAGATAGAGGGGGGCCTCCAGGAATGGCAAAATTAGCAATTTGACCCGGGGCATGCTTTGTTAGTATTTTATTTCGATTTTCTGAAAATTATAACGTTAACACACGCGTTTCAAATTCGCCATAGGTTTGTGCACACAATCCCCGCCCACAAATAAGGGCATGAAGGAAAGCATGCCCCGGGAAGGGGCTGGGTGTTAGGAGATAGAGGGGGGCCTCCAGGAATGGCAAAATTAGCAATTTGACCCGGGGCATGCTTTGTTAGTATTTTATTTCGATTTTCTGAAAATTATAACGTTAACACACGCGTTTCAAATTCGCCATAGGTTTGTGCACACAATCCCCGCCCACAAATAAGGGCATGAAGGAAAGCATGCCCCGGGAAGGGGCTGGGTGTTAGGAGATAGAGGGGGGCCTCCAGGAATGGCAAAATTAGCAATTTGACCCGGGGCATGCTTTGTTAGTATTTTATTTCGATTTTCTGAAAATTATAACGTTAACACACGCGTTTCAAATTCGCCATAGGTTTGTGCACACAATCCCCGCCCACAAATAAGGGCATGAAGGAAAGCATGCCCCGGGAAGGGGCTGGGTGTTAGGAGATAGAGGGGGGCCTCCAGGAATGGCAAAATTAGCAATTTGACCCGGGGCATGCTTTGTTAGTATTTTATTTCGATTTTCTGAAAATTATAACGTTAACACACGCGTTTCAAATTCGCCATAGGTTTGTGCACACAATCCCCGCCCACAAATAAGGGCATGAAGGAAAGCATGCCCCGGGAAGGGGCTGGGTGTTAGGAGATAGAGGGGGGCCTCCAGGAATGGCAAAATTAGCAATTTGACCCGGGGCATGCTTTGTTAGTATTTTATTTCGATTTTCTGAAAATTATAACGTTAACACACGCGTTTCAAATTCGCCATAGGTTTGTGCACACAATCCCCGCCCACAAATAAGGGCATGAAGGAAAGCATGCCCCGGGAAGGGGCTGGGTGTTAGGAGATAGAGGGGGGCCTCCAGGAATGGCAAAATTAGCAATTTGACCCGGGGCATGCTTTGTTAGTATTTTATTTCGATTTTCTGAAAATTATAACGTTAACACACGCGTTTCAAATTCGCCATAGGTTTGTGCACACAATCCCCGCCCACAAATAAGGGCATGAAGGAAAGCATGCCCCGGGAAGGGGCTGGGTGTTAGGAGATAGAGGGGGGCCTCCAGGAATGGCAAAATTAGCAATTTGACCCGGGGCATGCTTTGTTAGTATTTTATTTCGATTTTCTGAAAATTATAACGTTAACACACGCGTTTCAAATTCGCCATAGGTTTGTGCACACAATCCCCGCCCACAAATAAGGGCATGAAGGAAAGCATGCCCCGGGAAGGGGCTGGGTGTTAGGAGATAGAGGGGGGCCTCCAGGAATGGCAAAATTAGCAATTTGACCCGGGGCATGCTTTGTTAGTATTTTATTTCGATTTTCTGAAAATTATAACGTTAACACACGCGTTTCAAATTCGCCATAGGTTTGTGCACACAATCCCCGCCCACAAATAAGGGCATGAAGGAAAGCATGCCCCGGGAAGGGGCTGGGTGTTAGGAGATAGAGGGGGGCCTCCAGGAATGGCAAAATTAGCAATTTGACCCGGGGCATGCTTTGTTAGTATTTTATTTCGATTTTCTGAAAATTATAACGTTAACACACGCGTTTCAAATTCGCCATAGGTTTGTGCACACAATCCCCGCCCACAAATAAGGGCATGAAGGAAAGCATGCCCCGGGAAGGGGCTGGGTGTTAGGAGATAGAGGGGGGCCTCCAGGAATGGCAAAATTAGCAATTTGACCCGGGGCATGCTTTGTTAGTATTTTATTTCGATTTTCTGAAAATTATAACGTTAACACACGCGTTTCAAATTCGCCATAGGTTTGTGCACACAATCCCCGCCCACAAATAAGGGCATGAAGGAAAGCATGCCCCGGGAAGGGGCTGGGTGTTAGGAGATAGAGGGGGGCCTCCAGGAATGGCAAAATTAGCAATTTGACCCGGGGCATGCTTTGTTAGTATTTTATTTCGATTTTCTGAAAATTATAACGTTAACACACGCGTTTCAAATTCGCCATAGGTTTGTGCACACAATCCCCGCCCACAAATAAGGGCATGAAGGAAAGCATGCCCCGGGAAGGGGCTGGGTGTTAGGAGATAGAGGGGGGCCTCCAGGAATGGCAAAATTAGCAATTTGACCCGGGGCATGCTTTGTTAGTATTTTATTTCGATTTTCTGAAAATTATAACGTTAACACACGCGTTTCAAATTCGCCATAGGTTTGTGCACACAATCCCCGCCCACAAATAAGGGCATGAAGGAAAGCATGCCCCGGGAAGGGGCTGGGTGTTAGGAGATAGAGGGGGGCCTCCAGGAATGGCAAAATTAGCAATTTGACCCGGGGCATGCTTTGTTAGTATTTTATTTCGATTTTCTGAAAATTATAACGTTAACACACGCGTTTCAAATTCGCCATAGGTTTGTGCACACAATCCCCGCCCACAAATAAGGGCATGAAGGAAAGCATGCCCCGGGAAGGGGCTGGGTGTTAGGAGATAGAGGGGGGCCTCCAGGAATGGCAAAATTAGCAATTTGACCCGGGGCATGCTTTGTTAGTATTTTATTTCGATTTTCTGAAAATTATAACGTTAACACACGCGTTTCAAATTCGCCATAGGTTTGTGCACACAATCCCCGCCCACAAATAAGGGCATGAAGGAAAGCATGCCCCGGGAAGGGGCTGGGTGTTAGGAGATAGAGGGGGGCCTCCAGGAATGGCAAAATTAGCAATTTGACCCGGGGCATGCTTTGTTAGTATTTTATTTCGATTTTCTGAAAATTATAACGTTAACACACGCGTTTCAAATTCGCCATAGGTTTGTGCACACAATCCCCGCCCACAAATAAGGGCATGAAGGAAAGCATGCCCCGGGAAGGGGCTGGGTGTTAGGAGATAGAGGGGGGCCTCCAGGAATGGCAAAATTAGCAATTTGACCCGGGGCATGCTTTGTTAGTATTTTATTTCGATTTTCTGAAAATTATAACGTTAACACACGCGTTTCAAATTCGCCATAGGTTTGTGCACACAATCCCCGCCCACAAATAAGGGCATGAAGGAAAGCATGCCCCGGGAAGGGGCTGGGTGTTAGGAGATAGAGGGGGGCCTCCAGGAATGGCAAAATTAGCAATTTGACCCGGGGCATGCTTTGTTAGTATTTTATTTCGATTTTCTGAAAATTATAACGTTAACACACGCGTTTCAAATTCGCCATAGGTTTGTGCACACAATCCCCGCCCACAAATAAGGGCATGAAGGAAAGCATGCCCCGGGAAGGGGCTGGGTGTTAGGAGATAGAGGGGGGCCTCCAGGAATGGCAAAATTAGCAATTTGACCCGGGGCATGCTTTGTTAGTATTTTATTTCGATTTTCTGAAAATTATAACGTTAACACACGCGTTTCAAATTCGCCATAGGTTTGTGCACACAATCCCCGCCCACAAATAAGGGCATGAAGGAAAGCATGCCCCGGGAAGGGGCTGGGTGTTAGGAGATAGAGGGGGGCCTCCAGGAATGGCAAAATTAGCAATTTGACCCGGGGCATGCTTTGTTAGTATTTTATTTCGATTTTCTGAAAATTATAACGTTAACACACGCGTTTCAAATTCGCCATAGGTTTGTGCACACAATCCCCGCCCACAAATAAGGGCATGAAGGAAAGCATGCCCCGGGAAGGGGCTGGGTGTTAGGAGATAGAGGGGGGCCTCCAGGAATGGCAAAATTAGCAATTTGACCCGGGGCATGCTTTGTTAGTATTTTATTTCGATTTTCTGAAAATTATAACGTTAACACACGCGTTTCAAATTCGCCATAGGTTTGTGCACACAATCCCCGCCCACAAATAAGGGCATGAAGGAAAGCATGCCCCGGGAAGGGGCTGGGTGTTAGGAGATAGAGGGGGGCCTCCAGGAATGGCAAAATTAGCAATTTGACCCGGGGCATGCTTTGTTAGTATTTTATTTCGATTTTCTGAAAATTATAACGTTAACACACGCGTTTCAAATTCGCCATAGGTTTGTGCACACAATCCCCGCCCACAAATAAGGGCATGAAGGAAAGCATGCCCCGGGAAGGGGCTGGGTGTTAGGAGATAGAGGGGGGCCTCCAGGAATGGCAAAATTAGCAATTTGACCCGGGGCATGCTTTGTTAGTATTTTATTTCGATTTTCTGAAAATTATAACGTTAACACACGCGTTTCAAATTCGCCATAGGTTTGTGCACACAATCCCCGCCCACAAATAAGGGCATGAAGGAAAGCATGCCCCGGGAAGGGGCTGGGTGTTAGGAGATAGAGGGGGGCCTCCAGGAATGGCAAAATTAGCAATTTGACCCGGGGCATGCTTTGTTAGTATTTTATTTCGATTTTCTGAAAATTATAACGTTAACACACGCGTTTCAAATTCGCCATAGGTTTGTGCACACAATCCCCGCCCACAAATAAGGGCATGAAGGAAAGCATGCCCCGGGAAGGGGCTGGGTGTTAGGAGATAGAGGGGGGCCTCCAGGAATGGCAAAATTAGCAATTTGACCCGGGGCATGCTTTGTTAGTATTTTATTTCGATTTTCTGAAAATTATAACGTTAACACACGCGTTTCAAATTCGCCATAGGTTTGTGCACACAATCCCCGCCCACAAATAAGGGCATGAAGGAAAGCATGCCCCGGGAAGGGGCTGGGTGTTAGGAGATAGAGGGGGGCCTCCAGGAATGGCAAAATTAGCAATTTGACCCGGGGCATGCTTTGTTAGTATTTTATTTCGATTTTCTGAAAATTATAACGTTAACACACGCGTTTCAAATTCGCCATAGGTTTGTGCACACAATCCCCGCCCACAAATAAGGGCATGAAGGAAAGCATGCCCCGGGAAGGGGCTGGGTGTTAGGAGATAGAGGGGGGCCTCCAGGAATGGCAAAATTAGCAATTTGACCCGGGGCATGCTTTGTTAGTATTTTATTTCGATTTTCTGAAAATTATAACGTTAACACACGCGTTTCAAATTCGCCATAGGTTTGTGCACACAATCCCCGCCCACAAATAAGGGCATGAAGGAAAGCATGCCCCGGGAAGGGGCTGGGTGTTAGGAGATAGAGGGGGGCCTCCAGGAATGGCAAAATTAGCAATTTGACCCGGGGCATGCTTTGTTAGTATTTTATTTCGATTTTCTGAAAATTATAACGTTAACACACGCGTTTCAAATTCGCCATAGGTTTGTGCACACAATCCCCGCCCACAAATAAGGGCATGAAGGAAAGCATGCCCCGGGAAGGGGCTGGGTGTTAGGAGATAGAGGGGGGCCTCCAGGAATGGCAAAATTAGCAATTTGACCCGGGGCATGCTTTGTTAGTATTTTATTTCGATTTTCTGAAAATTATAACGTTAACACACGCGTTTCAAATTCGCCATAGGTTTGTGCACACAATCCCCGCCCACAAATAAGGGCATGAAGGAAAGCATGCCCCGGGAAGGGGCTGGGTGTTAGGAGATAGAGGGGGGCCTCCAGGAATGGCAAAATTAGCAATTTGACCCGGGGCATGCTTTGTTAGTATTTTATTTCGATTTTCTGAAAATTATAACGTTAACACACGCGTTTCAAATTCGCCATAGGTTTGTGCACACAATCCCCGCCCACAAATAAGGGCATGAAGGAAAGCATGCCCCGGGAAGGGGCTGGGTGTTAGGAGATAGAGGGGGGCCTCCAGGAATGGCAAAATTAGCAATTTGACCCGGGGCATGCTTTGTTAGTATTTTATTTCGATTTTCTGAAAATTATAACGTTAACACACGCGTTTCAAATTCGCCATAGGTTTGTGCACACAATCCCCGCCCACAAATAAGGGCATGAAGGAAAGCATGCCCCGGGAAGGGGCTGGGTGTTAGGAGATAGAGGGGGGCCTCCAGGAATGGCAAAATTAGCAATTTGACCCGGGGCATGCTTTGTTAGTATTTTATTTCGATTTTCTGAAAATTATAACGTTAACACACGCGTTTCAAATTCGCCATAGGTTTGTGCACACAATCCCCGCCCACAAATAAGGGCATGAAGGAAAGCATGCCCCGGGAAGGGGCTGGGTGTTAGGAGATAGAGGGGGGCCTCCAGGAATGGCAAAATTAGCAATTTGACCCGGGGCATGCTTTGTTAGTATTTTATTTCGATTTTCTGAAAATTATAACGTTAACACACGCGTTTCAAATTCGCCATAGGTTTGTGCACACAATCCCCGCCCACAAATAAGGGCATGAAGGAAAGCATGCCCCGGGAAGGGGCTGGGTGTTAGGAGATAGAGGGGGGCCTCCAGGAATGGCAAAATTAGCAATTTGACCCGGGGCATGCTTTGTTAGTATTTTATTTCGATTTTCTGAAAATTATAACGTTAACACACGCGTTTCAAATTCGCCATAGGTTTGTGCACACAATCCCCGCCCACAAATAAGGGCATGAAGGAAAGCATGCCCCGGGAAGGGGCTGGGTGTTAGGAGATAGAGGGGGGCCTCCAGGAATGGCAAAATTAGCAATTTGACCCGGGGCATGCTTTGTTAGTATTTTATTTCGATTTTCTGAAAATTATAACGTTAACACACGCGTTTCAAATTCGCCATAGGTTTGTGCACACAATCCCCGCCCACAAATAAGGGCATGAAGGAAAGCATGCCCCGGGAAGGGGCTGGGTGTTAGGAGATAGAGGGGGGCCTCCAGGAATGGCAAAATTAGCAATTTGACCCGGGGCATGCTTTGTTAGTATTTTATTTCGATTTTCTGAAAATTATAACGTTAACACACGCGTTTCAAATTCGCCATAGGTTTGTGCACACAATCCCCGCCCACAAATAAGGGCATGAAGGAAAGCATGCCCCGGGAAGGGGCTGGGTGTTAGGAGATAGAGGGGGGCCTCCAGGAATGGCAAAATTAGCAATTTGACCCGGGGCATGCTTTGTTAGTATTTTATTTCGATTTTCTGAAAATTATAACGTTAACACACGCGTTTCAAATTCGCCATAGGTTTGTGCACACAATCCCCGCCCACAAATAAGGGCATGAAGGAAAGCATGCCCCGGGAAGGGGCTGGGTGTTAGGAGATAGAGGGGGGCCTCCAGGAATGGCAAAATTAGCAATTTGACCCGGGGCATGCTTTGTTAGTATTTTATTTCGATTTTCTGAAAATTATAACGTTAACACACGCGTTTCAAATTCGCCATAGGTTTGTGCACACAATCCCCGCCCACAAATAAGGGCATGAAGGAAAGCATGCCCCGGGAAGGGGCTGGGTGTTAGGAGATAGAGGGGGGCCTCCAGGAATGGCAAAATTAGCAATTTGACCCGGGGCATGCTTTGTTAGTATTTTATTTCGATTTTCTGAAAATTATAACGTTAACACACGCGTTTCAAATTCGCCATAGGTTTGTGCACACAATCCCCGCCCACAAATAAGGGCATGAAGGAAAGCATGCCCCGGGAAGGGGCTGGGTGTTAGGAGATAGAGGGGGGCCTCCAGGAATGGCAAAATTAGCAATTTGACCCGGGGCATGCTTTGTTAGTATTTTATTTCGATTTTCTGAAAATTATAACGTTAACACACGCGTTTCAAATTCGCCATAGGTTTGTGCACACAATCCCCGCCCACAAATAAGGGCATGAAGGAAAGCATGCCCCGGGAAGGGGCTGGGTGTTAGGAGATAGAGGGGGGCCTCCAGGAATGGCAAAATTAGCAATTTGACCCGGGGCATGCTTTGTTAGTATTTTATTTCGATTTTCTGAAAATTATAACGTTAACACACGCGTTTCAAATTCGCCATAGGTTTGTGCACACAATCCCCGCCCACAAATAAGGGCATGAAGGAAAGCATGCCCCGGGAAGGGGCTGGGTGTTAGGAGATAGAGGGGGGCCTCCAGGAATGGCAAAATTAGCAATTTGACCCGGGGCATGCTTTGTTAGTATTTTATTTCGATTTTCTGAAAATTATAACGTTAACACACGCGTTTCAAATTCGCCATAGGTTTGTGCACACAATCCCCGCCCACAAATAAGGGCATGAAGGAAAGCATGCCCCGGGAAGGGGCTGGGTGTTAGGAGATAGAGGGGGGCCTCCAGGAATGGCAAAATTAGCAATTTGACCCGGGGCATGCTTTGTTAGTATTTTATTTCGATTTTCTGAAAATTATAACGTTAACACACGCGTTTCAAATTCGCCATAGGTTTGTGCACACAATCCCCGCCCACAAATAAGGGCATGAAGGAAAGCATGCCCCGGGAAGGGGCTGGGTGTTAGGAGATAGAGGGGGGCCTCCAGGAATGGCAAAATTAGCAATTTGACCCGGGGCATGCTTTGTTAGTATTTTATTTCGATTTTCTGAAAATTATAACGTTAACACACGCGTTTCAAATTCGCCATAGGTTTGTGCACACAATCCCCGCCCACAAATAAGGGCATGAAGGAAAGCATGCCCCGGGAAGGGGCTGGGTGTTAGGAGATAGAGGGGGGCCTCCAGGAATGGCAAAATTAGCAATTTGACCCGGGGCATGCTTTGTTAGTATTTTATTTCGATTTTCTGAAAATTATAACGTTAACACACGCGTTTCAAATTCGCCATAGGTTTGTGCACACAATCCCCGCCCACAAATAAGGGCATGAAGGAAAGCATGCCCCGGGAAGGGGCTGGGTGTTAGGAGATAGAGGGGGGCCTCCAGGAATGGCAAAATTAGCAATTTGACCCGGGGCATGCTTTGTTAGTATTTTATTTCGATTTTCTGAAAATTATAACGTTAACACACGCGTTTCAAATTCGCCATAGGTTTGTGCACACAATCCCCGCCCACAAATAAGGGCATGAAGGAAAGCATGCCCCGGGAAGGGGCTGGGTGTTAGGAGATAGAGGGGGGCCTCCAGGAATGGCAAAATTAGCAATTTGACCCGGGGCATGCTTTGTTAGTATTTTATTTCGATTTTCTGAAAATTATAACGTTAACACACGCGTTTCAAATTCGCCATAGGTTTGTGCACACAATCCCCGCCCACAAATAAGGGCATGAAGGAAAGCATGCCCCGGGAAGGGGCTGGGTGTTAGGAGATAGAGGGGGGCCTCCAGGAATGGCAAAATTAGCAATTTGACCCGGGGCATGCTTTGTTAGTATTTTATTTCGATTTTCTGAAAATTATAACGTTAACACACGCGTTTCAAATTCGCCATAGGTTTGTGCACACAATCCCCGCCCACAAATAAGGGCATGAAGGAAAGCATGCCCCGGGAAGGGGCTGGGTGTTAGGAGATAGAGGGGGGCCTCCAGGAATGGCAAAATTAGCAATTTGACCCGGGGCATGCTTTGTTAGTATTTTATTTCGATTTTCTGAAAATTATAACGTTAACACACGCGTTTCAAATTCGCCATAGGTTTGTGCACACAATCCCCGCCCACAAATAAGGGCATGAAGGAAAGCATGCCCCGGGAAGGGGCTGGGTGTTAGGAGATAGAGGGGGGCCTCCAGGAATGGCAAAATTAGCAATTTGACCCGGGGCATGCTTTGTTAGTATTTTATTTCGATTTTCTGAAAATTATAACGTTAACACACGCGTTTCAAATTCGCCATAGGTTTGTGCACACAATCCCCGCCCACAAATAAGGGCATGAAGGAAAGCATGCCCCGGGAAGGGGCTGGGTGTTAGGAGATAGAGGGGGGCCTCCAGGAATGGCAAAATTAGCAATTTGACCCGGGGCATGCTTTGTTAGTATTTTATTTCGATTTTCTGAAAATTATAACGTTAACACACGCGTTTCAAATTCGCCATAGGTTTGTGCACACAATCCCCGCCCACAAATAAGGGCATGAAGGAAAGCATGCCCCGGGAAGGGGCTGGGTGTTAGGAGATAGAGGGGGGCCTCCAGGAATGGCAAAATTAGCAATTTGACCCGGGGCATGCTTTGTTAGTATTTTATTTCGATTTTCTGAAAATTATAACGTTAACACACGCGTTTCGAAATTCGCCATAGGTTTGTGCACACAATCCCCGCCCACAAATAAGGGCATGAAGGAAAGCATGCCCCGGGAAGGGGCTGGGTGTTAGGAGATAGAGGGGGGCCTCCAGGAATGGCAAAATTAGCAATTTGACCCGGGGCATGCTTTGTTAGTATTTTATTTCGATTTTCTGAAAATTATAACGTTAACACACGCGTTTCAAATTCGCCATAGGTTTGTGCACACAATCCCCGCCCACAAATAAGGGCATGAAGGAAAGCATGCCCCGGGAAGGGGCTGGGTGTTAGGAGATAGAGGGGGGCCTCCAGGAATGGCAAAATTAGCAATTTGACCCGGGGCATGCTTTGTTAGTATTTTATTTCGATTTTCTGAAAATTATAACGTTAACACACGCGTTTCAAATTCGCCATAGGTTTGTGCACACAATCCCCGCCCACAAATAAGGGCATGAAGGAAAGCATGCCCCGGGAAGGGGCTGGGTGTTAGGAGATAGAGGGGGGCCTCCAGGAATGGCAAAATTAGCAATTTGACCCGGGGCATGCTTTGTTAGTATTTTATTTCGATTTTCTGAAAATTATAACGTTAACACACGCGTTTCAAATTCGCCATAGGTTTGTGCACACAATCCCCGCCCACAAATAAGGGCATGAAGGA
Source organism: Crossaster papposus (assembly GCA_037893245.1). NCBI lineage: Eukaryota > Metazoa > Echinodermata > Asteroidea > Velatida > Solasteridae > Crossaster > Crossaster papposus. The sequence continues at coordinate 57,234 of JBAIAA010001241.1, read as the reverse complement.
AAGCATGCCCCGGGAAGGGGCTGGGTGTTAGGAGATAGAGGGGGGCCTCCAGGAATGGCAAAATTAGCAATTTGACCCGGGGCATGCTTTGTTAGTATTTTATTTCGATTTTCTGAAAATTATAACGTTAACACACGCGTTTCAAATTCGCCATAGGTTTGTGCACACAATCCCCGCCCACAAATAAGGGCATGAAGGAAAGCATGCCCCGGGAAGGGGCTGGGTGTTAGGAGATAGAGGGGGGCCTCCAGGAATGGCAAAATTAGCAATTTGACCCGGGGCATGCTTTGTTAGTATTTTATTTCGATTTTCTGAAAATTATAACGTTAACACACGCGTTTCAAATTCGCCATAGGTTTGTGCACACAATCCCCGCCCACAAATAAGGGCATGAAGGAAAGCATGCCCCGGGAAGGGGCTGGGTGTTAGGAGATAGAGGGGGGCCTCCAGGAATGGCAAAATTAGCAATTTGACCCGGGGCATGCTTTGTTAGTATTTTATTTCGATTTTCTGAAAATTATAACGTTAACACACGCGTTTCAAATTCGCCATAGGTTTGTGCACACAATCCCCGCCCACAAATAAGGGCATGAAGGAAAGCATGCCCCGGGAAGGGGCTGGGTGTTAGGAGATAGAGGGGGGCCTCCAGGAATGGCAAAATTAGCAATTTGACCCGGGGCATGCTTTGTTAGTATTTTATTTCGATTTTCTGAAAATTATAACGTTAACACACGCGTTTCAAATTCGCCATAGGTTTGTGCACACAATCCCCGCCCACAAATAAGGGCATGAAGGAAAGCATGCCCCGGGAAGGGGCTGGGTGTTAGGAGATAGAGGGGGGCCTCCAGGAATGGCAAAATTAGCAATTTGACCCGGGGCATGCTTTGTTAGTATTTTATTTCGATTTTCTGAAAATTATAACGTTAACACACGCGTTTCAAATTCGCCATAGGTTTGTGCACACAATCCCCGCCCACAAATAAGGGCATGAAGGAAAGCATGCCCCGGGAAGGGGCTGGGTGTTAGGAGATAGAGGGGGGCCTCCAGGAATGGCAAAATTAGCAATTTGACCCGGGGCATGCTTTGTTAGTATTTTATTTCGATTTTCTGAAAATTATAACGTTAACACACGCGTTTCAAATTCGCCATAGGTTTGTGCACACAATCCCCGCCCACAAATAAGGGCATGAAGGAAAGCATGCCCCGGGAAGGGGCTGGGTGTTAGGAGATAGAGGGGGGCCTCCAGGAATGGCAAAATTAGCAATTTGACCCGGGGCATGCTTTGTTAGTATTTTATTTCGATTTTCTGAAAATTATAACGTTAACACACGCGTTTCAAATTCGCCATAGGTTTGTGCACACAATCCCCGCCCACAAATAAGGGCATGAAGGAAAGCATGCCCCGGGAAGGGGCTGGGTGTTAGGAGATAGAGGGGGGCCTCCAGGAATGGCAAAATTAGCAATTTGACCCGGGGCATGCTTTGTTAGTATTTTATTTCGATTTTCTGAAAATTATAACGTTAACACACGCGTTTCAAATTCGCCATAGGTTTGTGCACACAATCCCCGCCCACAAATAAGGGCATGAAGGAAAGCATGCCCCGGGAAGGGGCTGGGTGTTAGGAGATAGAGGGGGGCCTCCAGGAATGGCAAAATTAGCAATTTGACCCGGGGCATGCTTTGTTAGTATTTTATTTCGATTTTCTGAAAATTATAACGTTAACACACGCGTTTCAAATTCGCCATAGGTTTGTGCACACAATCCCCGCCCACAAATAAGGGCATGAAGGAAAGCATGCCCCGGGAAGGGGCTGGGTGTTAGGAGATAGAGGGGGGCCTCCAGGAATGGCAAAATTAGCAATTTGACCCGGGGCATGCTTTGTTAGTATTTTATTTCGATTTTCTGAAAATTATAACGTTAACACACGCGTTTCAAATTCGCCATAGGTTTGTGCACACAATCCCCGCCCACAAATAAGGGCATGAAGGAAAGCATGCCCCGGGAAGGGGCTGGGTGTTAGGAGATAGAGGGGGGCCTCCAGGAATGGCAAAATTAGCAATTTGACCCGGGGCATGCTTTGTTAGTATTTTATTTCGATTTTCTGAAAATTATAACGTTAACACACGCGTTTCAAATTCGCCATAGGTTTGTGCACACAATCCCCGCCCACAAATAAGGGCATGAAGGAAAGCATGCCCCGGGAAGGGGCTGGGTGTTAGGAGATAGAGGGGGGCCTCCAGGAATGGCAAAATTAGCAATTTGACCCGGGGCATGCTTTGTTAGTATTTTATTTCGATTTTCTGAAAATTATAACGTTAACACACGCGTTTCAAATTCGCCATAGGTTTGTGCACACAATCCCCGCCCACAAATAAGGGCATGAAGGAAAGCATGCCCCGGGAAGGGGCTGGGTGTTAGGAGATAGAGGGGGGCCTCCAGGAATGGCAAAATTAGCAATTTGACCCGGGGCATGCTTTGTTAGTATTTTATTTCGATTTTCTGAAAATTATAACGTTAACACACGCGTTTCAAATTCGCCATAGGTTTGTGCACACAATCCCCGCCCACAAATAAGGGCATGAAGGAAAGCATGCCCCGGGAAGGGGCTGGGTGTTAGGAGATAGAGGGGGGCCTCCAGGAATGGCAAAATTAGCAATTTGACCCGGGGCATGCTTTGTTAGTATTTTATTTCGATTTTCTGAAAATTATAACGTTAACACACGCGTTTCAAATTCGCCATAGGTTTGTGCACACAATCCCCGCCCACAAATAAGGGCATGAAGGAAAGCATGCCCCGGGAAGGGGCTGGGTGTTAGGAGATAGAGGGGGGCCTCCAGGAATGGCAAAATTAGCAATTTGACCCGGGGCATGCTTTGTTAGTATTTTATTTCGATTTTCTGAAAATTATAACGTTAACACACGCGTTTCAAATTCGCCATAGGTTTGTGCACACAATCCCCGCCCACAAATAAGGGCATGAAGGAAAGCATGCCCCGGGAAGGGGCTGGGTGTTAGGAGATAGAGGGGGGCCTCCATTACGAATTTCTCCCATTTAAACGAATCCGAGTTAGACCTCTCTAACTCGGATAGAGCACATCCTTTTCGGAATTGAAGGCTGTCCCCAGTGGACATACTTTTAATACCCCCTTGTGGTGGTCACTGCCAAGGTAGTTATAGCCTATTGACCTCTATTGGTATACCATATGCCACCTGGGTAAAGATGACATTGACTGATTTATGTCATCCACTGATGGTAGAGATCACTGATTGCTGCAATAACCACCAGCTTTACGCGTAGGAATTGAAAATAAAACAAGGACATTAAGTTTCATTATCACAACATTTAATTAAATAATCTATTTGAAATGGATGTATGTATAAAAAAGGATGCAATTTGTTAAAAATAACAACAAGCCGTGGAATATCTGTCATATAACCCAAGTTGTTCTTTATTTTAAAAAATTCAAGCGCGTATTGTGTGTATCATGTTACAAAAGTGCAGTTAAATCTCGATAAGTCAAATATCAAGGGAACGAGCTCGAAATTTGAGTTAAACAGAATGTTGTATCATTGTTATACTACTGAAGGGAATGGATTCTCGGTTTGACTTAACAGGAGTTATCAGAGTTTGACTTATCGATGTTTCACTGGTATTATGGTTCTTTTCAAAATGTATGATTTCATTTACTCTAGTATGCAGTCTTATTTTCTTAACAGTTTGCCGAATTGCTATTTTTGTTAGAATTCATTTCGAATATTATAACATGGATCAGTGCACAATAACTGGCCCATCCAGCTCAAATTAATGCACAGCCAGACGTACATGTATATGTGATTTTTACAAATTCAAAATGCAAAGTTAATTAGTTCAAAAACAGCACAATCTTAGAAACTTCATTGAAATTAAAAGAAAAAAATGTTTTTATTGGGAATTTGGAACATCGTTGTACCATTGCATGTAGTAATAGTGGAATTAAAGTTTTCACTTCAACATTGAACATTTTATTTGCATACGTTTTGATGTTTTCTGTCTTTTGGGCTGCTTTAGTTTTTTTTTAATGTTTTTTTTAGAACTCCACCGTTAAATAGGCCTTCTGTTAATAAACTTGTGTTGGTGTTTGCTTTTATTGAGTGCAAATAAACAACACATCAAGCTACAATTTCGTAATTGTCATCAGTGACCCGTCCCTGTTCCAAATACCTAAGTTGCTGTGCAAGTTCTTGATTTGTGAAATTGGCTCACACTCACAGCCCTTTAAACTTAACATTTTGCCAAAGAAAACTGGTTGTACATGTTAGCAAAACTGCTTAATGTACACAATGTACGTAATAGATGTGCTTGCAAAATTAAATATGCCATATCTTTGATTTTGTGTATAGCTGGGCAAACAGTTTATTTGTTGCAAATTAAAAAATAAATAAATAAACATTCAGTTGAATGGGAACAAAATGCTTTTTTTATTGTTGTGTTAGCGCCCTGATCATTATTCGTTGATTCCCTATACAAACACCTTGGACAGAATGGATCATAAGATTGTTAAAATGGGGATGACCACAAATAAAAAAATGTTAAATAGGGCCCACCAACAAAGAAGGGGGGGGGGGACAATTTATATGATTCCCCCCCCCAAAAAAAATAATAATAATAATAAAAATAAAAATAAAAAAAAATAATAGAAATCGGCATTCATTTCACTGTGTTGAAAAACATCTGAAGTTTAAACTTCCTCTGTAGGGGTGTGCATAATCTTAATCTAGACTTACAGTACTACTTTATACAATGGAGGGAAATCTGCATCAAATAACTACGCGTATAGAAACAAAACGTGTGTGCACAAATCCTACCTGTATTTATGCATGTATAATTTTATGACCTACATTGTACACATGTACATTTTGTACAGTGTGGGCTATACTTATTATAATAATTGCCCTTTAGTTTCTGCAGAAACTCTCAGAGGAGTGCTTATAGCTTGACCTTAGCTGACCCAGTCCAAGCGTGGTCAGTTGGGCATTCCCCTACTGACCACCTGTTGGTGACATTGGTTGACTGTTGTCATATCACAACTGGCATGTTTTAGGAGGCATTGAGTGATTAGACTGATACTTATCCCCAAAGGAGACATGTTCCCATTAATCTTCTCTCCGAAAAGGATGTGGAATTTTGAGAAAGTTTTAAATGGGAGAAATTCGTAATGTCCAGGAATGGCAAAATTAGCAATTTGACCCGGGGCATGCTTTGTTAGTATTTTATTTCGATTTTCTGAAAATTATAACGTTAACACACGCGTTTCAAATTCGCCATAGGTTTGTGCACACAATCCCCGCCCACAAATAAGGGCATGAAGGAAAGCATGCCCCGGGAAGGGGCTGGGTGTTAGGAGATAGAGGGGGGCCTCCAGGAATGGCAAAATTAGCAATTTGACCCGGGGCATGCTTTGTTAGTATTTTATTTCGATTTTCTGAAAATTATAACGTTAACACACGCGTTTCAAATTCGCCATAGGTTTGTGCACACAATCCCCGCCCACAAATAAGGGCATGAAGGAAAGCATGCCCCGGGAAGGGGCTGGGTGTTAGGAGATAGAGGGGGGCCTCCAGGAATGGCAAAATTAGCAATTTGACCCGGGGCATGCTTTGTTAGTATTTTATTTCGATTTTCTGAAAATTATAACGTTAACACACGCGTTTCAAATTCGCCATAGGTTTGTGCACACAATCCCCGCCCACAAATAAGGGCATGAAGGAAAGCATGCCCCGGGAAGGAACTGGGTGTTAGGAGATAGAGGGGGGCCTCCAGGAATGGCAAAATTAGCAATTTGACCCGGGGCATGCTTTGTTAGTATTTTATTTCGATTTTCTGAAAATTATAACGTTAACACACGCGTTTCAAATTCGCCATAGGTTTGTGCACACAATCCCCGCCCACAAATAAGGGCATGAAGGAAAGCATGCCCCGGGAAGGGGCTGGGTGTTAGGAGATAGAGGGGGGCCTCCAGGAATGGCAAAATTAGCAATTTGACCCGGGGCATGCTTTGTTAGTATTTTATTTCGATTTTCTGAAAATTATAACGTTAACACACGCGTTTCAAATTCGCCATAGGTTTGTGCACACAATCCCCGCCCACAAATAAGGGCATGAAGGAAAGCATGCCCCGGGAAGGGGCTGGGTGTTAGGAGATAGAGGGGGGCCTCCAGGAATGGCAAAATTAGCAATTTGACCCGGGGCATGCTTTGTTAGTATTTTATTTCCATTTTCTGAAAATTATAACGTTAACACACGCGTTTCAAATTCGCCATAGGTTTGTGCACACAATCCCCGCCCACAAATAAGGGCATGAAGGAAAGCATGCCCCGGGAAGGAACTGGGTGTTAGGAGATAGAGGGGGGCCTCCAGGAATGGCAAAATTAGCAATTTGACCCGGGGCATGCTTTGTTAGTATTTTATTTCGATTTTCTGAAAATTATAACGTTAACACACGCGTTTCAAATTCGCCATAGGTTTGTGCACACAATCCCCGCCCACAAATAAGGGCATGAAGGAAAGCATGCCCCGGGAAGGGGCTGGGTGTTAGGAGATAGAGGGGGGCCTCCAGGAATGGCAAAATTAGCAATTTGACCCGGGGCATGCTTTGTTAGTATTTTATTTCGATTTTCTGAAAATTATAACGTTAACACACGCGTTTCAAATTCGCCATAGGTTTGTGCACACAATCCCCGCCCACAAATAAGGGCATGAAGGAAAGCATGCCCCGGGAAGGGGCTGGGTGTTAGGAGATAGAGGGGGGCCTCCAGGAATGGCAAAATTAGCAATTTGACCCGGGGCATGCTTTGTTAGTATTTTATTTCGATTTTCTGAAAATTATAACGTTAACACACGCGTTTCAAATTCGCCATAGGTTTGTGCACACAATCCCCGCCCACAAATAAGGGCATGAAGGAAAGCATGCCCCGGGAAGGGGCTGGGTGTTAGGAGATAGAGGGGGGCCTCCAGGAATGGCAAAATTAGCAATTTGACCCGGGGCATGCTTTGTTAGTATTTTATTTCGATTTTCTGAAAATTATAACGTTAACACACGCGTTTCAAATTCGCCATAGGTTTGTGCACACAATCCCCGCCCACAAATAAGGGCATGAAGGAAAGCATGCCCCGGGAAGGGGCTGGGTGTTAGAAGATAGAGGGGGGCCTCCAGGAATGGCAAAATTAGCAATTTGACCCGGGGCATGCTTTGTTAGTATTTTATTTCGATTTTCTGAAAATTATAACGTTAACACACGCGTTTCAAATTCGCCATAGGTTTGTGCACACAATCCCCGCCCACAAATAAGGGCATGAAGGAAAACATGCCCCGGGAAGGGGCTGGGTATTAGGAGATAGAGGGGGGCCTCCAGGAATGGCAAAATTAGCAATTTGACCCGGGGCATGCTTTGTTAGTATTTTATTTCGATTTTCTGAAAATTATAACGTTAACACACGCGTTTCAAATTCGCCATAGGTTTGTGCACACAATCCCCGCCCACAAATAAGGGCATGAAGGAAAGCATGCCCCGGGAAGGGGCTGGGTGTTAGGAGATAGAGGGGGGCCTCCAGGAATGGCAAAATTAGCAATTTGACCCGGGGCATGCTTTGTTAGTATTTTATTTCGATTTTCTGAAAATTATAACGTTAACACACGCGTTTCAAATTCGCCATAGGTTTGTGCACACAATCCCCGCCCACAAATAAGGGCATGAAGGAAAGCATGCCCCGGGAAGGGGCTGGGTGTTAGGAGATAGAGGGGGGCCTCCAGGAATGGCAAAATTAGCAATTTGACCCGGGGCATGCTTTGTTAGTATTTTATTTCGATTTTCTGAAAATTATAACCTTAACACACGCGTTTCAAATTCGCCATAGGTTTGTGCACACAATCCCCGCCCACAAATAAGGGCATGAAGGAAAGCATGCCCCGGGAAGGGGCTGGGTGTTAGGAGATAGAGGGGGGCCTCCAGGAATGGCAAAATTAGCAATTTGACCCGGGGCATGCTTTGTTAGTATTTTATTTCGATTTCATGAAAATTATAACGTTAACACACGCGTTTCAAATTCGCCATAGGTTTGTGCACACAATCCCCGCAAACAAATAAGGGCATGAAGGCCCACAAATAAGGGCATGAAGGAAAGCATGCCCCGGGAAGGGGCTGGGTGTTAGGAGATAGAGGGGGGCCTCCAGGAATGGCAAAATTAGCAATTTGACCCGGGGCATGCTTTGTTAGTATTTTATTTCGATTTTCTGAAAATTATAACGTTAACACACGCGTTTCAAATTCGCCATAGGTTTGTGCACACAATCCCCGCCCACAAATAAGGGCATGAAGGAAAGCATGCCCCGGGAAGGGGCTGGGTGTTAGGAGATAGAGGGGGGCCTCCAGGAATGGCAAAATTAGCAATTTGACCCGGGGCATGCTTTGTTAGTATTTTATTTCGATTTTCTGAAAATTATAACGTTAACACACGCGTTTCAAATTCGCCATAGGTTTGTGCACACAATCCCCGCCCACAAATAAGGGCATGAAGGAAAGCATGCCCCGGGAAGGGGCTGGGTGTTAGGAGATAGAGGGGGGCCTCCAGGAATGGCAAAATTAGCAATTTGACCCGGGGCATGCTTTGTTAGTATTTTATTTCGATTTTCTGAAAATTATAACGTTAACACACGCGTTTCAAATTCGCCATAGGTTTGTGCACACAATCCCCGCCCACAAATAAGGGCATGAAGGAAAGCATGCCCCGGGAAGGGGCTGGGTGTTAGGAGATAGAGGGGGGCCTCCAGGAATGGCAAAATTAGCAATTTGACCCGGGGCATGCTTTGTTAGTATTTTATTTCGATTTTCTGAAAATTATAACGTTAACACACGCGTTTCAAATTCGCCATAGGTTTGTGCACACAATCCCCGCCCACAAATAAGGGCATGAAGGAAAGCATGCCCCGGGAAGGGGCTGGGTGTTAGGAGATAGAGGGGGGCCTCCAGGAATGGCAAAATTAGCAATTTGACCCGGGGCATGCTTTGTTAGTATTTTATTTCGATTTTCTGAAAATTATAACGTTAACACACGCGTTTCAAATTCGCCATAGGTTTGTGCACACAATCCCCGCCCACAAATAAGGGCATGAGGGAAAGCATGCCCCGGGAAGGGGCTGGGTGTTAGGAGATAGAGGGGGGCCTCCAGGAATGGCAAAATTAGCAATTTGACCCGGGGCATGCTTTGTTAGTATTTTATTTCGATTTTCTGAAAATTATAACGTTAACACACGCGTTTCAAATTCGCCATAGGTTTGTGCACACAATCCCCGCCCACAAATAAGGGCATGAAGGAAAGCATGCCCCGGGAAGGGGCTGGGTGTTAGGAGATAGAGGGGGGCCTCCAGGAATGGCAAAATTAGCAATTTGACCCGGGGCATGCTTTGTTAGTATTTTATTTCGATTTTCTGAAAATTATAACGTTAACACACGCGTTTCAAATTCGCCATAGGTTTGTGCACACAATCCCCGCCCACAAATAAGGGCATGAAGGAAAGCATGCCCCGGGAAGGGGCTGGGTGTTAGGAGATAGAGGGGGGCCTCCAGGAATGGCAAAATTAGCAATTTGACCCGGGGCATGCTTTGTTAGTATTTTATTTCGATTTTCTGAAAATTATAACCTTAACACACGCGTTTCAAATTCGCCATAGGTTTGTGCACACAATCCCCGCCCACAAATAAGGGCATGAAGGAAAGCATGCCCCGGGAAGGGGCTGGGTGTTAGGAGATAGAGGGGGGCCTCCAGGAATGGCAAAATTAGCAATTTGACCCGGGGCATGCTTTGTTAGTATTTTATTTCGATTTTCTGAAAATTATAACGTTAACACACGCGTTTCAAATTCGCCATAGGTTTGTGCACACAATCCCCGCAAACAAATAAGGGCATGAAGGCCCACAAATAAGGGCATGAAGGAAAGCATGCCCCGGGAAGGGGCTGGGTGTTAGGAGATAGAGGGGGGCCTCCAGGAATGGCAAAATTAGCAATTTGACCCGGGGCATGCTTTGTTAGTATTTTATTTCGATTTTCTGAAAATTATAACGTTAACACACGCGTTTCAAATTCGCCATAGGTTTGTGCACACAATCCCCGCAAACAAATAAGGGCATGAAGGCCCACAAATAAGGGCATGAAGGAAAGCATGCCCCGGGAAGGGGCTGGGTGTTAGGAGATAGAGGGGGGCCTCCAGGAATGGCAAAATTAGCAATTTGACCCGGGGCATGCTTTGTTAGTATTTTATTTCGATTTTCTGAAAATTATAACGTTAACACACGCGTTTCAAATTCGCCATAGGTTTGTGCACACAATCCCCGCCCACAAATAAGGGCATGAAGGAAAGCATGCCCCGGGAAGGGGCTGGGTGTTAGGAGATAGAGGGGGGCCTCCAGGAATGGCAAAATTAGCAATTTGACCCGGGGCATGCTTTGTTAGTATTTTATTTCGATTTTCTGAAAATTATAACGTTAACACACGCGTTTCAAATTCGCCATAGGTTTGTGCACACAATCCCCGCCCACAAATAAGGGCATGAAGGAAAGCATGCCCCGGGAAGGGGCTGGGTGTTAGGAGATAGAGGGGGGCCTCCAGGAATGGCAAAATTAGCAATTTGACCCGGGGCATGCTTTGTTAGTATTTTATTTCGATTTTCTGAAAATTATAACGTTAACACACGCGTTTCAAATTCGCCATAGGTTTGTGCACACAATCCCCGCAAACAAATAAGGGCATGAAGGCCCACAAATAAGGGCATGAAGGAAAGCATGCCCCGGGAAGGGGCTGGGTGTTAGGAGATAGAGGGGGGCCTCCAGGAATGGCAAAATTAGCAATTTGACCCGGGGCATGCTTTGTTAGTATTTTATTTCGATTTTCTGAAAATTATAACGTTAACACACGCGTTTCAAATTCGCCATAGGTTTGTGCACACAATCCCCGCCCACAAATAAGGGCATGAAGGAAAGCATGCCCCGGGAAGGGGCTGGGTGTTAGGAGATAGAGGGGGGCCTCCAGGAATGGCAAAATTAGCAATTTGACCCGGGGCATGCTTTGTTAGTATTTTATTTCGATTTTCTGAAAATTATAACGTTAACACACGCGTTTCAAATTCGCCATAGGTTTGTGCACACAATCCCCGCCCACAAATAAGGGCATGAAGGAAAGCATGCCCCGGGAAGGGGCTGGGTGTTAGGAGATAGAGGGGGGCCTCCAGGAATGGCAAAATTAGCAATTTGACCCGGGGCATGCTTTGTTAGTATTTTATTTCGATTTTCTGAAAATTATAACGTTAACACACGCGTTTCAAATTCGCCATAGGTTTGTGCACACAATCCCCGCCCACAAATAAGGGCATGAAGGAAAGCATGCCCCGGGAAGGGGCTGGGTGTTAGGAGATAGAGGGGGGCCTCCAGGAATGGCAAAATTAGCAATTTGACCCGGGGCATGCTTTGTTAGTATTTTATTTCGATTTTCTGAAAATTATAACGTTAACAAACGCGTTTCAAATTCGCCATAGGTTTGTGCACACAATCCCCGCCCACAAATAAGGGCATGAAGGAAAGCATGCCCCGGGAAGGGGCTGGGTGTTAGGAGATAGAGGGGGGCCTCCAGGAATGGCAAAATTAGCAATTTGACCCGGGGCATGCTTTGTTAGTATTTTATTTCGATTTTCTGAAAATTATAACGTTAACACACGCGTTTCAAATTCGCCATAGGTTTGTGCACACAATCCCCGCCCACAAATAAGGGCATGAAGGAAAGCATGCCCCGGGAAGGGGCTGGGTGTTAGGAGATAGAGGGGGGCCTCCAGGAATGGCAAAATTAGCAATTTGACCCGGGGCATGCTTTGTTAGTATTTTATTTCGATTTTCTGAAAATTATAACGTTAACACACGCGTTTCAAATTCGCCATAGGTTTGTGCACACAATCCCCGCCCACAAATAAGGGCATGAAGGAAAGCATGCCCCGGGAAGGGGCTGGGTGTTAGGAGATAGAGGGGGGCCTCCAGGAATGGCAAAATTAGCAATTTGACCCGGGGCATGCTTTGTTAGTATTTTATTTCGATTTTCTGAAAATTATAACGTTAACACACGCGTTTCAAATTCGCCATAGGTTTGTGCACACAATCCCCGCCCACAAATAAGGGCATGAAGGAAAGCATGCCCCGGGAAGGGGCTGGGTGTTAGGAGATAGAGGGGGGCCTCCAGGAATGGCAAAATTAGCAATTTGACCCGGGGCATGCTTTGTTAGTATTTTATTTCGATTTTCTGAAAATTATAACGTTAACACACGCGTTTCAAATTCGCCATAGGTTTGTGCACACAATCCCCGCCCACAAATAAGGGCATGAAGGAAAGCATGCCCCGGGAAGGGGCTGGGTGTTAGGAGATAGAGGGGGGCCTCCAGGAATGGCAAAATTAGCAATTTGACCCGGGGCATGCTTTGTTAGTATTTTATTTCGATTTTCTGAAAATTATAACCTTAACACACGCGTTTCAAATTCGCCATAGGTTTGTGCACACAATCCCCGCCCACAAATAAGGGCATGAAGGAAAGCATGCCCCGGGAAGGGGCTGGGTGTTAGGAGATAGAGGGGGGCCTCCAGGAATGGCAAAATTAGCAATTTGACCCGGGGCATGCTTTGTTAGTATTTTATTTCGATTTTCTGAAAATTATAACGTTAACACACGCGTTTCAAATTCGCCATAGGTTTGTGCACACAATCCCCGCAAACAAATAAGGGCATGAAGGCCCACAAATAAGGGCATGAAGGAAAGCATGCCCCGGGAAGGGGCTGGGTGTTAGGAGATAGAGGGGGGCCTCCAGGAATGGCAAAATTAGCAATTTGACCCGGGGCATGCTTTGTTAGTATTTTATTTCGATTTTCTGAAAATTATAACGTTAACACACGCGTTTCAAATTCGCCATAGGTTTGTGCACACAATCCCCGCAAACAAATAAGGGCATGAAGGCCCACAAATAAGGGCATGAAGGAAAGCATGCCCCGGGAAGGGGCTGGGTGTTAGGAGATAGAGGGGGGCCTCCAGGAATGGCAAAATTAGCAATTTGACCCGGGGCATGCTTTGTTAGTATTTTATTTCGATTTTCTGAAAATTATAACGTTAACACACGCGTTTCAAATTCGCCATAGGTTTGTGCACACAATCCCCGCCCACAAATAAGGGCATGAAGGAAAGCATGCCCCGGGAAGGGGCTGGGTGTTAGGAGATAGAGGGGGGCCTCCAGGAATGGCAAAATTAGCAATTTGACCCGGGGCATGCTTTGTTAGTATTTTATTTCGATTTTCTGAAAATTATAACGTTAACACACGCGTTTCAAATTCGCCATAGGTTTGTGCACACAATCCCCGCCCACAAATAAGGGCATGAAGGAAAGCATGCCCCGGGAAGGGGCTGGGTGTTAGGAGATAGAGGGGGGCCTCCAGGAATGGCAAAATTAGCAATTTGACCCGGGGCATGCTTTGTTAGTATTTTATTTCGATTTTCTGAAAATTATAACCTTAACACACGCGTTTCAAATTCGCCATAGGTTTGTGCACACAATCCCCGCCCACAAATAAGGGCATGAAGGAAAGCATGCCCCGGGAAGGGGCTGGGTGTTAGGAGATAGAGGGGGGCCTCCAGGAATGGCAAAATTAGCAATTTGACCCGGGGCATGCTTTGTTAGTATTTTATTTCGATTTTCTGAAAATTATAACGTTAACACACGCGTTTCAAATTCGCCATAGGTTTGTGCACACAATCCCCGCCCACAAATAAGGGCATGAAGGAAAGCATGCCCCGGGAAGGGGCTGGGTGTTAGGAGATAGAGGGGGGCCTCCAGGAATGGCAAAATTAGCAATTTGACCCGGGGCATGCTTTGTTAGTATTTTATTTCGATTTTCTGAAAATTATAACGTTAACACACGCGTTTCAAATTCGCCATAGGTTTGTGCACACAATCCCCGCCCACAAATAAGGGCATGAAGGAAAGCATGCCCCGGGAAGGGGCTGGGTGTTAGGAGATAGAGGGGGGCCTCCAGGAATGGCAAAATTAGCAATTTGACCCGGGGCATGCTTTGTTAGTATTTTATTTCGATTTTCTGAAAATTATAACGTTAACACACGCGTTTCAAATTCGCCATAGGTTTGTGCACACAATCCCCGCCCACAAATAAGGGCATGAAGGAAAGCATGCCCCGGGAAGGGGCTGGGTGTTAGGAGATAGAGGGGGGCCTCCAGGAATGGCAAAATTAGCAATTTGACCCGGGGCATGCTTTGTTAGTATTTTATTTCGATTTTCTGAAAATTATAACGTTAACACACGCGTTTCAAATTCGCCATAGGTTTGTGCACACAATCCCCGCCCACAAATAAGGGCATGAAGGAAAGCATGCCCCGGGAAGGGGCTGGGTGTTAGGAGATAGAGGGGGGCCTCCAGGAATGGCAAAATTAGCAATTTGACCCGGGGCATGCTTTGTTAGTATTTTATTTCGATTTTCTGAAAATTATAACGTTAACACACGCGTTTCAAATTCGCCATAGGTTTGTGCACACAATCCCCGCCCACAAATAAGGGCATGAAGGAAAGCATGCCCCGGGAAGGGGCTGGGTGTTAGGAGATAGAGGGGGGCCTCCAGGAATGGCAAAATTAGCAATTTGACCCGGGGCATGCTTTGTTAGTATTTTATTTCGATTTTCTGAAAATTATAACGTTAACACACGCGTTTCAAATTCGCCATAGGTTTGTGCACACAATCCCCGCCCACAAATAAGGGCATGAAGGAAAGCATGCCCCGGGAAGGGGCTGGGTGTTAGGAGATAGAGGGGGGCCTCCAGGAATGGCAAAATTAGCAATTTGACCCGGGGCATGCTTTGTTAGTATTTTATTTCGATTTTCTGAAAATTATAACGTTAACACACGCGTTTCAAATTCGCCATAGGTTTGTGCACACAATCCCCGCCCACAAATAAGGGCATGAAGGAAAGCATGCCCCGGGAAGGGGCTGGGTGTTAGGAGATAGAGGGGGGCCTCCAGGAATGGCAAAATTAGCAATTTGACCCGGGGCATGCTTTGTTAGTATTTTATTTCGATTTTCTGAAAATTATAACGTTAACACACGCGTTTCAAATTCGCCATAGGTTTGTGCACACAATCCCCGCCCACAAATAAGGGCATGAAGGAAAGCATGCCCCGGGAAGGGGCTGGGTGTTAGGAGATAGAGGGGGGCCTCCAGGAATGGCAAAATTAGCAATTTGACCCGGGGCATGCTTTGTTAGTATTTTATTTCGATTTTCTGAAAATTATAACGTTAACACACGCGTTTCAAATTCGCCATAGGTTTGTGCACACAATCCCCGCCCACAAATAAGGGCATGAAGGAAAGCATGCCCCGGGAAGGGGCTGGGTGTTAGGAGATAGAGGGGGGCCTCCAGGAATGGCAAAATTAGCAATTTGACCCGGGGCATGCTTTGTTAGTATTTTATTTCGATTTTCTGAAAATTATAACGTTAACACACGCGTTTCAAATTCGCCATAGGTTTGTGCACACAATCCCCGCCCACAAATAAGGGCATGAAGGAAAGCATGCCCCGGGAAGGGGCTGGGTGTTAGGAGATAGAGGGGGGCCTCCAGGAATGGCAAAATTAGCAATTTGACCCGGGGCATGCTTTGTTAGTATTTTATTTCGATTTTCTGAAAATTATAACGTTAACACACGCGTTTCAAATTCGCCATAGGTTTGTGCACACAATCCCCGCCCACAAATAAGGGCATGAAGGAAAGCATGCCCCGGGAAGGGGCTGGGTGTTAGGAGATAGAGGGGGGCCTCCAGGAATGGCAAAATTAGCAATTTGACCCGGGGCATGCTTTGTTAGTATTTTATTTCGATTTTCTGAAAATTATAACGTTAACACACGCGTTTCAAATTCGCCATAGGTTTGTGCACACAATCCCCGCCCACAAATAAGGGCATGAAGGAAAGCATGCCCCGGGAAGGGGCTGGGTGTTAGGAGATAGAGGGGGGCCTCCAGGAATGGCAAAATTAGCAATTTGACCCGGGGCATGCTTTGTTAGTATTTTATTTCGATTTTCTGAAAATTATAACGTTAACACACGCGTTTCAAATTCGCCATAGGTTTGTGCACACAATCCCCGCCCACAAATAAGGGCATGAAGGAAAGCATGCCCCGGGAAGGGGCTGGGTGTTAGGAGATAGAGGGGGGCCTCCAGGAATGGCAAAATTAGCAATTTGACCCGGGGCATGCTTTGTTAGTATTTTATTTCGATTTTCTGAAAATTATAACGTTAACACACGCGTTTCAAATTCGCCATAGGTTTGTGCACACAATCCCCGCCCACAAATAAGGGCATGAAGGAAAGCATGCCCCGGGAAGGGGCTGGGTGTTAGGAGATAGAGGGGGGCCTCCAGGAATGGCAAAATTAGCAATTTGACCCGGGGCATGCTTTGTTAGTATTTTATTTCGATTTTCTGAAAATTATAACGTTAACACACGCGTTTCAAATTCGCCATAGGTTTGTGCACACAATCCCCGCCCACAAATAAGGGCATGAAGGAAAGCATGCCCCGGGAAGGGGCTGGGTGTTAGGAGATAGAGGGGGGCCTCCAGGAATGGCAAAATTAGCAATTTGACCCGGGGCATGCTTTGTTAGTATTTTATTTCGATTTTCTGAAAATTATAACGTTAACACACGCGTTTCAAATTCGCCATAGGTTTGTGCACACAATCCCCGCCCACAAATAAGGGCATGAAGGAAAGCATGCCCCGGGAAGGGGCTGGGTGTTAGGAGATAGAGGGGGGCCTCCAGGAATGGCAAAATTAGCAATTTGACCCGGGGCATGCTTTGTTAGTATTTTATTTCGATTTTCTGAAAATTATAACGTTAACACACGCGTTTCAAATTCGCCATAGGTTTGTGCACACAATCCCCGCCCACAAATAAGGGCATGAAGGAAAGCATGCCCCGGGAAGGGGCTGGGTGTTAGGAGATAGAGGGGGGCCTCCAGGAATGGCAAAATTAGCAATTTGACCCGGGGCATGCTTTGTTAGTATTTTATTTCGATTTTCTGAAAATTATAACGTTAACACACGCGTTTCAAATTCGCCATAGGTTTGTGCACACAATCCCCGCCCACAAATAAGGGCATGAAGGAAAGCATGCCCCGGGAAGGGGCTGGGTGTTAGGAGATAGAGGGGGGCCTCCAGGAATGGCAAAATTAGCAATTTGACCCGGGGCATGCTTTGTTAGTATTTTATTTCGATTTTCTGAAAATTATAACGTTAACACACGCGTTTCAAATTCGCCATAGGTTTGTGCACACAATCCCCGCCCACAAATAAGGGCATGAAGGAAAGCATGCCCCGGGAAGGGGCTGGGTGTTAGGAGATAGAGGGGGGCCTCCAGGAATGGCAAAATTAGCAATTTGACCCGGGGCATGCTTTGTTAGTATTTTATTTCGATTTTCTGAAAATTATAACGTTAACACACGCGTTTCAAATTCGCCATAGGTTTGTGCACACAATCCCCAAGCAGCCACAAATAAGGGCATGAAGGAAAGCATGCCCCGGGAAGGGGCTGGGTGTTAGGAGATAGAGGGGGGCCTCCAGGAATGGCAAAATTAGCAATTTGACCCGGGGCATGCTTTGTTAGTATTTTATTTCGATTTTCTGAAAATTATAACGTTAACACACGCGTTTCAAATTCGCCATAGGTTTGTGCACACAATCCCCGCCCACAAATAAGGGCATGAAGGAAAGCATGCCCCGGGAAGGGGCTGGGTGTTAGGAGATAGAGGGGGGCCTCCAGGAATGGCAAAATTAGCAATTTGACCCGGGGCATGCTTTGTTAGTATTTTATTTCGATTTTCTGAAAATTATAACGTTAACACACGCGTTTCAAATTCGCCATAGGTTTGTGCACACAATCCCCGCCCACAAATAAGGGCATGAAGGAAAGCATGCCCCGGGAAGGGGCTGGGTGTTAGGAGATAGAGGGGGGCCTCCAGGAATGGCAAAATTAGCAATTTGACCCGGGGCATGCTTTGTTAGTATTTTATTTCGATTTTCTGAAAATTATAACGTTAACACACGCGTTTCAAATTCGCCATAGGTTTGTGCACACAATCCCCGCCCACAAATAAGGGCATGAAGGAAAGCATGCCCCGGGAAGGGGCTGGGTGTTAGGAGATAGAGGGGGGCCTCCAGGAATGGCAAAATTAGCAATTTGACCCGGGGCATGCTTTGTTAGTATTTTATTTCGATTTTCTGAAAATTATAACGTTAACACACGCGTTTCAAATTCGCCATAGGTTTGTGCACACAATCCCCGCCCACAAATAAGGGCATGAAGGAAAGCATGCCCCGGGAAGGGGCTGGGTGTTAGGAGATAGAGGGGGGCCTCCAGGAATGGCAAAATTAGCAATTTGACCCGGGGCATGCTTTGTTAGTATTTTATTTCGATTTTCTGAAAATTATAACGTTAACACACGCGTTTCAAATTCGCCATAGGTTTGTGCACACAATCCCCGCCCACAAATAAGGGCATGAAGGAAAGCATGCCCCGGGAAGGGGCTGGGTGTTAGGAGATAGAGGGGGGCCTCCAGGAATGGCAAAATTAGCAATTTGACCCGGGGCATGCTTTGTTAGTATTTTATTTCGATTTTCTGAAAATTATAACGTTAACACACGCGTTTCAAATTCGCCATAGGTTTGTGCACACAATCCCCGCCCACAAATAAGGGCATGAAGGAAAGCATGCCCCGGGAAGGGGCTGGGTGTTAGGAGATAGAGGGGGGCCTCCAGGAATGGCAAAATTAGCAATTTGACCCGGGGCATGCTTTGTTAGTATTTTATTTCGATTTTCTGAAAATTATAACGTTAACACACGCGTTTCAAATTCGCCATAGGTTTGTGCACACAATCCCCGCCCACAAATAAGGGCATGAAGGAAAGCATGCCCCGGGAAGGGGCTGGGTGTTAGGAGATAGAGGGGGGCCTCCAGGAATGGCAAAATTAGCAATTTGACCCGGGGCATGCTTTGTTAGTATTTTATTTCGATTTTCTGAAAATTATAACGTTAACACACGCGTTTCAAATTCGCCATAGGTTTGTGCACACAATCCCCGCCCACAAATAAGGGCATGAAGGAAAGCATGCCCCGGGAAGGGGCTGGGTGTTAGGAGATAGAGGGGGGCCTCCAGGAATGGCAAAATTAGCAATTTGACCCGGGGCATGCTTTGTTAGTATTTTATTTCGATTTTCTGAAAATTATAACGTTAACACACGCGTTTCAAATTCGCCATAGGTTTGTGCACACAATCCCCGCCCACAAATAAGGGCATGAAGGAAAGCATGCCCCGGGAAGGGGCTGGGTGTTAGGAGATAGAGGGGGGCCTCCAGGAATGGCAAAATTAGCAATTTGACCCGGGGCATGCTTTGTTAGTATTTTATTTCGATTTTCTGAAAATTATAACGTTAACACACGCGTTTCAAATTCGCCATAGGTTTGTGCACACAATCCCCGCCCACAAATAAGGGCATGAAGGAAAGCATGCCCCGGGAAGGGGCTGGGTGTTAGGAGATAGAGGGGGGCCTCCAGGAATGGCAAAATTAGCAATTTGACCCGGGGCATGCTTTGTTAGTATTTTATTTCGATTTTCTGAAAATTATAACGTTAACACACGCGTTTCAAATTCGCCATAGGTTTGTGCACACAATCCCCGCCCACAAATAAGGGCATGAAGGAAAGCATGCCCCGGGAAGGGGCTGGGTGTTAGGAGATAGAGGGGGGCCTCCAGGAATGGCAAAATTAGCAATTTGACCCGGGGCATGCTTTGTTAGTATTTTATTTCGATTTTCTGAAAATTATAACGTTAACACACGCGTTTCAAATTCGCCATAGGTTTGTGCACACAATCCCCGCCCACAAATAAGGGCATGAAGGAAAGCATGCCCCGGGAAGGGGCTGGGTGTTAGGAGATAGAGGGGGGCCTCCAGGAATGGCAAAATTAGCAATTTGACCCGGGGCATGCTTTGTTAGTATTTTATTTCGATTTTCTGAAAATTATAACGTTAACACACGCGTTTCAAATTCGCCATAGGTTTGTGCACACAATCCCCGCCCACAAATAAGGGCATGAAGGAAAGCATGCCCCGGGAAGGGGCTGGGTGTTAGGAGATAGAGGGGGGCCTCCAGGAATGGCAAAATTAGCAATTTGACCCGGGGCATGCTTTGTTAGTATTTTATTTCGATTTTCTGAAAATTATAACGTTTGTTAGTATTTTATTTCGATTTTCTGAAAATTATAACGTTAACACACGCGTTTCAAATTCGCCTAGGTTTGTGCACACAATCCCCGCCCACAAATAAGGGCATGAAGGAAAGCATGCCCCGGGAAGGGGCTGGGTGTTAGGAGATAGAGGGGGGCCTCCAGGAATGGCAAAATTAGCAATTTGACCCGGGGCATGCTTTGTTAGTATTTTATTTCGATTTTCTGAAAATTATAACGTTAACACACGCGTTTCAAATTCGCCATAGGTTTGTGCACACAATCCCCGCCCACAAATAAGGGCATGAAGGAAAGCATGCCCCGGGAAGGGGCTGGGTGTTAGGAGATAGAGGGGGGCCTCCAGGAATGGCAAAATTAGCAATTTGACCCGGGGCATGCTTTGTTAGTATTTTATTTCGATTTTCTGAAAATTATAACGTTAACACACGCGTTTCAAATTCGCCATAGGTTTGTGCACACAATCCCCGCCCACAAATAAGGGCATGAAGGAAAGCATGCCCCGGGAAGGGGCTGGGTGTTAGGAGATAGAGGGGGGCCTCCAGGAATGGCAAAATTAGCAATTTGACCCGGGGCATGCTTTGTTAGTATTTTATTTCGATTTTCTGAAAATTATAACGTTAACACACGCGTTTCAAATTCGCCATAGGTTTGTGCACACAATCCCCGCCCACAAATAAGGGCATGAAGGAAAGCATGCCCCGGGAAGGGGCTGGGTGTTAGGAGATAGAGGGGGGCCTCCAGGAATGGCAAAATTAGCAATTTGACCCGGGGCATGCTTTGTTAGTATTTTATTTCGATTTTCTGAAAATTATAACGTTAACACACGCGTTTCAAATTCGCCATAGGTTTGTGCACACAATCCCCGCCCACAAATAAGGGCATGAAGGAAAGCATGCCCCGGGAAGGGGCTGGGTGTTAGGAGATAGAGGGGGGCCTCCAGGAATGGCAAAATTAGCAATTTGACCCGGGGCATGCTTTGTTAGTATTTTATTTCGATTTTCTGAAAATTATAACGTTAACACACGCGTTTCAAATTCGCCATAGGTTTGTGCACACAATCCCCGCCCACAAATAAGGGCATGAAGGAAAGCATGCCCCGGGAAGGGGCTGGGTGTTAGGAGATAGAGGGGGGCCTCCAGGAATGGCAAAATTAGCAATTTGACCCGGGGCATGCTTTGTTAGTATTTTATTTCGATTTTCTGAAAATTATAACGTTAACACACGCGTTTCAAATTCGCCATAGGTTTGTGCACACAATCCCCGCCCACAAATAAGGGCATGAAGGAAAGCATGCCCCGGGAAGGGGCTGGGTGTTAGGAGATAGAGGGGGGCCTCCAGGAATGGCAAAATTAGCAATTTGACCCGGGGCATGCTTTGTTAGTATTTTATTTCGATTTTCTGAAAATTATAACGTTAACACACGCGTTTCAAATTCGCCATAGGTTTGTGCACACAATCCCCGCCCACAAATAAGGGCATGAAGGAAAGCATGCCCCGGGAAGGGGCTGGGTGTTAGGAGATAGAGGGGGGCCTCCAGGAATGGCAAAATTAGCAATTTGACCCGGGGCATGCTTTGTTAGTATTTTATTTCGATTTTCTGAAAATTATAACGTTAACACACGCGTTTCAAATTCGCCATAGGTTTGTGCACACAATCCCCGCCCACAAATAAGGGCATGAAGGAAAGCATGCCCCGGGAAGGGGCTGGGTGTTAGGAGATAGAGGGGGGCCTCCAGGAATGGCAAAATTAGCAATTTGACCCGGGGCATGCTTTGTTAGTATTTTATTTCGATTTTCTGAAAATTATAACGTTAACACACGCGTTTCAAATTCGCCATAGGTTTGTGCACACAATCCCCGCCCACAAATAAGGGCATGAAGGAAAGCATGCCCCGGGAAGGGGCTGGGTGTTAGGAGATAGAGGGGGGCCTCCAGGAATGGCAAAATTAGCAATTTGACCCGGGGCATGCTTTGTTAGTATTTTATTTCGATTTTCTGAAAATTATAACGTTAACACACGCGTTTCAAATTCGCCATAGGTTTGTGCACACAATCCCCGCCCACAAATAAGGGCATGAAGGAAAGCATGCCCCGGGAAGGGGCTGGGTGTTAGGAGATAGAGGGGGGCCTCCAGGAATGGCAAAATTAGCAATTTGACCCGGGGCATGCTTTGTTAGTATTTTATTTCGATTTTCTGAAAATTATAACGTTAACACACGCGTTTCAAATTCGCCATAGGTTTGTGCACACAATCCCCGCCCACAAATAAGGGCATGAAGGAAAGCATGCCCCGGGAAGGGGCTGGGTGTTAGGAGATAGAGGGGGGCCTCCAGGAATGGCAAAATTAGCAATTTGACCCGGGGCATGCTTTGTTAGTATTTTATTTCGATTTTCTGAAAATTATAACGTTAACACACGCGTTTCAAATTCGCCATAGGTTTGTGCACACAATCCCCGCCCACAAATAAGGGCATGAAGGAAAGCATGCCCCGGGAAGGGGCTGGGTGTTAGGAGATAGAGGGGGGCCTCCAGGAATGGCAAAATTAGCAATTTGACCCGGGGCATGCTTTGTTAGTATTTTATTTCGATTTTCTGAAAATTATAACGTTAACACACGCGTTTCAAATTCGCCATAGGTTTGTGCACACAATCCCCGCCCACAAATAAGGGCATGAAGGAAAGCATGCCCCGGGAAGGGGCTGGGTGTTAGGAGATAGAGGGGGGCCTCCAGGAATGGCAAAATTAGCAATTTGACCCGGGGCATGCTTTGTTAGTATTTTATTTCGATTTTCTGAAAATTATAACGTTAACACACGCGTTTCAAATTCGCCATAGGTTTGTGCACACAATCCCCGCCCACAAATAAGGGCATGAAGGAAAGCATGCCCCGGGAAGGGGCTGGGTGTTAGGAGATAGAGGGGGGCCTCCAGGAATGGCAAAATTAGCAATTTGACCCGGGGCATGCTTTGTTAGTATTTTATTTCGATTTTCTGAAAATTATAACGTTAACACACGCGTTTCAAATTCGCCATAGGTTTGTGCACACAATCCCCGCCCACAAATAAGGGCATGAAGGAAAGCATGCCCCGGGAAGGGGCTGGGTGTTAGGAGATAGAGGGGGGCCTCCAGGAATGGCAAAATTAGCAATTTGACCCGGGGCATGCTTTGTTAGTATTTTATTTCGATTTTCTGAAAATTATAACGTTAACACACGCGTTTCAAATTCGCCATAGGTTTGTGCACACAATCCCCGCCCACAAATAAGGGCATGAAGGAAAGCATGCCCCGGGAAGGGGCTGGGTGTTAGGAGATAGAGGGGGGCCTCCAGGAATGGCAAAATTAGCAATTTGACCCGGGGCATGCTTTGTTAGTATTTTATTTCGATTTTCTGAAAATTATAACGTTAACACACGCGTTTCAAATTCGCCATAGGTTTGTGCACACAATCCCCGCCCACAAATAAGGGCATGAAGGAAAGCATGCCCCGGGAAGGGGCTGGGTGTTAGGAGATAGAGGGGGGCCTCCAGGAATGGCAAAATTAGCAATTTGACCCGGGGCATGCTTTGTTAGTATTTTATTTCGATTTTCTGAAAATTATAACGTTAACACACGCGTTTCAAATTCGCCATAGGTTTGTGCACACAATCCCCGCCCACAAATAAGGGCATGAAGGAAAGCATGCCCCGGGAAGGGGCTGGGTGTTAGGAGATAGAGGGGGGCCTCCAGGAATGGCAAAATTAGCAATTTGACCCGGGGCATGCTTTGTTAGTATTTTATTTCGATTTTCTGAAAATTATAACGTTAACACACGCGTTTCAAATTCGCCATAGGTTTGTGCACACAATCCCCGCCCACAAATAAGGGCATGAAGGAAAGCATGCCCCGGGAAGGGGCTGGGTGTTAGGAGATAGAGGGGGGCCTCCAGGAATGGCAAAATTAGCAATTTGACCCGGGGCATGCTTTGTTAGTATTTTATTTCGATTTTCTGAAAATTATAACGTTAACACACGCGTTTCAAATTCGCCATAGGTTTGTGCACACAATCCCCGCCCACAAATAAGGGCATGAAGGAAAGCATGCCCCGGGAAGGGGCTGGGTGTTAGGAGATAGAGGGGGGCCTCCAGGAATGGCAAAATTAGCAATTTGACCCGGGGCATGCTTTGTTAGTATTTTATTTCGATTTTCTGAAAATTATAACGTTAACACACGCGTTTCAAATTCGCCATAGGTTTGTGCACACAATCCCCGCCCACAAATAAGGGCATGAAGGAAAGCATGCCCCGGGAAGGGGCTGGGTGTTAGGAGATAGAGGGGGGCCTCCAGGAATGGCAAAATTAGCAATTTGACCCGGGGCATGCTTTGTTAGTATTTTATTTCGATTTTCTGAAAATTATAACGTTAACACACGCGTTTCAAATTCGCCATAGGTTTGTGCACACAATCCCCGCCCACAAATAAGGGCATGAAGGAAAGCATGCCCCGGGAAGGGGCTGGGTGTTAGGAGATAGAGGGGGGCCTCCAGGAATGGCAAAATTAGCAATTTGACCCGGGGCATGCTTTGTTAGTATTTTATTTCGATTTTCTGAAAATTATAACGTTAACACACGCGTTTCAAATTCGCCATAGGTTTGTGCACACAATCCCCGCCCACAAATAAGGGCATGAAGGAAAGCATGCCCCGGGAAGGGGCTGGGTGTTAGGAGATAGAGGGGGGCCTCCAGGAATGGCAAAATTAGCAATTTGACCCGGGGCATGCTTTGTTAGTATTTTATTTCGATTTTCTGAAAATTATAACGTTAACACACGCGTTTCAAATTCGCCATAGGTTTGTGCACACAATCCCCGCCCACAAATAAGGGCATGAAGGAAAGCATGCCCCGGGAAGGGGCTGGGTGTTAGGAGATAGAGGGGGGCCTCCAGGAATGGCAAAATTAGCAATTTGACCCGGGGCATGCTTTGTTAGTATTTTATTTCGATTTTCTGAAAATTATAACGTTAACACACGCGTTTCAAATTCGCCATAGGTTTGTGCACACAATCCCCGCCCACAAATAAGGGCATGAAGGAAAGCATGCCCCGGGAAGGGGCTGGGTGTTAGGAGATAGAGGGGGGCCTCCAGGAATGGCAAAATTAGCAATTTGACCCGGGGCATGCTTTGTTAGTATTTTATTTCGATTTTCTGAAAATTATAACGTTAACACACGCGTTTCAAATTCGCCATAGGTTTGTGCACACAATCCCCGCCCACAAATAAGGGCATGAAGGAAAGCATGCCCCGGGAAGGGGCTGGGTGTTAGGAGATAGAGGGGGGCCTCCAGGAATGGCAAAATTAGCAATTTGACCCGGGGCATGCTTTGTTAGTATTTTATTTCGATTTTCTGAAAATTATAACGTTAACACACGCGTTTCAAATTCGCCATAGGTTTGTGCACACAATCCCCGCCCACAAATAAGGGCATGAAGGAAAGCATGCCCCGGGAAGGGGCTGGGTGTTAGGAGATAGAGGGGGGCCTCCAGGAATGGCAAAATTAGCAATTTGACCCGGGGCATGCTTTGTTAGTATTTTATTTCGATTTTCTGAAAATTATAACGTTAACACACGCGTTTCAAATTCGCCATAGGTTTGTGCACACAATCCCCGCCCACAAATAAGGGCATGAAGGAAAGCATGCCCCGGGAAGGGGCTGGGTGTTAGGAGATAGAGGGGGGCCTCCAGGAATGGCAAAATTAGCAATTTGACCCGGGGCATGCTTTGTTAGTATTTTATTTCGATTTTCTGAAAATTATAACGTTAACACACGCGTTTCAAATTCGCCATAGGTTTGTGCACACAATCCCCGCCCACAAATAAGGGCATGAAGGAAAGCATGCCCCGGGAAGGGGCTGGGTGTTAGGAGATAGAGGGGGGCCTCCAGGAATGGCAAAATTAGCAATTTGACCCGGGGCATGCTTTGTTAGTATTTTATTTCGATTTTCTGAAAATTATAACGTTAACACACGCGTTTCAAATTCGCCATAGGTTTGTGCACACAATCCCCGCCCACAAATAAGGGCATGAAGGAAAGCATGCCCCGGGAAGGGGCTGGGTGTTAGGAGATAGAGGGGGGCCTCCAGGAATGGCAAAATTAGCAATTTGACCCGGGGCATGCTTTGTTAGTATTTTATTTCGATTTTCTGAAAATTATAACGTTAACACACGCGTTTCAAATTCGCCATAGGTTTGTGCACACAATCCCCGCCCACAAATAAGGGCATGAAGGAAAGCATGCCCCGGGAAGGGGCTGGGTGTTAGGAGATAGAGGGGGGCCTCCAGGAATGGCAAAATTAGCAATTTGACCCGGGGCATGCTTTGTTAGTATTTTATTTCGATTTTCTGAAAATTATAACGTTAACACACGCGTTTCAAATTCGCCATAGGTTTGTGCACACAATCCCCGCCCACAAATAAGGGCATGAAGGAAAGCATGCCCCGGGAAGGGGCTGGGTGTTAGGAGATAGAGGGGGGCCTCCAGGAATGGCAAAATTAGCAATTTGACCCGGGGCATGCTTTGTTAGTATTTTATTTCGATTTTCTGAAAATTATAACGTTAACACACGCGTTTCAAATTCGCCATAGGTTTGTGCACACAATCCCCGCCCACAAATAAGGGCATGAAGGAAAGCATGCCCCGGGAAGGGGCTGGGTGTTAGGAGATAGAGGGGGGCCTCCAGGAATGGCAAAATTAGCAATTTGACCCGGGGCATGCTTTGTTAGTATTTTATTTCGATTTTCTGAAAATTATAACGTTAACACACGCGTTTCAAATTCGCCATAGGTTTGTGCACACAATCCCCGCCCACAAATAAGGGCATGAAGGAAAGCATGCCCCGGGAAGGGGCTGGGTGTTAGGAGATAGAGGGGGGCCTCCAGGAATGGCAAAATTAGCAATTTGACCCGGGGCATGCTTTGTTAGTATTTTATTTCGATTTTCTGAAAATTATAACGTTAACACACGCGTTTCAAATTCGCCATAGGTTTGTGCACACAATCCCCGCCCACAAATAAGGGCATGAAGGAAAGCATGCCCCGGGAAGGGGCTGGGTGTTAGGAGATAGAGGGGGGCCTCCAGGAATGGCAAAATTAGCAATTTGACCCGGGGCATGCTTTGTTAGTATTTTATTTCGATTTTCTGAAAATTATAACGTTAACACACGCGTTTCAAATTCGCCATAGGTTTGTGCACACAATCCCCGCCCACAAATAAGGGCATGAAGGAAAGCATGCCCCGGGAAGGGGCTGGGTGTTAGGAGATAGAGGGGGGCCTCCAGGAATGGCAAAATTAGCAATTTGACCCGGGGCATGCTTTGTTAGTATTTTATTTCGATTTTCTGAAAATTATAACGTTAACACACGCGTTTCAAATTCGCCATAGGTTTGTGCACACAATCCCCGCCCACAAATAAGGGCATGAAGGAAAGCATGCCCCGGGAAGGGGCTGGGTGTTAGGAGATAGAGGGGGGCCTCCAGGAATGGCAAAATTAGCAATTTGACCCGGGGCATGCTTTGTTAGTATTTTATTTCGATTTTCTGAAAATTATAACGTTAACACACGCGTTTCAAATTCGCCATAGGTTTGTGCACACAATCCCCGCCCACAAATAAGGGCATGAAGGAAAGCATGCCCCGGGAAGGGGCTGGGTGTTAGGAGATAGAGGGGGGCCTCCAGGAATGGCAAAATTAGCAATTTGACCCGGGGCATGCTTTGTTAGTATTTTATTTCGATTTTCTGAAAATTATAACGTTAACACACGCGTTTCAAATTCGCCATAGGTTTGTGCACACAATCCCCGCCCACAAATAAGGGCATGAAGGAAAGCATGCCCCGGGAAGGGGCTGGGTGTTAGGAGATAGAGGGGGGCCTCCAGGAATGGCAAAATTAGCAATTTGACCCGGGGCATGCTTTGTTAGTATTTTATTTCGATTTTCTGAAAATTATAACGTTAACACACGCGTTTCAAATTCGCCATAGGTTTGTGCACACAATCCCCGCCCACAAATAAGGGCATGAAGGAAAGCATGCCCCGGGAAGGGGCTGGGTGTTAGGAGATAGAGGGGGGCCTCCAGGAATGGCAAAATTAGCAATTTGACCCGGGGCATGCTTTGTTAGTATTTTATTTCGATTTTCTGAAAATTATAACGTTAACACACGCGTTTCAAATTCGCCATAGGTTTGTGCACACAATCCCCGCCCACAAATAAGGGCATGAAGGAAAGCATGCCCCGGGAAGGGGCTGGGTGTTAGGAGATAGAGGGGGGCCTCCAGGAATGGCAAAATTAGCAATTTGACCCGGGGCATGCTTTGTTAGTATTTTATTTCGATTTTCTGAAAATTATAACGTTAACACACGCGTTTCAAATTCGCCATAGGTTTGTGCACACAATCCCCGCCCACAAATAAGGGCATGAAGGAAAGCATGCCCCGGGAAGGGGCTGGGTGTTAGGAGATAGAGGGGGGCCTCCAGGAATGGCAAAATTAGCAATTTGACCCGGGGCATGCTTTGTTAGTATTTTATTTCGATTTTCTGAAAATTATAACGTTAACACACGCGTTTCAAATTCGCCATAGGTTTGTGCACACAATCCCCGCCCACAAATAAGGGCATGAAGGAAAGCATGCCCCGGGAAGGGGCTGGGTGTTAGGAGATAGAGGGGGGCCTCCAGGAATGGCAAAATTAGCAATTTGACCCGGGGCATGCTTTGTTAGTATTTTATTTCGATTTTCTGAAAATTATAACGTTAACACACGCGTTTCAAATTCGCCATAGGTTTGTGCACACAATCCCCGCCCACAAATAAGGGCATGAAGGAAAGCATGCCCCGGGAAGGGGCTGGGTGTTAGGAGATAGAGGGGGGCCTCCAGGAATGGCAAAATTAGCAATTTGACCCGGGGCATGCTTTGTTAGTATTTTATTTCGATTTTCTGAAAATTATAACGTTAACACACGCGTTTCAAATTCGCCATAGGTTTGTGCACACAATCCCCGCCCACAAATAAGGGCATGAAGGAAAGCATGCCCCGGGAAGGGGCTGGGTGTTAGGAGATAGAGGGGGGCCTCCAGGAATGGCAAAATTAGCAATTTGACCCGGGGCATGCTTTGTTAGTATTTTATTTCGATTTTCTGAAAATTATAACGTTAACACACGCGTTTCAAATTCGCCATAGGTTTGTGCACACAATCCCCGCCCACAAATAAGGGCATGAAGGAAAGCATGCCCCGGGAAGGGGCTGGGTGTTAGGAGATAGAGGGGGGCCTCCAGGAATGGCAAAATTAGCAATTTGACCCGGGGCATGCTTTGTTAGTATTTTATTTCGATTTTCTGAAAATTATAACGTTAACACACGCGTTTCAAATTCGCCATAGGTTTGTGCACACAATCCCCGCCCACAAATAAGGGCATGAAGGAAAGCATGCCCCGGGAAGGGGCTGGGTGTTAGGAGATAGAGGGGGGCCTCCAGGAATGGCAAAATTAGCAATTTGACCCGGGGCATGCTTTGTTAGTATTTTATTTCGATTTTCTGAAAATTATAACGTTAACACACGCGTTTCAAATTCGCCATAGGTTTGTGCACACAATCCCCGCCCACAAATAAGGGCATGAAGGAAAGCATGCCCCGGGAAGGGGCTGGGTGTTAGGAGATAGAGGGGGGCCTCCAGGAATGGCAAAATTAGCAATTTGACCCGGGGCATGCTTTGTTAGTATTTTATTTCGATTTTCTGAAAATTATAACGTTAACACACGCGTTTCAAATTCGCCATAGGTTTGTGCACACAATCCCCGCCCACAAATAAGGGCATGAAGGAAAGCATGCCCCGGGAAGGGGCTGGGTGTTAGGAGATAGAGGGGGGCCTCCAGGAATGGCAAAATTAGCAATTTGACCCGGGGCATGCTTTGTTAGTATTTTATTTCGATTTTCTGAAAATTATAACGTTAACACACGCGTTTCAAATTCGCCATAGGTTTGTGCACACAATCCCCGCCCACAAATAAGGGCATGAAGGAAAGCATGCCCCGGGAAGGGGCTGGGTGTTAGGAGATAGAGGGGGGCCTCCAGGAATGGCAAAATTAGCAATTTGACCCGGGGCATGCTTTGTTAGTATTTTATTTCGATTTTCTGAAAATTATAACGTTAACACACGCGTTTCAAATTCGCCATAGGTTTGTGCACACAATCCCCGCCCACAAATAAGGGCATGAAGGAAAGCATGCCCCGGGAAGGGGCTGGGTGTTAGGAGATAGAGGGGGGCCTCCAGGAATGGCAAAATTAGCAATTTGACCCGGGGCATGCTTTGTTAGTATTTTATTTCGATTTTCTGAAAATTATAACGTTAACACACGCGTTTCAAATTCGCCATAGGTTTGTGCACACAATCCCCGCCCACAAATAAGGGCATGAAGGAAAGCATGCCCCGGGAAGGGGCTGGGTGTTAGGAGATAGAGGGGGGCCTCCAGGAATGGCAAAATTAGCAATTTGACCCGGGGCATGCTTTGTTAGTATTTTATTTCGATTTTCTGAAAATTATAACGTTAACACACGCGTTTCAAATTCGCCATAGGTTTGTGCACACAATCCCCGCCCACAAATAAGGGCATGAAGGAAAGCATGCCCCGGGAAGGGGCTGGGTGTTAGGAGATAGAGGGGGGCCTCCAGGAATGGCAAAATTAGCAATTTGACCCGGGGCATGCTTTGTTAGTATTTTATTTCGATTTTCTGAAAATTATAACGTTAACACACGCGTTTCAAATTCGCCATAGGTTTGTGCACACAATCCCCGCCCACAAATAAGGGCATGAAGGAAAGCATGCCCCGGGAAGGGGCTGGGTGTTAGGAGATAGAGGGGGGCCTCCAGGAATGGCAAAATTAGCAATTTGACCCGGGGCATGCTTTGTTAGTATTTTATTTCGATTTTCTGAAAATTATAACGTTAACACACGCGTTTCAAATTCGCCATAGGTTTGTGCACACAATCCCCGCCCACAAATAAGGGCATGAAGGAAAGCATGCCCCGGGAAGGGGCTGGGTGTTAGGAGATAGAGGGGGGCCTCCAGGAATGGCAAAATTAGCAATTTGACCCGGGGCATGCTTTGTTAGTATTTTATTTCGATTTTCTGAAAATTATAACGTTAACACACGCGTTTCAAATTCGCCATAGGTTTGTGCACACAATCCCCGCCCACAAATAAGGGCATGAAGGAAAGCATGCCCCGGGAAGGGGCTGGGTGTTAGGAGATAGAGGGGGGCCTCCAGGAATGGCAAAATTAGCAATTTGACCCGGGGCATGCTTTGTTAGTATTTTATTTCGATTTTCTGAAAATTATAACGTTAACACACGCGTTTCAAATTCGCCATAGGTTTGTGCACACAATCCCCGCCCACAAATAAGGGCATGAAGGAAAGCATGCCCCGGGAAGGGGCTGGGTGTTAGGAGATAGAGGGGGGCCTCCAGGAATGGCAAAATTAGCAATTTGACCCGGGGCATGCTTTGTTAGTATTTTATTTCGATTTTCTGAAAATTATAACGTTAACACACGCGTTTCAAATTCGCCATAGGTTTGTGCACACAATCCCCGCCCACAAATAAGGGCATGAAGGAAAGCATGCCCCGGGAAGGGGCTGGGTGTTAGGAGATAGAGGGGGGCCTCCAGGAATGGCAAAATTAGCAATTTGACCCGGGGCATGCTTTGTTAGTATTTTATTTCGATTTTCTGAAAATTATAACGTTAACACACGCGTTTCAAATTCGCCATAGGTTTGTGCACACAATCCCCGCCCACAAATAAGGGCATGAAGGAAAGCATGCCCCGGGAAGGGGCTGGGTGTTAGGAGATAGAGGGGGGCCTCCAGGAATGGCAAAATTAGCAATTTGACCCGGGGCATGCTTTGTTAGTATTTTATTTCGATTTTCTGAAAATTATAACGTTAACACACGCGTTTCAAATTCGCCATAGGTTTGTGCACACAATCCCCGCCCACAAATAAGGGCATGAAGGAAAGCATGCCCCGGGAAGGGGCTGGGTGTTAGGAGATAGAGGGGGGCCTCCAGGAATGGCAAAATTAGCAATTTGACCCGGGGCATGCTTTGTTAGTATTTTATTTCGATTTTCTGAAAATTATAACGTTAACACACGCGTTTCAAATTCGCCATAGGTTTGTGCACACAATCCCCGCCCACAAATAAGGGCATGAAGGAAAGCATGCCCCGGGAAGGGGCTGGGTGTTAGGAGATAGAGGGGGGCCTCCAGGAATGGCAAAATTAGCAATTTGACCCGGGGCATGCTTTGTTAGTATTTTATTTCGATTTTCTGAAAATTATAACGTTAACACACGCGTTTCAAATTCGCCATAGGTTTGTGCACACAATCCCCGCCCACAAATAAGGGCATGAAGGAAAGCATGCCCCGGGAAGGGGCTGGGTGTTAGGAGATAGAGGGGGGCCTCCAGGAATGGCAAAATTAGCAATTTGACCCGGGGCATGCTTTGTTAGTATTTTATTTCGATTTTCTGAAAATTATAACGTTAACACACGCGTTTCAAATTCGCCATAGGTTTGTGCACACAATCCCCGCCCACAAATAAGGGCATGAAGGAAAGCATGCCCCGGGAAGGGGCTGGGTGTTAGGAGATAGAGGGGGGCCTCCAGGAATGGCAAAATTAGCAATTTGACCCGGGGCATGCTTTGTTAGTATTTTATTTCGATTTTCTGAAAATTATAACGTTAACACACGCGTTTCAAATTCGCCATAGGTTTGTGCACACAATCCCCGCCCACAAATAAGGGCATGAAGGAAAGCATGCCCCGGGAAGGGGCTGGGTGTTAGGAGATAGAGGGGGGCCTCCAGGAATGGCAAAATTAGCAATTTGACCCGGGGCATGCTTTGTTAGTATTTTATTTCGATTTTCTGAAAATTATAACGTTAACACACGCGTTTCAAATTCGCCATAGGTTTGTGCACACAATCCCCGCCCACAAATAAGGGCATGAAGGAAAGCATGCCCCGGGAAGGGGCTGGGTGTTAGGAGATAGAGGGGGGCCTCCAGGAATGGCAAAATTAGCAATTTGACCCGGGGCATGCTTTGTTAGTATTTTATTTCGATTTTCTGAAAATTATAACGTTAACACACGCGTTTCAAATTCGCCATAGGTTTGTGCACACAATCCCCGCCCACAAATAAGGGCATGAAGGAAAGCATGCCCCGGGAAGGGGCTGGGTGTTAGGAGATAGAGGGGGGCCTCCAGGAATGGCAAAATTAGCAATTTGACCCGGGGCATGCTTTGTTAGTATTTTATTTCGATTTTCTGAAAATTATAACGTTAACACACGCGTTTCAAATTCGCCATAGGTTTGTGCACACAATCCCCGCCCACAAATAAGGGCATGAAGGAAAGCATGCCCCGGGAAGGGGCTGGGTGTTAGGAGATAGAGGGGGGCCTCCAGGAATGGCAAAATTAGCAATTTGACCCGGGGCATGCTTTGTTAGTATTTTATTTCGATTTTCTGAAAATTATAACGTTAACACACGCGTTTCAAATTCGCCATAGGTTTGTGCACACAATCCCCGCCCACAAATAAGGGCATGAAGGAAAGCATGCCCCGGGAAGGGGCTGGGTGTTAGGAGATAGAGGGGGGCCTCCAGGAATGGCAAAATTAGCAATTTGACCCGGGGCATGCTTTGTTAGTATTTTATTTCGATTTTCTGAAAATTATAACGTTAACACACGCGTTTCAAATTCGCCATAGGTTTGTGCACACAATCCCCGCCCACAAATAAGGGCATGAAGGAAAGCATGCCCCGGGAAGGGGCTGGGTGTTAGGAGATAGAGGGGGGCCTCCAGGAATGGCAAAATTAGCAATTTGACCCGGGGCATGCTTTGTTAGTATTTTATTTCGATTTTCTGAAAATTATAACGTTAACACACGCGTTTCAAATTCGCCATAGGTTTGTGCACACAATCCCCGCCCACAAATAAGGGCATGAAGGAAAGCATGCCCCGGGAAGGGGCTGGGTGTTAGGAGATAGAGGGGGGCCTCCAGGAATGGCAAAATTAGCAATTTGACCCGGGGCATGCTTTGTTAGTATTTTATTTCGATTTTCTGAAAATTATAACGTTAACACACGCGTTTCAAATTCGCCATAGGTTTGTGCACACAATCCCCGCCCACAAATAAGGGCATGAAGGAAAGCATGCCCCGGGAAGGGGCTGGGTGTTAGGAGATAGAGGGGGGCCTCCAGGAATGGCAAAATTAGCAATTTGACCCGGGGCATGCTTTGTTAGTATTTTATTTCGATTTTCTGAAAATTATAACGTTAACACACGCGTTTCAAATTCGCCATAGGTTTGTGCACACAATCCCCGCCCACAAATAAGGGCATGAAGGAAAGCATGCCCCGGGAAGGGGCTGGGTGTTAGGAGATAGAGGGGGGCCTCCAGGAATGGCAAAATTAGCAATTTGACCCGGGGCATGCTTTGTTAGTATTTTATTTCGATTTTCTGAAAATTATAACGTTAACACACGCGTTTCAAATTCGCCATAGGTTTGTGCACACAATCCCCGCCCACAAATAAGGGCATGAAGGAAAGCATGCCCCGGGAAGGGGCTGGGTGTTAGGAGATAGAGGGGGGCCTCCAGGAATGGCAAAATTAGCAATTTGACCCGGGGCATGCTTTGTTAGTATTTTATTTCGATTTTCTGAAAATTATAACGTTAACACACGCGTTTCAAATTCGCCATAGGTTTGTGCACACAATCCCCGCCCACAAATAAGGGCATGAAGGAAAGCATGCCCCGGGAAGGGGCTGGGTGTTAGGAGATAGAGGGGGGCCTCCAGGAATGGCAAAATTAGCAATTTGACCCGGGGCATGCTTTGTTAGTATTTTATTTCGATTTTCTGAAAATTATAACGTTAACACACGCGTTTCAAATTCGCCATAGGTTTGTGCACACAATCCCCGCCCACAAATAAGGGCATGAAGGAAAGCATGCCCCGGGAAGGGGCTGGGTGTTAGGAGATAGAGGGGGGCCTCCAGGAATGGCAAAATTAGCAATTTGACCCGGGGCATGCTTTGTTAGTATTTTATTTCGATTTTCTGAAAATTATAACGTTAACACACGCGTTTCAAATTCGCCATAGGTTTGTGCACACAATCCCCGCCCACAAATAAGGGCATGAAGGAAAGCATGCCCCGGGAAGGGGCTGGGTGTTAGGAGATAGAGGGGGGCCTCCAGGAATGGCAAAATTAGCAATTTGACCCGGGGCATGCTTTGTTAGTATTTTATTTCGATTTTCTGAAAATTATAACGTTAACACACGCGTTTCAAATTCGCCATAGGTTTGTGCACACAATCCCCGCCCACAAATAAGGGCATGAAGGAAAGCATGCCCCGGGAAGGGGCTGGGTGTTAGGAGATAGAGGGGGGCCTCCAGGAATGGCAAAATTAGCAATTTGACCCGGGGCATGCTTTGTTAGTATTTTATTTCGATTTTCTGAAAATTATAACGTTAACACACGCGTTTCAAATTCGCCATAGGTTTGTGCACACAATCCCCGCCCACAAATAAGGGCATGAAGGAAAGCATGCCCCGGGAAGGGGCTGGGTGTTAGGAGATAGAGGGGGGCCTCCAGGAATGGCAAAATTAGCAATTTGACCCGGGGCATGCTTTGTTAGTATTTTATTTCGATTTTCTGAAAATTATAACGTTAACACACGCGTTTCAAATTCGCCATAGGTTTGTGCACACAATCCCCGCCCACAAATAAGGGCATGAAGGAAAGCATGCCCCGGGAAGGGGCTGGGTGTTAGGAGATAGAGGGGGGCCTCCAGGAATGGCAAAATTAGCAATTTGACCCGGGGCATGCTTTGTTAGTATTTTATTTCGATTTTCTGAAAATATAACGTTAACACACGCGTTTCAAATTCGCCATAGGTTTGTGCACACAATCCCCGCCCACAAATAAGGGCATGAAGGAAAGCATGCCCCGGGAAGGGGCTGGGTGTTAGGAGATAGAGGGGGGCCTCCAGGAATGGCAAAATTAGCAATTTGACCCGGGGCATGCTTTGTTAGTATTTTATTTCGATTTTCTGAAAATTATAACGTTAACACACGCGTTTCAAATTCGCCATAGGTTTGTGCACACAATCCCCGCCCACAAATAAGGGCATGAAGGAAAGCATGCCCCGGGAAGGGGCTGGGTGTTAGGAGATAGAGGGGGGCCTCCAGGAATGGCAAAATTAGCAATTTGACCCGGGGCATGCTTTGTTAGTATTTTATTTCGATTTTCTGAAAATTATAACGTTAACACACGCGTTTCAAATTCGCCATAGGTTTGTGCACACAATCCCCGCCCACAAATAAGGGCATGAAGGAAAGCATGCCCCGGGAAGGGGCTGGGTGTTAGGAGATAGAGGGGGGCCTCCAGGAATGGCAAAATTAGCAATTTGACCCGGGGCATGCTTTGTTAGTATTTTATTTCGATTTTCTGAAAATTATAACGTTAACACACGCGTTTCAAATTCGCCATAGGTTTGTGCACACAATCCCCGCCCACAAATAAGGGCATGAAGGAAAGCATGCCCCGGGAAGGGGCTGGGTGTTAGGAGATAGAGGGGGGCCTCCAGGAATGGCAAAATTAGCAATTTGACCCGGGGCATGCTTTGTTAGTATTTTATTTCGATTTTCTGAAAATTATAACGTTAACACACGCGTTTCAAATTCGCCATAGGTTTGTGCACACAATCCCCGCCCACAAATAAGGGCATGAAGGAAAGCATGCCCCGGGAAGGGGCTGGGTGTTAGGAGATAGAGGGGGGCCTCCAGGAATGGCAAAATTAGCAATTTGACCCGGGGCATGCTTTGTTAGTATTTTATTTCGATTTTCTGAAAATTATAACGTTAACACACGCGTTTCAAATTCGCCATAGGTTTGTGCACACAATCCCCGCCCACAAATAAGGGCATGAAGGAAAGCATGCCCCGGGAAGGGGCTGGGTGTTAGGAGATAGAGGGGGGCCTCCAGGAATGGCAAAATTAGCAATTTGACCCGGGGCATGCTTTGTTAGTATTTTATTTCGATTTTCTGAAAATTATAACGTTAACACACGCGTTTCAAATTCGCCATAGGTTTGTGCACACAATCCCCGCCCACAAATAAGGGCATGAAGGAAAGCATGCCCCGGGAAGGGGCTGGGTGTTAGGAGATAGAGGGGGGCCTCCAGGAATGGCAAAATTAGCAATTTGACCCGGGGCATGCTTTGTTAGTATTTTATTTCGATTTTCTGAAAATTATAACGTTAACACACGCGTTTCAAATTCGCCATAGGTTTGTGCACACAATCCCCGCCCACAAATAAGGGCATGAAGGAAAGCATGCCCCGGGAAGGGGCTGGGTGTTAGGAGATAGAGGGGGGCCTCCAGGAATGGCAAAATTAGCAATTTGACCCGGGGCATGCTTTGTTAGTATTTTATTTCGATTTTCTGAAAATTATAACGTTAACACACGCGTTTCAAATTCGCCATAGGTTTGTGCACACAATCCCCGCCCACAAATAAGGGCATGAAGGAAAGCATGCCCCGGGAAGGGGCTGGGTGTTAGGAGATAGAGGGGGGCCTCCAGGAATGGCAAAATTAGCAATTTGACCCGGGGCATGCTTTGTTAGTATTTTATTTCGATTTTCTGAAAATTATAACGTTAACACACGCGTTTCAAATTCGCCATAGGTTTGTGCACACAATCCCCGCCCACAAATAAGGGCATGAAGGAAAGCATGCCCCGGGAAGGGGCTGGGTGTTAGGAGATAGAGGGGGGCCTCCAGGAATGGCAAAATTAGCAATTTGACCCGGGGCATGCTTTGTTAGTATTTTATTTCGATTTTCTGAAAATTATAACGTTAACACACGCGTTTCAAATTCGCCATAGGTTTGTGCACACAATCCCCGCCCACAAATAAGGGCATGAAGGAAAGCATGCCCCGGGAAGGGGCTGGGTGTTAGGAGATAGAGGGGGGCCTCCAGGAATGGCAAAATTAGCAATTTGACCCGGGGCATGCTTTGTTAGTATTTTATTTCGATTTTCTGAAAATTATAACGTTAACACACGCGTTTCAAATTCGCCATAGGTTTGTGCACACAATCCCCGCCCACAAATAAGGGCATGAAGGAAAGCATGCCCCGGGAAGGGGCTGGGTGTTAGGAGATAGAGGGGGGCCTCCAGGAATGGCAAAATTAGCAATTTGACCCGGGGCATGCTTTGTTAGTATTTTATTTCGATTTTCTGAAAATTATAACGTTAACACACGCGTTTCAAATTCGCCATAGGTTTGTGCACACAATCCCCGCCCACAAATAAGGGCATGAAGGAAAGCATGCCCCGGGAAGGGGCTGGGTGTTAGGAGATAGAGGGGGGCCTCCAGGAATGGCAAAATTAGCAATTTGACCCGGGGCATGCTTTGTTAGTATTTTATTTCGATTTTCTGAAAATTATAACGTTAACACACGCGTTTCAAATTCGCCATAGGTTTGTGCACACAATCCCCGCCCACAAATAAGGGCATGAAGGAAAGCATGCCCCGGGAAGGGGCTGGGTGTTAGGAGATAGAGGGGGGCCTCCAGGAATGGCAAAATTAGCAATTTGACCCGGGGCATGCTTTGTTAGTATTTTATTTCGATTTTCTGAAAATTATAACGTTAACACACGCGTTTCAAATTCGCCATAGGTTTGTGCACACAATCCCCGCCCACAAATAAGGGCATGAAGGAAAGCATGCCCCGGGAAGGGGCTGGGTGTTAGGAGATAGAGGGGGGCCTCCAGGAATGGCAAAATTAGCAATTTGACCCGGGGCATGCTTTGTTAGTATTTTATTTCGATTTTCTGAAAATTATAACGTTAACACACGCGTTTCAAATTCGCCATAGGTTTGTGCACACAATCCCCGCCCACAAATAAGGGCATGAAGGAAAGCATGCCCCGGGAAGGGGCTGGGTGTTAGGAGATAGAGGGGGGCCTCCAGGAATGGCAAAATTAGCAATTTGACCCGGGGCATGCTTTGTTAGTATTTTATTTCGATTTTCTGAAAATTATAACGTTAACACACGCGTTTCAAATTCGCCATAGGTTTGTGCACACAATCCCCGCCCACAAATAAGGGCATGAAGGAAAGCATGCCCCGGGAAGGGGCTGGGTGTTAGGAGATAGAGGGGGGCCTCCAGGAATGGCAAAATTAGCAATTTGACCCGGGGCATGCTTTGTTAGTATTTTATTTCGATTTTCTGAAAATTATAACGTTAACACACGCGTTTCAAATTCGCCATAGGTTTGTGCACACAATCCCCGCCCACAAATAAGGGCATGAAGGAAAGCATGCCCCGGGAAGGGGCTGGGTGTTAGGAGATAGAGGGGGGCCTCCAGGAATGGCAAAATTAGCAATTTGACCCGGGGCATGCTTTGTTAGTATTTTATTTCGATTTTCTGAAAATTATAACGTTAACACACGCGTTTCAAATTCGCCATAGGTTTGTGCACACAATCCCCGCCCACAAATAAGGGCATGAAGGAAAGCATGCCCCGGGAAGGGGCTGGGTGTTAGGAGATAGAGGGGGGCCTCCAGGAATGGCAAAATTAGCAATTTGACCCGGGGCATGCTTTGTTAGTATTTTATTTCGATTTTCTGAAAATTATAACGTTAACACACGCGTTTCAAATTCGCCATAGGTTTGTGCACACAATCCCCGCCCACAAATAAGGGCATGAAGGAAAGCATGCCCCGGGAAGGGGCTGGGTGTTAGGAGATAGAGGGGGGCCTCCAGGAATGGCAAAATTAGCAATTTGACCCGGGGCATGCTTTGTTAGTATTTTATTTCGATTTTCTGAAAATTATAACGTTAACACACGCGTTTCAAATTCGCCATAGGTTTGTGCACACAATCCCCGCCCACAAATAAGGGCATGAAGGAAAGCATGCCCCGGGAAGGGGCTGGGTGTTAGGAGATAGAGGGGGGCCTCCAGGAATGGCAAAATTAGCAATTTGACCCGGGGCATGCTTTGTTAGTATTTTATTTCGATTTTCTGAAAATTATAACGTTAACACACGCGTTTCAAATTCGCCATAGGTTTGTGCACACAATCCCCGCCCACAAATAAGGGCATGAAGGAAAGCATGCCCCGGGAAGGGGCTGGGTGTTAGGAGATAGAGGGGGGCCTCCAGGAATGGCAAAATTAGCAATTTGACCCGGGGCATGCTTTGTTAGTATTTTATTTCGATTTTCTGAAAATTATAACGTTAACACACGCGTTTCAAATTCGCCATAGGTTTGTGCACACAATCCCCGCCCACAAATAAGGGCATGAAGGAAAGCATGCCCCGGGAAGGGGCTGGGTGTTAGGAGATAGAGGGGGGCCTCCAGGAATGGCAAAATTAGCAATTTGACCCGGGGCATGCTTTGTTAGTATTTTATTTCGATTTTCTGAAAATTATAACGTTAACACACGCGTTTCAAATTCGCCATAGGTTTGTGCACACAATCCCCGCCCACAAATAAGGGCATGAAGGAAAGCATGCCCCGGGAAGGGGCTGGGTGTTAGGAGATAGAGGGGGGCCTCCAGGAATGGCAAAATTAGCAATTTGACCCGGGGCATGCTTTGTTAGTATTTTATTTCGATTTTCTGAAAATTATAACGTTAACACACGCGTTTCAAATTCGCCATAGGTTTGTGCACACAATCCCCGCCCACAAATAAGGGCATGAAGGAAAGCATGCCCCGGGAAGGGGCTGGGTGTTAGGAGATAGAGGGGGGCCTCCAGGAATGGCAAAATTAGCAATTTGACCCGGGGCATGCTTTGTTAGTATTTTATTTCGATTTTCTGAAAATTATAACGTTAACACACGCGTTTCAAATTCGCCATAGGTTTGTGCACACAATCCCCGCCCACAAATAAGGGCATGAAGGAAAGCATGCCCCGGGAAGGGGCTGGGTGTTAGGAGATAGAGGGGGGCCTCCAGGAATGGCAAAATTAGCAATTTGACCCGGGGCATGCTTTGTTAGTATTTTATTTCGATTTTCTGAAAATTATAACGTTAACACACGCGTTTCAAATTCGCCATAGGTTTGTGCACACAATCCCCGCCCACAAATAAGGGCATGAAGGAAAGCATGCCCCGGGAAGGGGCTGGGTGTTAGGAGATAGAGGGGGGCCTCCAGGAATGGCAAAATTAGCAATTTGACCCGGGGCATGCTTTGTTAGTATTTTATTTCGATTTTCTGAAAATTATAACGTTAACACACGCGTTTCAAATTCGCCATAGGTTTGTGCACACAATCCCCGCCCACAAATAAGGGCATGAAGGAAAGCATGCCCCGGGAAGGGGCTGGGTGTTAGGAGATAGAGGGGGGCCTCCAGGAATGGCAAAATTAGCAATTTGACCCGGGGCATGCTTTGTTAGTATTTTATTTCGATTTTCTGAAAATTATAACGTTAACACACGCGTTTCAAATTCGCCATAGGTTTGTGCACACAATCCCCGCCCACAAATAAGGGCATGAAGGAAAGCATGCCCCGGGAAGGGGCTGGGTGTTAGGAGATAGAGGGGGGCCTCCAGGAATGGCAAAATTAGCAATTTGACCCGGGGCATGCTTTGTTAGTATTTTATTTCGATTTTCTGAAAATTATAACGTTAACACACGCGTTTCAAATTCGCCATAGGTTTGTGCACAC
Organism: Crossaster papposus; assembly: GCA_037893245.1. Lineage (NCBI taxonomy): Eukaryota > Metazoa > Echinodermata > Asteroidea > Velatida > Solasteridae > Crossaster > Crossaster papposus. The sequence continues at coordinate 15,124 of JBAIAA010001241.1, read as the reverse complement.
AATCCCCGCCCACAAATAAGGGCATGAAGGAAAGCATGCCCCGGGAAGGGGCTGGGTGTTAGGAGATAGAGGGGGGCCTCCAGGAATGGCAAAATTAGCAATTTGACCCGGGGCATGCTTTGTTAGTATTTTATTTCGATTTTCTGAAAATTATAACGTTAACACACGCGTTTCAAATTCGCCATAGGTTTGTGCACACAATCCCCGCCCACAAATAAGGGCATGAAGGAAAGCATGCCCCGGGAAGGGGCTGGGTGTTAGGAGATAGAGGGGGGCCTCCAGGAATGGCAAAATTAGCAATTTGACCCGGGGCATGCTTTGTTAGTATTTTATTTCGATTTTCTGAAAATTATAACGTTAACACACGCGTTTCAAATTCGCCATAGGTTTGTGCACACAATCCCCGCCCACAAATAAGGGCATGAAGGAAAGCATGCCCCGGGAAGGGGCTGGGTGTTAGGAGATAGAGGGGGGCCTCCAGGAATGGCAAAATTAGCAATTTGACCCGGGGCATGCTTTGTTAGTATTTTATTTCGATTTTCTGAAAATTATAACGTTAACACACGCGTTTCAAATTCGCCATAGGTTTGTGCACACAATCCCCGCCCACAAATAAGGGCATGAAGGAAAGCATGCCCCGGGAAGGGGCTGGGTGTTAGGAGATAGAGGGGGGCCTCCAGGAATGGCAAAATTAGCAATTTGACCCGGGGCATGCTTTGTTAGTATTTTATTTCGATTTTCTGAAAATTATAACGTTAACACACGCGTTTCAAATTCGCCATAGGTTTGTGCACACAATCCCCGCCCACAAATAAGGGCATGAAGGAAAGCATGCCCCGGGAAGGGGCTGGGTGTTAGGAGATAGAGGGGGGCCTCCAGGAATGGCAAAATTAGCAATTTGACCCGGGGCATGCTTTGTTAGTATTTTATTTCGATTTTCTGAAAATTATAACGTTAACACACGCGTTTCAAATTCGCCATAGGTTTGTGCACACAATCCCCGCCCACAAATAAGGGCATGAAGGAAAGCATGCCCCGGGAAGGGGCTGGGTGTTAGGAGATAGAGGGGGGCCTCCAGGAATGGCAAAATTAGCAATTTGACCCGGGGCATGCTTTGTTAGTATTTTATTTCGATTTTCTGAAAATTATAACGTTAACACACGCGTTTCAAATTCGCCATAGGTTTGTGCACACAATCCCCGCCCACAAATAAGGGCATGAAGGAAAGCATGCCCCGGGAAGGGGCTGGGTGTTAGGAGATAGAGGGGGGCCTCCAGGAATGGCAAAATTAGCAATTTGACCCGGGGCATGCTTTGTTAGTATTTTATTTCGATTTTCTGAAAATTATAACGTTAACACACGCGTTTCAAATTCGCCATAGGTTTGTGCACACAATCCCCGCCCACAAATAAGGGCATGAAGGAAAGCATGCCCCGGGAAGGGGCTGGGTGTTAGGAGATAGAGGGGGGCCTCCAGGAATGGCAAAATTAGCAATTTGACCCGGGGCATGCTTTGTTAGTATTTTATTTCGATTTTCTGAAAATTATAACGTTAACACACGCGTTTCAAATTCGCCATAGGTTTGTGCACACAATCCCCGCCCACAAATAAGGGCATGAAGGAAAGCATGCCCCGGGAAGGGGCTGGGTGTTAGGAGATAGAGGGGGGCCTCCAGGAATGGCAAAATTAGCAATTTGACCCGGGGCATGCTTTGTTAGTATTTTATTTCGATTTTCTGAAAATTATAACGTTAACACACGCGTTTCAAATTCGCCATAGGTTTGTGCACACAATCCCCGCCCACAAATAAGGGCATGAAGGAAAGCATGCCCCGGGAAGGGGCTGGGTGTTAGGAGATAGAGGGGGGCCTCCAGGAATGGCAAAATTAGCAATTTGACCCGGGGCATGCTTTGTTAGTATTTTATTTCGATTTTCTGAAAATTATAACGTTAACACACGCGTTTCAAATTCGCCATAGGTTTGTGCACACAATCCCCGCCCACAAATAAGGGCATGAAGGAAAGCATGCCCCGGGAAGGGGCTGGGTGTTAGGAGATAGAGGGGGGCCTCCAGGAATGGCAAAATTAGCAATTTGACCCGGGGCATGCTTTGTTAGTATTTTATTTCGATTTTCTGAAAATTATAACGTTAACACACGCGTTTCAAATTCGCCATAGGTTTGTGCACACAATCCCCGCCCACAAATAAGGGCATGAAGGAAAGCATGCCCCGGGAAGGGGCTGGGTGTTAGGAGATAGAGGGGGGCCTCCAGGAATGGCAAAATTAGCAATTTGACCCGGGGCATGCTTTGTTAGTATTTTATTTCGATTTTCTGAAAATTATAACGTTAACACACGCGTTTCAAATTCGCCATAGGTTTGTGCACACAATCCCCGCCCACAAATAAGGGCATGAAGGAAAGCATGCCCCGGGAAGGGGCTGGGTGTTAGGAGATAGAGGGGGGCCTCCAGGAATGGCAAAATTAGCAATTTGACCCGGGGCATGCTTTGTTAGTATTTTATTTCGATTTTCTGAAAATTATAACGTTAACACACGCGTTTCAAATTCGCCATAGGTTTGTGCACACAATCCCCGCCCACAAATAAGGGCATGAAGGAAAGCATGCCCCGGGAAGGGGCTGGGTGTTAGGAGATAGAGGGGGGCCTCCAGGAATGGCAAAATTAGCAATTTGACCCGGGGCATGCTTTGTTAGTATTTTATTTCGATTTTCTGAAAATTATAACGTTAACACACGCGTTTCAAATTCGCCATAGGTTTGTGCACACAATCCCCGCCCACAAATAAGGGCATGAAGGAAAGCATGCCCCGGGAAGGGGCTGGGTGTTAGGAGATAGAGGGGGGCCTCCAGGAATGGCAAAATTAGCAATTTGACCCGGGGCATGCTTTGTTAGTATTTTATTTCGATTTTCTGAAAATTATAACGTTAACACACGCGTTTCAAATTCGCCATAGGTTTGTGCACACAATCCCCGCCCACAAATAAGGGCATGAAGGAAAGCATGCCCCGGGAAGGGGCTGGGTGTTAGGAGATAGAGGGGGGCCTCCAGGAATGGCAAAATTAGCAATTTGACCCGGGGCATGCTTTGTTAGTATTTTATTTCGATTTTCTGAAAATTATAACGTTAACACACGCGTTTCAAATTCGCCATAGGTTTGTGCACACAATCCCCGCCCACAAATAAGGGCATGAAGGAAAGCATGCCCCGGGAAGGGGCTGGGTGTTAGGAGATAGAGGGGGGCCTCCAGGAATGGCAAAATTAGCAATTTGACCCGGGGCATGCTTTGTTAGTATTTTATTTCGATTTTCTGAAAATTATAACGTTAACACACGCGTTTCAAATTCGCCATAGGTTTGTGCACACAATCCCCGCCCACAAATAAGGGCATGAAGGAAAGCATGCCCCGGGAAGGGGCTGGGTGTTAGGAGATAGAGGGGGGCCTCCAGGAATGGCAAAATTAGCAATTTGACCCGGGGCATGCTTTGTTAGTATTTTATTTCGATTTTCTGAAAATTATAACGTTAACACACGCGTTTCAAATTCGCCATAGGTTTGTGCACACAATCCCCGCCCACAAATAAGGGCATGAAGGAAAGCATGCCCCGGGAAGGGGCTGGGTGTTAGGAGATAGAGGGGGGCCTCCAGGAATGGCAAAATTAGCAATTTGACCCGGGGCATGCTTTGTTAGTATTTTATTTCGATTTTCTGAAAATTATAACGTTAACACACGCGTTTCAAATTCGCCATAGGTTTGTGCACACAATCCCCTCCCACAAATAAGGGCATGAAGGAAAGCATGCCCCGGGAAGGGGCTGGGTGTTAGGAGATAGAGGGGGGCCTCCAGGAATGGCAAAATTAGCAATTTGACCCGGGGCATGCTTTGTTAGTATTTTATTTCGATTTTCTGAAAATTATAACGTTAACACACGCGTTTCAAATTCGCCATAGGTTTGTGCACACAATCCCCGCCCACAAATAAGGGCATGAAGGAAAGCATGCCCCGGGAAGGGGCTGGGTGTTAGGAGATAGAGGGGGGCCTCCAGGAATGGCAAAATTAGCAATTTGACCCGGGGCATGCTTTGTTAGTATTTTATTTCGATTTTCTGAAAATTATAACGTTAACACACGCGTTTCAAATTCGCCATAGGTTTGTGCACACAATCCCCTCCCACAAATAAGGGCATGAAGGAAAGCATGCCCCGGGAAGGGGCTGGGTGTTAGGAGATAGAGGGGGGCCTCCAGGAATGGCAAAATTAGCAATTTGACCCGGGGCATGCTTTGTTAGTATTTTATTTCGATTTTCTGAAAATTATAACGTTAACACACGCGTTTCAAATTCGCCATAGGTTTGTGCACACAATCCCCGCCCACAAATAAGGGCATGAAGGAAAGCATGCCCCGGGAAGGGGCTGGGTGTTAGGAGATAGAGGGGGGCCTCCAGGAATGGCAAAATTAGCAATTTGACCCGGGGCATGCTTTGTTAGTATTTTATTTCGATTTTCTGAAAATTATAACGTTAACACACGCGTTTCAAATTCGCCATAGGTTTGTGCACACAATCCCCGCCCACAAATAAGGGCATGAAGGAAAGCATGCCCCGGGAAGGGGCTGGGTGTTAGGAGATAGAGGGGGGCCTCCAGGAATGGCAAAATTAGCAATTTGACCCGGGGCATGCTTTGTTAGTATTTTATTTCGATTTTCTGAAAATTTTAACGTTAACACACGCGTTTCAAATTCGCCATAGGTTTGTGCACACAATCCCCGCCCACAAATAAGGGCATGAAGGAAAGCATGCCCCGGGAAGGGGCTGGGTGTTAGGAGATAGAGGGGGGCCTCCAGGAATGGCAAAATTAGCAATTTGACCCGGGGCATGCTTTGTTAGTATTTTATTTCGATTTTCTGAAAATGTTAACGTTAACACACGCGTTTCAAATTCGCCATAGGTTTGTGCACACAATCCCCGCCCACAAATAAGGGCATGAAGGAAAGCATGCCCCGAGAAGGGGCTGGGTGTTAGGAGATAGAGGGGGGCCTCCAGGAATGGCAAAATTAGCAATTTGACCCGGGGCATGCTTTGTTAGTATTTTATTTCGATTTTCTGAAAATGTTAACGTTAACACACGCGTTTCAAATTCGCCATAGGTTTGTGCACACAATCCCCGCCCACAAATAAGGGCATGAAGGAAAGCATGCCCCAGGAAGGGGCTGGGTGTTAGGAGATAGAGGGGGGCCTCCAGGAATGGCAAAATTAGCAATTTGATCCGGGGCATGCTTTGTTAGTATTTTATTTCGATTTTCTGAAAATGTTAACGTTAACACACGCGTTTCAAATTCGCCATAGGTTTGTGCACACAATCCCCGCCCACAAATAAGGGCATGATGGAAAGCATGCCCCGGGAAGGGGCTGGGTGTTAGGAGATATAGGGGGGCCTCCAGGAATGGCAAAATTAGCAATTTGACCCGGGGCATGCTTTGTTAGTATTTTATTTCGATTTTCTGAAAATTGTAACGTTAACACACGCGTTTCAAATTCGCCATGGGTTTGTGCACACAATTCCCGCCCACAAATAAGGGCATGAAGGAAAGCATGCCCCGGGAAGGGGCTGGGTGTTAGGAGATAGAGGGGGGCCTCCAGGAATGGCAAAATTAGCAATTTGACCCGGGGCATGCTTTGTTAGTATTTTATTTCGATTTTCTGAAAATGTTAACGTTAACACACGCGTTTCAAATTCGCCATAGGTTTGTGCACACAATCCCCGCCCACAAATAAGGGCATGAAGGAAATCATGCCCCGGGAAGGGGCTGGGTGGTAGGAGATAGAGAGGGGCCTCCAGGAATGGCAAAATTAGCAATTTGACCCGGGGCATGCTTTGTTAGTATTTTATTTCGATTTTCTGAAAATTTTAACGTTAACACACGCGTTTCAAATTCGCCATAGGTTTGTGCACACAATCCCCGCCCACAAATAAGGGCATGAAGGAAAGCATGCCCCGGGAAGGGGCTGGGTGTTAGGAGATAGATGGGGGCCCCCAAGAATGGCAAAATTAGCAATTTGACCCGGGGCATGCTTTGTTATTATTTTATTTCGATTTTCTGAAAATTTTAACGTTAACACACGCGTTTCAAATTCGCCATAGGTTTGTGCACACAATCCCCGCCCACAAATAAGGGCATGAAGGAAAGCATGCCCCGGGAAGGGGCTGGGTGTTAGGAGATAGAGGGGGCCTCCAGGAATGGCAAAATTAGCAATTTGACCCGGGGCATGCTTTGTTAGTATTTTATTTCGATTTTCTGAAAATGTTAACGTTAACACACGCGTTTCAAATTCGCCATAGGTTTGTGCACACAATCCCCGCCCACAAATAAGGGCATGAAGGAAAGCATGCCCCGGGAAGGGGCTGGGTGTTAGGAGATAGAGGGGGGCCTCCAGGAATGGCAAAATTAGCAATTTTACCCGGGGCATGCTTTGTTAGTATTTTATTTCGATTTTCTGAAAATGTTAACGTTAACACACGCGTTTCAAATTCGCCATAGGTTTGTGCACACAATCCCCGCCCACAAATAAGGGCATGAAGGAAAGCATGCCCCGGGAAGGGGCTGGGTGTTAGGAGATAGAGGGGGGCCTCCAGGAATGGCAAAATTAGCAATTTGACCCGGGGCATGCTTTGTTAGTATTTTATTTCGATTTTCTGAAAATGTTAACGTTAACACACGCGTTTCAAATTCGCCATAGGTTTGTGCACACAATCCCCGCCCACAAATAAGGGCATGAAGGAAAGCATGCCCCGAAAAGGGGCTGGGTGTTAGGAGATAGAGGGGGGCCTCCAGGAATGGCAAAATTAGCAATTTGACCCGGGGCATGCTTTGTTAGTATTTTATTTCGATTTTCTGAAAATGTTAACGTTAACACACGCGTTTCAAATTCGCCATAGGTTTGTGCACACAATCCCCGCCCACAAATAAGGGCATGAAGGAAAGCATGCCCCGGGAAGGGGCTGGGTGTTAGGAGATAGATGGGGGCCTCCAGGAATGGCAAAATTAGCAATTTGACCCGGGCCATGCTTTGTTATTATTTTATTTCGATTTTCTGAAAATTGTAACGTTAACACACGCGTTTCAAATTCGCCATAGGTTTGTGCACACAATCCCCGCCCACAAATAAGGGCATGAAGGAAAGCATGCCCCGGGAAGGGGCTGGGTGTTAGGAGATAGAGGGGGGCCTCCAGGAATGGCAAAATTAGCAATTTGACCCGGGGCATGCTTTGTTAGTATTTTATTTCGATTTTCTGAATATGTTAACGTTAACACACGCGTTTCAAATTCGCCATAGGTTTGTGCACACAATCCCCGCCCACAAATAAGGGCATGAAGGAAAGCATGCCCCGGGAAGGGGCTGGGTGTTAGGAGATAGAGGGGGGCCTCCAGGAATGGCAAAATTAGCAATTTGATCCGGGGCATGCTTTGTTAGTATTTTATTTCGATTTTCTGAAAATGTTAACGTTAACACACGCGTTTCAAATTCGCCATAGGTTTGTGCACACAATCCCCGCCCACAAATAAGGGCATGAAGGAAAGCATGCCCCGGGAAGGGGCTGGGTGTTAGGAGATAGATGGGGGCCTCCAGGAATGGCAAAATTAGCAATTTGACCCGGGGCATGCTTTGTTATTATTTTATTTCGATTTTCTGAAAATTGTAACGTTAACACACGCGTTTCAAATTCGCCATAGGTTTGTGCACACAATCCCCGCCCACAAATAAGGGCATGAAGGAAAGCATGCCCCGGGAAGGGGCTGGGTGTTAGGAGATAGAGGGGGGCCTCCAGGAATGGCAAAATTAGCAATTTGACCCGGGGCATGCTTTGTTAGTATTTTATTTCGATTTTCTGAATATGTTAACGTTAACACACGCGTTTCAAATTCGCCATAGGTTTGTGCACACAATCCCCGCCCACAAATAAGGGCATGAAGGAAAGCATGCCCCGGGAAGGGGCTGGGTGTTAGGAGATAGAGGGGGGCCTCCAGGAATGGCAAAATTAGCAATTTGACCCGGGGCATGCTTTGTTAGTATTTTATTTCGATTTTCTGAAAATGTTAACGTTAACACACGCGTTTCAAATTCGCCATAGGTTTGTGCACACAATCCCCGCCCACAAATAAGGGCATGAAGGAAAGCATGCCCCGGGAAGGGGCTGGGTGTTAGGAGATAGATGGGGGCCTCCAGGAATGGCAAAATTAGCAATTTGACCCGGGGCATGCTTTGTTATTATTTTATTTCGATTTTCTGAAAATGTTAACGTTAACACACGCGTTTCAAATTCGCCATAGGTTTGTGCACACAATCCCCGCCCACAAATAAGGGCATGAAGGAAAGCATGCCCCGGGAAGGGGCTGGGTGTTAGGAGATAGAGGGGGGCCTCCAGGAATGGCAAAATTAGCAATTTGACCCGGGGCATGCTTTGTTAGTATTTTATTTCGATTTTCTGAAAATGTTAACGTTAACACACGCGTTTCAAATTCGCCATAGGTTTGTGCACACAATCCCCGCCCACAAATAAGGGCATGAAGGAAAGCATGCCCCGGGAAGGGGCTGGGTGTTAGGAGATAGAGGGGGGGGGGGGGGCCTCCAGGAATGGCAAAATTAGCAATTTGACCCGGGCCATGCTTTGTTAGTATTTTATTTCGATTTTCTGAAAATTTTAACGTTAACAAACGCGTTTCAAATTTGCCATAGGTTTGTGCACACAATCCCCGCCCACAAATAAGGGCATGAAGGAAAGCATGCCCCGGGAAGGGGCTGGGTGTTAGGAGATAGAGGGGGGCCTCCAGGAATGGCAAAATTAGCAATTTGACCCGGGGCATGCTTTGTTAGTATTTTATTTCGATTTTCTGAAAATTGTAACGTTAACACACGCCTTTCAAATTCGCCATAGGTTTGTGCACACAATCCCCGCCCACCAATAAGGGCATGAAGGAAAGCATGCCCCGGGAAGGGGCTGGGTGTTAGGAGATAGAGGGGGGCCTCCAGGAATGGCAAAATTAGCAATTTGACACGGGGCATGCTTTGTTAGTATTTTATTTCGATTTTCTGAAAATGTTAACGTTAACACGCGCGTTTCAAATTCGCCATAGGTTTGTGCACACAATCCCCGCCCACAAATAAGGGCATGAAGGAAAGCATGCCCCGGGAAGGGGCTGGGTGTTAGGAGATAGAGGGGGGCCTCCAGGAATGGCAAAATTAGCAATTTGACCCGGGGCATGCTTTGTTAGTATTTTGTTTCGATTTTCTGAAAATTTTAACGTTAACACACGCGTTTCAAATTCGCCATAGGTTTGTGCACACAATCCCCGCCCACAAATAAGGGCATGAAGGAAAGCATGCCCCGGGAAGGGGCTGGGTGTTATGAGATAGAGGGGGGCCTCCAGGAATGGCAAAATTAGCAATTTGACCCGGGGCATGCTTTGTTAGTATTTTATTTCGATTTTCTGAAAATATTAACGTTAACACACGCGTTTCAAATTCGCCATAGGTTTGTGCACACAATCCCCGCCCACAAATAAGGGCATGAAGGAAAGCATGCCCCGGGAAGGGGCTGGGTGTTAGGAGATAGAGGGGGGCCTCCAGGAATGGCAAAATTAGCAATTTGACCCGGGGCATGCTTTGTTAGTATTTTATTTCGATTTTCTGAAAATTTTAACGTTAACACACGCGTTTCAAATTCGCCATAGGTTTGTGCACACAATCCCCGCCCACAAATAAGGGCATGAACGAAAGCATGCCCCGGGAAGGGGCTGGGTGTTAAGAGATAGAGGGGGGCCTCCAGGAATGACAAAATTAGCAATTTGACCCGGGGCATGCTTTGTTAGTATTTTATTTCGATTTTCTGAAAAGTTAACCTTAACACACGCGTTTCAAATTCGCCATAGGTTTGTGCACACAATCCCCGCCCACAAATAAGGGCATGAAGGAAAGCATGCCCCGGGAAGGGGCTGGCTGTTAGGAGATAGAGGGGGGCCTCCAGGAATGGCAACATTAGCAATTTGACCCGGGGCATGCTTTGTTAGTATTTTATTTCGATTTTCTGAACATTTCAACGTTAACACACGCGTTTCAAATTCGCCATAGGTTTGTGCACACAATCCCCGCCCACAAATAAGGGCATGAAGGAAAGCTTGCCCCGGGAAGGGGCTGGGTGTTAGGAGATAGAGGGGGGCCTCCAGGAATGGCAAAATTAGCAATTTGACCCGGGGCATACTTTGTTAGTATTTTATTTCGATTTTCTGAAAATGTTAACGTTAACACACGCGTTTCAAATTCGCCATAGGTTTGTGCACACAATCCCCGCCCACAAATAAGGGCATGAAGGAAAGCATGCCCCGGGAAGGGGCTGCGTGTTAGGAGATAGAGGGGGACCTCCAGGAATGGCAAAATTAGCAATTTGACCCGGGGCATGCTTTGTTAGTATTTTATTTCGATTTTCTGAAAATGTTAACGTTAACACACGCGTTTCAAATTCGCCATAGGTTTGTGCACACAATCCCCGCCCACAGATAAGGGCATGAAGGAAATCATGCCCCGGGAAGGGGCTGGGTGGTAGGAGATAGAGGGGGGCCTCCAGGAATGGCAAAATTAGCAATTTGACCAGGGGCATGCTTTGTTAGTATTTTATTTCGATTTTCTGAAAATGTTAACGTTAACACACGCGTTTCAAATTCGCCATAGGTTTGTGCACACAATCCCCGCCCACAAATAAGGGCATGAAGGAAAGCATGCCCCGGGAAGGGGCTGGGTGTTAGGAGATAGAGGGGGGCCTCCAGGAATGGCAAAATTAGCAATTTGACCCGGGGCATGCTTTGTTAGTATTTTATTTCGATTTTCTGAAAATGTTAACGTTAACACACGCGTTTCAAATTCGCCATAGGTTTGTGCACACAATCCCCGCCCACAAATAAGGGCATGAAGGAAAGCATGCCCCGGGAAGGGGCTGCGTGTTAGGAGATAGAGGGGGGGCCTCCAGGAATGGCAACATTAGCAATTTGACCCGGGGCATGCTTTGTTAGTATTTTATTTCGATTTTCTGAAAATGTTAACGTTAACACACGCGTTTCAAATTCGCCATAGGTTTGTGCACACAATCCCCGCCCACAAATAAGGGCATGAAGGAAAGCATGCCCCGGGAAGGGGCTGGGTGTTAGGAGATAGAGGGGGGCCTCCAGGAATGGCAAAATTAGCAATTTGACCCGGGACATGCTTTGTTAGTATTTTATTTCGATTTTCTGAAAATGTTAACGTTAACACACGCGTTTCAAATTCGACATAGGTTTGTGCACACAATCCCCACCCACAAATAAGGGCATGAAGGAAAGCATGCCCCGGGAAGGGGCTGGGTGTTAGGAGATAGAGGGGGGCCTCCAGGAATGGCAAAATTAGCAATTTGACCCGGGGCATGCTTTGTTAGTATTTTATTTCGATTTTCTGAAAATTTTAACGTTAACACACGCGTTTCAAATTCGCCATAGGTTTGTGCACACAATCCCCGCCCACAAATAAGGGCATGAAGGAAAGCATGCCCCGGGAAGGGGCTGGGTGTTAGGAGATAGAGGGGGGCATCCAGGAATGGCAAAATTAGCAATTTGACCCGGGGCATGCTTTGTTAGTATTTTATTTCGATTTTCTGAAAATGTTAACGTTAACACACGCTTTTCAAATTCGCCATAGGTTTGTGCACACAATCCCCGCCCACAAATAAGGGCATGAAGGAAAGCATGCCCAGGGAAGGGGCTGGCTGTTAGGAGATAGAGAGGGGCCTCCAGGAATGGCAAAATTAGCAATTTGACCTGGGGCATGCTTTGTTAGTATTTTATTTCGATTTTCTGAAAATGTTAACGTTAACACACGCGTTTCAAATTCGCCATAGGTTTGTGCACACAATCCCCGCCCACAAATAAGGGCGTGAAGGAAAGCATGCCCCGGGAAGGGGCTGGGTGTTAGGAGATAGAGGGGGGCCTCCAGGAATGGCAAAATTAGCAATTTGACCCGGGGCATGCTTTGTTAGTATTTTATTTCGATTTTCTGAAAATGTTAACGTTAACACACGCGTTTCAAATTCGCCATAGGTTTGTGCACACAATCCCCGCCCACAAATAAGGGCATGAAGGAAATCATGCCCCGGGAAGGGGCTGGGTGGTAGGAGATAGAGGGGGGCCTCCAGGAATGGCAAAATTAGCAATTTGACCAGGGGCATGCTTTGTTAGTATTTTATTTCGATTTTCTGAACATTTTAACGTTAACACACGCGTTTCAAATTCGCCATAGGTTTGTGCACACAATCCCCGCCCACAAATAAGGGCATGAAGGAAAGCATGCCCCGGGAAGGGGCTGGGTGTTAGGAGATAGAGGGGGGCCTCCAGGAATGGCAAAATTAGCAATTTGACCCGGGGCATGCTTTGTTAGTATTTTATTTCGATTTTCTGAACATTTTAACGTTAACACACGCGTTTCAAATTCGCCATAGGTTTGTGCACACAATCCCCGCCCACAAATAAGGGCATGAAGGAAAGCATGCCCCGGGAAGGGGCTGGGTGTTAGGAGATAGAGGGGGGCCTCCAGGAATGGCAAAATTAGCAATTTGACCCGGGGCATGCTTTGTTAGTATTTTATTTCGATTTTCTGAAAATGTTAACGTTAACACACGCGTTTCAAATTCGCCATAGGTTTGTGCACACAATCCCCGCCCACAAATAAGGGCATGAAGGAAATCATGCCCCGGGAAGGAGCTGGGTGGTAGGAGATAGAGGGGGGCCTCCAGGAATGGCAAAATTAGCAATTTGACCAGGGGCATGCTTTGTTAGTATTTTATTTCGATTTTCTGAACATTTTAACGTTAACACACGCGTTTCAAATTCGCCATAGGTTTGTGCACACAATCCCCGCCCACAAATAAGGGCATGAAGGAAAGCATGCCCCGGGAAGGGGCTGGGTGTTAGGAGATAGAGGGGGGCCTCCAGGAATGGCAAAATTAGCAATTTGACCCGGGGCATGCTTTGTTAGTATTTTATTTCGATTTTCTGAAAATGTTAACGTTAACACACGCGTTTCAAATTCGCCATAGGTTTGTGCACACAATCCCCGCCCACAAATAAGGGCATGAAGGAAAGCATGCCCCGGGAAGGGGCTGGGTGTTAGGAGATAGAGGGGGGCCTCCAGGAATGGCAAAATTAGCAATTTGACCCGGGGCATGCTTTGTTAGTATTTTATTTCGATTTTCTGAAAATTTTAACGTTAACACACGCGTTTCAAATTCGCCATAGGTTTGTGCACACAATCCCCGCCCACAAATAAGGGCATGAAGGAAAGCATGCCCCGGGAAGGGGCTGGGTGTTAGGAGATAGAGGGGGGCATCCAGGAATGGCAAAATTAGCAATTTGACCCGGGGCATGCTTTGTTAGTATTTTATTTCGATTTTCTGAAAATTTTAACGTTAACACACGCGTTTCAAATTCGCCATAGGTTTGTGCACACAATCCCCGCCCACAAATAAGGGCATGAACGAAAGCATGCTCCGGGAAGGGGCTGGGTGTTAGGAGATAGAGGGGGGCCTCCAGGAATGGCAAAATTAGCAATTTGACCAGGGGCATGCTTTGTTAGTATTTTATTTCGATTTTCTGAAAATATCAACGTTAACACACGCGTTTCAAATTCGCCATAGGTTTGTGCACACAATCCCCGCCCACAAATAAGGGCATGAAGGAAAGCATGCCCCGGGAAGGGGCTGGGTGTTAGGAGATAGAGGGGGGCCTCCAGGAATGGCAAAATTAGCAATTTGACCCGGGGCATGCTTTGTTAGTATTTTATTTCGATTTTCTGAAAATGTTAACGTTAACACACTCGTTTCAAATTCGCCATAGGTTTGTGCACACAATCCCCGCCCACAAATAAGGGCATGAAGGAAAGCATGCCCCGGGAAGGGGCTGGCTGTTAGGAGATAGAGAGGGGCCTCCAGGAATGGCAAAATTAGCAATTTGACCTGGGGCATGCTTTGTTAGTATTTTATTTCGATTTTCTGAAAATGTTAACGTTAACACACGCGTTTCAAATTCGCCATAGGTTTGTGCACACAATCCCCGCCCACAAATAAGGGCGTGAAGGAAAGCATGCCCCGAGAAGGGGCTGGGTGTTAGGAGATAGAGGGGGGCCTCCAGGAATGGCAAAATTAGCAATTTGACCCGGGGCATGCTTTGTTAGTATTTTATTTCGATTTTCTGAAAATGTTAACGTTAACACACGCGTTTCAAATTCGCCATAGGTTTGTGCACACAATCCCCGCCCACAAATAAGGGCATGAAGGAAAGCATGCCCCGGGAAGGGGCTGGGTGTTAGGAGATAGAGGGGGGCCTCCAGGAATGGCAAAATTAGCAATTTGACCCGGGGCATGCTTTGTTAGTATTTTATTTCGATTTTCTGAAAATTTTAACGTTAACACACGCGTTTCAAATTCGCCATAGGTTTGTGCACACAATCCCCGCCCACAAATAAGGGCATGAAGGAAAGCATGCCCCGGGAAGGGGCTGGGTGTTAGGAGATAGAGGGGGGCATCCAGGAATGGCAAAATTAGCAATTTGACCCGGGGCATGCTTTGTTAGTATTTTATTTCGATTTTCTGAAAATGTTAACGTTAACACACGCTTTTCAAATTCGCCATAGGTTTGTGCACAGAATCCCCGCCCACAAATAAGGGCATGAAGGAAAGCATGCCCCGGGAAGGGGCTGGGTGTTAGGAGATAGAGGGGGGCCTCCAGGAATGGCAAAATTAGCAATTTGACCCGGGGCATGCTTTGTTAGTATTTTATTTCGATTTTCTGAAAAGTTTAACCTTAACACACGCGTTTCAAATTCGCCATAGGTTTGTGCACACAATCCCCGCCCACAAATAAGGGCATGAAGGAAAGCATGCCCCGGGAAGGGGCTGGCTGTTAGGAGATAGAGGGGGGCCTCCAGGAATGGCAACATTAGCAATTTGACCCGGGGCATGCTTTGTTAGTATTTTATTTCGATTTTCTGAAAATTTCAACGTTAACACACGCGTTTCAAATTCGCCATAGGTTTG
>JBAIAA010001240.1:0-249196 GCA_037893245.1 Crossaster papposus | reverse complement strand
TATTTCTTATGCACACTTCTTTCCCTTTACATATTTCTTATGCACACTTCTTTCCCTTTACATATTTCTTATGCACACTTCATTCCCTTTACATATTTCTTATGCACACTTCTTTCCCTTTACATATTTCTTATGCACACTTCTTTCCCTTTACATATTTCTTATGCACACTTCTTTCCCTTTACATATTTCTTATGCACACTTCTTTCCCTTTACATATTTCTTATGCACACTTCTTTCCCTTTACATATTTCTTATGCACACTTATTTCCCTTTACATATTTCTTATGCACACTTCTTTCCCTTTACATATTTCTTATGCACACTTCTTTCCCTTTACATATTTCTTATGCACACTTCTTTCCCTTTACATATTTCACTCGAGGGCTTGTTCCCACATCATGTGTTTATTTCTTATGCACACTTCTTTCCCTTTACATATTTAACTCGAGGGCTTGTTCCCACATCATGTGTTTATTTATTATGCACACTTTTTTCCCTTTACATATTTCCTATGCACACTTCTTTCCCTTTACATATTTCTTATGCACACTTCTTTCCCTTTACATATTTCTTATGCACACTTCTTTCCCTTTACATATTTCTTATGCACACTTCTTTCCCTTTACATATTTCTTATGCACACTTCTTTCCCTTTACATATTTCTTATGCACACTTCTTTCCCTTTACATATTTCTTATGCTCACTTCTTTCCCTTTACATATTTCTTATGCACACTTCTTTCCCTTTACATATTTCTTATGCACACTTCTTTCCCTTTACATATTTATTATGCACACTTCTTTCCCTTTACATATTTCTTATGCACACTTCTTTCCCTTTACATATTTATTATGCACACTTCTTCACCTTTACATATTTCTTATGCACACTTCTTTCCCTTTACATATTTCTTATGCACACTTCTTTCCCTTTACATATTTCTTATGCACACTTCTTTCCCTTTACATATTTCTTATGCACGCTTCTTTCCCTTTACATATTTCCTATGCACGCTTCTTTCCCTTTACATATTTCTTATGCACACTTCTTTCCCTATATATATTTCTTATGCACACTTCTTTCCCTTTACATATTTCTTATGCACACTTCTTTCCCTTTACATATTTCTTATGCACACTTCTTTCCCTTTACATATTTCTTATGCACACTTCTTTCCCTTTACATATTTCTTATGCACACTTCTTTCCCTTTACATATTTCTTATGCACACTTCTTTCCCTTTACATATTTCTTATGCACACTGTTTTCCCTTTACATATTTCTTATGCACACTTCTTTCCCTTTACATATTTCTTATGCACACTTCTTTCCCTTTACATATTTCTTATGCACACTTCTTTCCCTTTACATATTTCTTATGCACACTTCTTTCCCTTTACATATTTCTTATGCACACTTCTTTCCCTTTACATATTTCTTATGCACACTTCTTTCCCTTTACATATTTCTTATGCACACTTCTTTCCCTTTACATATTTATTATGCACACTTCTTTCCCTTTACATATTTCTTATGCACACTTCTTTCCCTTTACATATTTCTTATGCACACTTTTTTCCCTTTACATATTTCTTATGCACACTTCTTTCCCTTTACATATTTCTTATGCACACTTCTTTCCCTTTACATATTTCTTATGCACACTTCTTTCCCTTTACATATTTCTTATGCACACTTCTTTCCCTTTACATATTTCTTATGCACACTTCTTTCCCTTTACATATTTCTTATGCACACTTCTTTCCCTTTACATATTTCTTATGCACACTTCTTTCCCTTTACATATTTATTATGCACACTTCTTTCCCTTTACATATTTCTTATGCACACTTCTTTCCCTTTACATATTTCTTATGCACACTTCTTTCCCTTTACATATTTCTTATGCACACTTCTTTCCCTTTACATATTTCTTATGCACACTTCTTTCCCTTTACATATTTCTTATGCACACTTCTTTCCCTTTACATATTTCTTATGCACACTTCTTTCCCTTTACATATTTCTTATGCACACTTCTTTCCCTTTACATATTTCTTAAGCACACTTCTTTCCCTTTACATATTTCTTATGCACACTTCTTTCCCTTTACATATTTCTTATGCACACTTCTTTCCCTTTACATATTTCTTATGCACACTTCTTTCCCTTTACATAGTTATTATGCACACTTCTTTCTCTTTACATATTTCTTATGCACACTTCTTTCTCTTTACATATTTCTTATGCACACTTCTTTCCCTTTACATATTTCTTATGCACACTTCTTTCCCTTTACATATTTATTATGCACACTTCTTTCCCTTTACATATTTCTTATGCACACTTATTTCCCTTTACATATTTCTTATGCACACTTCTTTCCCTTTACATATTTCTTATGCACACTTCTTTCCCTTTACATATTTCTTATGCACACTTCTTTCCCTTTACATATTTCTTATGCACACTTCTTTCCCTTTACATATTTCTTATGCACACTTCTTTCCCTTTACATATTTCTTATGCACACTTCTTTCCCTTTACATATTTCTTATGCACACTTCTTTCCCTTTACATATTTCTTATGCACACTTCTTTCCCTTTACATATTTCTTATGCACACTTCTTTCCCTTTACATATTTCTTAAGCACACTTCTTTCCCTTTACATATTTCTTATGCACACTTCTTTCCCTTTACATATTTCTTATGCACACTTCTTTCCCTTTACATATTTCTTATGCACACTTCTTTCCCTTTACATATTTCTTATGCACACTTCTTTCCCTTTACATATTTCTTATGCACACTTCTTTCCCTTTACATATTTCTTATGCACACTTCTTTCCCTTTACATATTTCTTATGCACACTTCTTTCCCTTTACATATTTCTTATGCACACTTCTTTCCCTTTACATATTTCTTATGCACACTTCTTTCCCTTTACATATTTCTTATGCACACTTCTTTCCCTTTACATATTTCTTATGCACACTTCTTTCTCTTTACATATTTCTTATGCACACTTCTTTCCCTTTACATATTTCTTATGCACACTTCTTTCCCTTTACATATTTCTTATGCACACTTCTTTCCCTTTACATATTTCTTATGCACACTTCTTTCCCTTTACATATTTCTTATGCACACTTCTTTCTCTTTACATATTTCTTATGCACACTTCTTTCCCTTTACATATTTCTTATGCACACTTCTTTCCCTTTACATATTTCTTATGCACACTTCTTTCCCTTTACATATTTCTTATGCACACTTCTTTCCCTTTACATATTTCTTATGCACACTTCTTTCCCTTTACATATTTCTTATGCACACTTCTTTCCCTTTACATATTTCTTATGCACACTTCTTTCCCTTTACATATTTCTTATGCACACTTCTTTCCCTTTACATATTTCTTATGCACACTTCTTTCCCTTTACATATTTCTTATGCACACTTCTTTCCCTTTACATATTTCTTATGCACACTTCATTCCCTTTACATATTTCTTATGCACACTTCTTTCCCTTTACATATTTCTTATGCACACTTCTTTCCCTTTACATATTTCTTATGCACACTTCTTTCCCTTTACATATTTCTTATGCACACTTCTTTCCCTTTACATATTTCTTATGCACACTTCTTTCCCTTTACATATTTCTTATGCACACTTATTTCCCTTTACATATTTCTTATGCACACTTCTTTCCCTTTACATATTTCTTATGCACACTTCTTTCCCTTTACATATTTCTTATGCACACTTCTTTCCCTTTACATATTTCACTCGAGGGCTTGTTCCCACATCATGTGTTTATTTCTTATGCACACTTCTTTCCCTTTACATATTTAACTCGAGGGCTTGTTCCCACATCATGTGTTTATTTATTATGCACACTTTTTTCCCTTTACATATTTCTTATGCACACTTCTTTCCCTTTACATATTTCTTATGCACACTTCTTTCCCTTTACATATTTCTTATGCACACTTCTTTCCCTTTACATATTTCTTATGCACACTTCTTTCCCTTTACATATTTCTTATGCACACTTCTTTCCCTTTACATATTTCTTATGCACACTTCTTTCCCTTTACATATTTCTTATACACACTTCTTTCCCTTTACATATTTCTTATGCACACTTATTTCCCTTTACATATTTCTTATGCACACTTTTTTCCCTTTACATATTTAACTCGAGGGCTTGTTCCCACATCATGTGTTTATTTCTTATGCACACTTCTTTCCCTTTACATATTTAACTCGAGGGCTTGTTCCCACATCATGTGTTTATTTCTTATGCACACTTCTTTCCCTTTACATATTTCTTATGCACACTTATTTCCCTTTACATATTTCTTATGCACACTTCTTTCCCTTTACATATTTCTTATGCACACTTCTTTCCCTTTACATATTTCTTATGCACACTTCTTTCCCTTTACATATTTCACTCGAGGGCTTGTTCCCACATCATGTGTTTATTTCTTATGCACACTTCTTTCCCTTTACATATTTAACTCGAGGGCTTGTTCCCACATCATGTGTTTATTTATTATGCACACTTTTTTCCCTTTACATATTTCTTATGCACACTTCTTTCCCTTTACATATTTCTTATGCACACTTCTTTCCCTTTACATATTTCTTATGCACACTTCTTTCCCTTTACATATTTCTTATGCACACTTCTTTCCCTTTACATATTTCTTATGCACACTTCTTTCCCTTTACATATTTCTTATGCACACTTCTTTCCCTTTACATATTTCTTATACACACTTCTTTCCCTTTACATATTTCTTATGCACACTTATTTCCCTTTACATATTTCTTATGCACACTTTTTTCCCTTTACATATTTAACTCGAGGGCTTGTTCCCACATCATGTGTTTATTTCTTATGCACACTTCTTTCCCTTTACATATTTAACTCGAGGGCTTGTTCCCACATCATGTGTTTATTTCTTATGCACACTTCTTTCCCTTTACATATTTCTTATGCACACTTCTTTCCCTTTACATATTTCTTATGCACACTTCTTTCCCTTTACATATTTCTTATGCACACTTCTTTCCCTTTACATATTTATTATGCACACTTCTTTCCCTTTACATATTTCTTATGCACACTTATTTCCCTTTACATATTTCTTATGCACACTTCTTTCCCTTTACATATTTCTTATGCACACTTCTTTCCCTTTACATATTTCTTATGCACACTTCTTTCCCTTTACATATTTCTTATGCACACTTCTTTCCCTTTACATATTTCTTATGCACACTTCTTTCCCTTTACATATTTCTTATGCACACTTCTTTCCCTTTACATATTTCTTATGCACACTTCTTTCCCTTTACATATTTCTTATGCACACTTCTTTCCCTTTACATATTTCTTATGCACACTTCTTTCCCTTTACATATTTCTTAAGCACACTTCTTTCCCTTTACATATTTCTTATGCACACTTCTTTCCCTTTACATATTTCTTATGCACACTTCTTTCCCTTTACATATTTCTTATGCACACTTCTTTCCCTTTACATATTTCTTATGCACACTTCTTTCCCTTTACATATTTCTTATGCACACTTCTTTCCCTTTACATATTTCTTATGCACACTTCTTTCCCTTTACATATTTCTTATGCACACTTCTTTCCCTTTACATATTTCTTATGCACACTTCTTTCCCTTTACATATTTCTTATGCACACTTCTTTCCCTTTACATATTTCTTATGCACACTTCTTTCCCTTTACATATTTCTTATGCACACTTCTTTCTCTTTACATATTTCTTATGCACACTTCTTTCCCTTTACATATTTCTTATGCACATTTCTTTCCCTTTACATATTTCTTATGCACACTTCTTTCCCTTTACATATTTCTTATGCACACTTCTTTCCCTTTACATATTTCTTATGCACACTTCTTTCTCTTTACATATTTCTTATGCACACTTCTTTCCCTTTACATATTTCTTATGCACACTTCTTTCCCTTTACATATTTCTTATGCACACTTCTTTCCCTTTACATATTTCTTATGCACACTTCTTTCCCTTTACATATTTCTTATGCACACTTCTTTCCCTTTACATATTTCTTATGCACACTTCTTTCCCTTTACATATTTCTTATGCACACTTCTTTCCCTTTACATATTTCTTATGTACACTTCTTTCCCTTTACATATTTATTATGCACACTTCTTTCCCTTTACATATTTCTTATGCACACTTCTTTCCCTTTACATATTTCTTATGCACACTTCTTTCCCTTTACATATTTCTTATGCACACTTCTTTCCCTTTACATATTTCTTATGCACACTTCTTTCCCTTTACATATTTCTTATGCACACTTCTTTCCCTTTACATATTTCTTATGCACACTTCTTTCCCTTTACATATTTCTTATGCACACTTCTTTCCCTTTACATATTTCTTAAGCACACTTCTTTCCCTTTACATATTTCTTATGCACACTTCTTTCCCTTTACATATTTCTTATGCACACTTCTTTCCCTTTACATATTTCTTATGCACACTTCTTTCCCTTTACATATTTCTTATGCACACTTCTTTCCCTTTACATATTTCTTATGCACACTTCTTTCCCTTTACATATTTCTTATGCACACTTCTTTCCCTTTACATATTTCTTATGCACACTTCTTTCCCTTTACATATTTCTTATGCACACTTCTTTCCCTTTACATATTTCTTATGCACACTTCTTTCCCTTTACATATTTCTTATGCACACTTCTTTCCCTTTACATATTTCTTATGCACACTTCTTTCTCTTTACATATTTCTTATGCACACTTCTTTCCCTTTACATATTTCTTATGCACACTTCTTTCCCTTTACATATTTCTTATGCACACTTCTTTCCCTTTACATATTTCTTATGCACACTTCTTTCCCTTTACATATTTCTTATGCACACTTCTTTCTCTTTACATATTTCTTATGCACACTTCTTTCCCTTTACATATTTCTTATGCACACTTCTTTCCCTTTACATATTTCTTATGCACACTTCTTTCCCTTTACATATTTCTTATGCACACTTCTTTCCCTTTACATATTTCTTATGCACACTTCTTTCCCTTTACATATTTCTTATGCACACTTCTTTCCATTTACATATTTCTTATGCACACTTCTTTCCCTTTACATATTTCTTATGCACACTTCTTTCCCTTTACATATTTCTTATGCACACTTCTTTCCCTTTACATATTTCTTATGCACACTTCTTTCCCTTTACATATTTCTTATGCACACTTCTTTCCCTTTACATATTTCTTATGCACACTTCTTTCCCTTTACATATTTCTTATGCACACTTCTTTCCCTTTACATATTTCTTATGCACACTTCTTTCCCTTTACATATTTCTTATGCACACTTATTTCCCTTTACATATTTCTTATGCACACTTCTTTCCCTTTACATATTTCTTATGCACACTTCTTTCCCTTTACATATTTCTTATGCACACTTCTTTCCCTTTACATATTTCTTATGCACACTTCTTTCCCTTTACATATTTCTTATGCACACTTCTTTCCCTTTACATATTTCTTATGCACACTTCTTTCCCTTTACATATTTCTTATGCACACTTCTTTCCCTTTACATATTTCTTATGCACACTTCTTTCCCTTTACATATTTCTTATGCACACTTCTTTCCCTTTACATATTTCTTATGCACACTTCTTTCCCTTTACATATTTCTTATGCACACTTCTTTCCCTTTACATATTTCTTATGCACACTTCTTTCCCTTTACATATTTCTTATGCACACTTCTTTCCCTTTACATATTTATTATGCACACTTCTTCACCTTTACATATTTCTTATGCACACTTCTTTCCCTTTACATATTTCTTATGCACACTTCTTTCCCTTTACATATTTCTTATGCACACTTCTTTCCCTTTACATATTTCTTATGCACGCTTCTTTCCCTTTACATATTTCCTATGCACGCTTCTTTCCCTTTACATATTTCTTATGCACACTTCTTTCCCTATATATATTTCTTATGCACACTTCTTTCCCTTTACATATTTCTTATGCACACTTCTTTCCCTTTACATATTTCTTATGCACACTTCTTTCCCTTTACATATTTCTTATGCACACTTCTTTCCCTTTACATATTTCTTATGCACACTTCTTTCCCTTTACATATTTCTTATGCACACTTCTTTCCCTTTACATATTTCTTATGCACACTTTTTTCCCTTTACATATTTCTTATGCACACTTCTTTCCCTTTACATATTTCTTATGCACACTTCTTTCCCTTTACATATTTCTTATGCACACTTCTTTCCCTTTACATATTTCTTATGCACACTTCTTTCCCTTTACATATTTCTTATGCACACTTCTTTCCCTTTACATATTTCTCATGCACACTTCTTTCCCTTTACATATTTCTTATGCACACTTCTTTCCCTTTACATATTTCTTATGCACACTTCTTTCCCTTTACATATTTCTTATGCACACTTCTTTCCCTTTACATATTTCTTATGCACACTTCTTTCCCTTTACATATTTCTTATGCACACTTCATTCCCTTTACATATTTCTTATGCACACTTCTTTCCCTTTACATGTTTAACTCGAGGGCTTGTTCCCACATCATGTGTTTATTTCTTATGCACACTTCTTTCCCTTTACATATTTCTTATGCACACTTCTTTCCCTTGACATGTTTCTTATGCACACTTCTTTCCCTTTACATATTTCTTATGCACACTTCTTTCCCTTTACATATTTCTTATGCACACTTCTTTCCCTTTACATATTTCTTATGCACACTTCTTTCTCTTTACATATTTCTTATGCACACTTCTTTCTCTTTACATATTTCTTATGCACACTTCTTTCCCTTTACATATTTCTTATGCACACTTCTTTCCCTTTACATATTTATTATGCACACTTCTTTCCCTTTACATATTTCTTATGCACACTTATTTCCCTTTACATATTTCTTATGCACACTTCTTTCCCTTTACATATTTCTTATGCACACTTCTTTCCCTTTACATATTTCTTATGCACACTTCTTTCCCTTTACATATTTCTTATGCACACTTCTTTCCCTTTACATATTTCTTATGCACACTTCTTTCCCTTTACATATTTCTTATGCACACTTCTTTCCCTTTACATATTTCTTATGCACACTTCTTTCCCTTTACATATTTCTTATGCACACTTCTTTCCCTTTACATATTTCTTATGCACACTTCTTTCCCTTTACATATTTCTTAAGCACACTTCTTTCCCTTTACATATTTCTTATGCACACTTCTTTCCCTTTACATATTTCTTATGCACACTTCTTTCCCTTTACATATTTCTTATGCACACTTCTTTCCCTTTACATATTTCTTATGCACACTTCTTTCCCTTTACATATTTCTTATGCACACTTCTTTCCCTTTACATATTTCTTATGCACATTTCTTTCCCTTTACATATTTCTTATGCACACTTCTTTCCCTTTACATATTTCTTATGCACACTTCTTTCCCTTTACATATTTCTTATGCACACTTCTTTCCCTTTACATATTTCTTATGCACACTTCTTTCCCTTTACATATTTCTTATGCACACTTCTTTCTCTTTACATATTTCTTATGCACACTTCTTTCCCTTTACATATTTCTTATGCACACTTCTTTCCCTTTACATATTTCTTATGCACACTTCTTTCCCTTTACATATTTCTTATGCACACTTCTTTCCCTTTACATATTTCTTATGCACACTTCTTTCTCTTTACATATTTCTTATGCACACTTCTTTCCCTTTACATATTTCTTATGCACACTTCTTTCCCTTTACATATTTCTTATGCACACTTCTTTCCCTTTACATATTTCTTATGCACACTTCTTTCCCTTTACATATTTCTTATGCACACTTCTTTCCCTTTACATATTTCTTATGCACACTTCTTTCCCTTTACATATTTCTTATGCACACTTCTTTCCCTTTACATATTTCTTATGCACACTTCTTTCCCTTTACATATTTCTTATGCACACTTCTTTCCCTTTACATATTTCTTATGCACACTTCTTTCCCTTTACATATTTCTTATGCACACTTCTTTCCCTTTACATATTTCTTATGCACACTTCTTTCCCTTTACATATTTCTTATGCACACTTCTTTCCCTTTACATATTTCTTATGCACACTTCTTTCCCTTTACATATTTCTTATGCACACTTCTTTCCCTTTACATATTTCTTATGCACACTTCTTTCCCTTTGCATATTTCTTAAGCACACTTCTTTCCCTTTACATATTTCTTATGCACACTTCTTTCCCTTTACATATTTCTTATGCACACTTCTTTCCCTTTACATATTTCTTATGCACACTTCTTTCCCTTTACATATTTCTTATGCACACTTCTTTCCCTTTACATATTTCTTATGCACACTTCTTTCCCTTTACATATTTCTTATGCACACTTCTTTCCCTTTACATATTTCTTATGCACACTTCTTTCCCTTTACATATTTCTTATGCACACTTCTTTCCCTTTACATATTTATTATGCACACTTCTTTCCCTTTACATATTTATTATGCACACTTCTTTCCCTTTACATATTTATTATGCACACTTCTTCACCTTTACATATTTCTTATGCACACTTCTTTCCCTTTACATATTTCTTATGCACACTTCTTTCCCTTTACATATTTCTTATGCACACTTCTTTCCCTTTACATATTTCTTATGCACGCTTCTTTCCCTTTACATATTTCCTATGCACGCTTCTTTCCCTTTACATATTTCTTATGCACACTTCTTTCCCTATATATATTTCTTATGCACACTTCTTTCCCTTTACATATTTCTTATGCACACTTCTTTCCCTTTACATATTTCTTATGCACACTTCTTTCCCTTTACATATTTCTTATGCACACTTCTTTCCCTTTACATATTTCTTATGCACACTTCTTTCCCTTTACATATTTCTTATGCACACTTCTTTCCCTTTACATATTTCTTATGCACACTTTTTTCCCTTTACATATTTCTTATGCACACTTCTTTCCCTTTACATATTTCTTATGCACACTTCTTTCCCTTTACATATTTCTTATGCACACTTCTTTCCCTTTACATATGTCTTATGCACACTTCTTTCCCTTTACATATTTCTTATGCACACTTCTTTCCCTTTACATATTTCTCATGCACACTTCTTTCCCTTTACATATTTCTTATGCACACTTCTTTCCCTTTACATATTTCTTATGCACACTTCTTTCCCTTTACATATTTCTTATGCACACTTCTTTCCCTTTACATATTTCTTATGCACACTTCTTTCCCTTTACATATTTCTTATGCACACTTCATTCCCTTTACATATTTCTTATGCACACTTCTTTCCCTTTACATGTTTAACTCGAGGGCTTGTTCCCACATCATGTGTTTATTTCTTATGCACACTTCTTTCCCTTTACATATTTCTTATGCACACTTCTTTCCCTTGACATGTTTCTTATGCACACTTCTTTCCCTTTACATATTTCTTATGCACACTTCTTTCCCTTTACATATTTCTTATGCACACTTCTTTCCCTTTACATATTTCTTATGCACACTTCTTTCTCTTTACATATTTCTTATGCACACTTCTTTCTCTTTACATATTTCTTATGCACACTTCTTTCCCTTTACATATTTCTTATGCACACTTCTTTCCCTTTACATATTTATTATGCACACTTCTTTCCCTTTACATATTTCTTATGCACACTTATTTCCCTTTACATATTTCTTATGCACACTTCTTTCCCTTTACATATTTCTTATGCACACTTCTTTCCCTTTACATATTTCTTATGCACACTTCTTTCCCTTTACATATTTCTTATGCACACTTCTTTCCCTTTACATATTTCTTATGCACACTTCTTTCCCTTTACATATTTCTTATGCACACTTCTTTCCCTTTACATATTTCTTATGCACACTTCTTTCCCTTTACATATTTCTTATGCACACTTCTTTCCCTTTACATATTTCTTATGCACACTTCTTTCCCTTTACATATTTCTTAAGCACACTTCTTTCCCTTTACATATTTCTTATGCACACTTCTTTCCCTTTACATATTTCTTATGCACACTTCTTTCCCTTTACATATTTCTTATGCACACTTCTTTCCCTTTACATATTTCTTATGCACACTTCTTTCCCTTTACATATTTCTTATGCACACTTCTTTCCCTTTACATATTTCTTATGCACACTTCTTTCCCTTTACATATTTCTTATGCACACTTCTTTCCCTTTACATATTTCTTATGCACACTTCTTTCCCTTTACATATTTCTTATGCACACTTCTTTCCCTTTACATATTTCTTATGCACACTTCTTTCCCTTTACATATTTCTTATGCACACTTCTTTCTCTTTACATATTTCTTATGCACACTTCTTTCCCTTTACATATTTCTTATGCACACTTCTTTCCCTTTACATATTTCTTATGCACACTTCTTTCCCTTTACATATTTCTTATGCACACTTCTTTCCCTTTACATATTTCTTATGCACACTTCTTTCTCTTTACATATTTCTTATGCACACTTCTTTCCCTTTACATATTTCTTAAGCACACTTCTTTCCCTTTACATATTTCTTATGCACACTTCTTTCCCTTTACATATTTCTTATGCACACTTCTTTCCCTTTACATATTTCTTATGCACACTTCTTTCCCTTTACATATTTCTTATGCACACTTCTTTCCCTTTACATATTTAACTCGAGGGCTTGTTCCCACATCATGTGTTTATTTCTTATGCACACTTCTTTCCCTTTACATATTTTTTATGCACACTTCTTTCCCTTTACATATTTCTTATGCACACTTCTTTCCCTTTACATATTTCTTATGCACACTTCTTTCCCTTTACATATTTCTTATGCACACTTCATTCCCTTTACATATTTCTTATGCACACTTCTTTCCCTTTACATGTTTAACTCGAGGGCTTGTTCCCACATCATGTGTTTATTTCTTATGCACACTTCTTTCCCTTTACATATTTCTTATGCACACTTCTTTCCCTTGACATGTTTCTTATGCACACTTCTTTCCCTTTACATATTTCTTATGCACACTTCTTTCCCTTTACATATTTCTTATGCACACTTCTTTCCCTTTACATATTTCTTATGCACACTTCTTTCTCTTTACATATTTCTTATGCACACTTCTTTCTCTTTACATATTTCTTATGCACACTTCTTTCCCTTTACATATTTCTTATGCACACTTCTTTCCCTTTACATATTTATTATGCACACTTCTTTCCCTTTACATATTTCTTATGCACACTTATTTCCCTTTACATATTTCTTATGCACACTTCTTTCCCTTTACATATTTCTTATGCACACTTCTTTCCCTTTACATATTTCTTATGCACACTTCTTTCCCTTTACATATTTCTTATGCACACTTCTTTCCCTTTACATATTTCTTATGCACACTTCTTTCCCTTTACATATTTCTTATGCACACTTCTTTCCCTTTACATATTTCTTATGCACACTACTTTCCCTTTACATATTTCTTATGCACACTTCTTTCCCTTTACATATTTCTTATGCACACTTCTTTCCCTTTACATATTTCTTAAGCACACTTCTTTCCCTTTACATATTTCTTATGCACACTTCTTTCCCTTTACATATTTCTTATGCACACTTCTTTCCCTTTACATATTTCTTATGCACACTTCTTTCCCTTTACATATTTCTTATGCACACTTCTTTCCCTTTACATATTTCTTATGCACACTTCTTTCCCTTTACATATTTCTTATGCACACTTCTTTCCCTTTACATATTTCTTATGCACACTTCTTTCCCTTTACATATTTCTTATGCACACTTCTTTCCCTTTACATATTTCTTATGCACACTTCTTTCCCTTTACATATTTCTTATGCACACTTCTTTCTCTTTACATATTTCTTATGCACACTTCTTTCCCTTTACATATTTCTTATGCACACTTCTTTCCCTTTACATATTTCTTATGCACACTTCTTTCCCTTTACATATTTCTTATGCACACTTCTTTCCCTTTACATATTTCTTATGCACACTTCTTTCTCTTTACATATTTCTTATGCACACTTCTTTCCCTTTACATATTTCTTATGCACACTTCTTTCCCTTTACATATTTCTTATGCACACTTCTTTCCCTTTACATATTTCTTATGCACACTTCTTTCCCTTTACATATTTCTTATGCACACTTCTTTCCCTTTACATATTTCTTATGCACACTTCTTTCCCTTTACATATTTCTTATGCACACTTCTTTCCCTTTACATATTTCTTATGCACACTTCTTTCCCTTTACATATTTCTTATGCACACTTCTTTCCCTTTACATATTTCTTATGCACACTTCTTTCCCTTTACATATTTCTTATGCACACTTCTTTCCCTTTACATATTTCTTATGCACACTTCTTTCCCTTTACATATTTCTTATGCACACTTCTTTCCCTTTACATATTTCTTATGCACACTTCTTTCCCTTTACATATTTCTTATGCACACTTCTTTCCCTTTACATATTTCTTATGCACACTTCTTTCCCTTTACATATTTCTTATGCACACTTCTTTCCCTTTACATATTTCTTATGCACACTTCTTTCCCTTTACATATTTCTTATGCACACTTCTTTCCCTTTACATATTTCTTATGCACACTTCTTTCCCTTTACATATTTCTTATGCACACTTCTTTCCCTTTACATATTTCTTATGCACACTTCTTTCCCTTTACATATTTCTTATGCACACTTCTTTCCCTTTACATATTTCTTATGCACACTTCTTTCCCTTTACATATTTCTTATGCACACTTCTTTCCCTTTACATATTTCTTATGCACACTTCTTTCCCTTTACATATTTCTTATGCACACTTCTTTCCCTTTACATATTTCTTATGCACACTTCTTTCCCTTTACATATTTCTTATGCACACTTCTTTCCCTTTACATATTTCTTATGCACACTTCTTTCCCTTTACATATTTCTTATGCACACTTCTTTCCCTTTACATATTTCTTATGCACACTTCTTTCCCTTTACATATTTCTTATGCACACTTCTTTCCCTTTACATATTTCTTATGCACACTTCTTTCCCTTTACATATTTCTTATGCACACTTCTTTCCCTTTACATATTTCTTATGCACACTTCTTTCCCTTTACATATTTCTTATGCACACTTCTTTCCCTTTACATATTTCTTATGCACACTTCTTTCCCTTTACATATTTCTTATGCACACTTCTTTCCCTTTACATATTTCTTATGCACACTTCTTTCCCTTTACATATTTCTTATGCACACTTCTTTCCCTTTACATATTTCTTATGCACACTTCTTTCCCTTTACATATTTCTTATGCACACTTCTTTCCCTTTACATATTTCTTATGCACACTTCTTTCCCTTTACATATTTCTTATGCACACTTCTTTCCCTTTACATATTTCTTATGCACACTTCTTTCCCTTTACATATTTCTTATGCACACTTCTTTCCCTTTACATATTTCTTATGCACACTTCTTTCCCTTTACATATTTCTTATGCACACTTCTTTCCCTTTACATATTTCTTATGCACACTTCTTTCCCTTTACATATTTCTTATGCACACTTCTTTCCCTTTACATATTTCTTATGCACACTTCTTTCCCTTTACATATTTCTTATGCACACTTCTTTCCCTTTACATATTTCTTATGCACACTTCTTTCCCTTTACATATTTCTTATGCACACTTCTTTCCCTTTACATATTTCTTATGCACACTTCTTTCCCTTTACATATTTCTTATGCACACTTCTTTCCCTTTACATATTTCTTATGCACACTTCTTTCCCTTTACATATTTCTTATGCACACTTCTTTCCCTTTACATATTTCTTATGCACACTTCTTTCCCTTTACATATTTCTTATGCACACTTCTTTCCCTTTACATATTTCTTATGCACACTTCTTTCCCTTTACATATTTCTTATGCACACTTCTTTCCCTTTACATATTTCTTATGCACACTTCTTTCCCTTTACATATTTCTTATGCACACTTCTTTCCCTTTACATATTTCTTATGCACACTTCTTTCCCTTTACATATTTCTTATGCACACTTCTTTCCCTTTACATATTTCTTATGCACACTTCTTTCCCTTTACATATTTCTTATGCACACTTCTTTCCCTTTACATATTTCTTATGCACACTTCTTTCCCTTTACATATTTCTTATGCACACTTCTTTCCCTTTACATATTTCTTATGCACACTTCTTTCCCTTTACATATTTCTTATGCACACTTCTTTCCCTTTACATATTTCTTATGCACACTTCTTTCCCTTTACATATTTCTTATGCACACTTCTTTCCCTTT
Organism: Crossaster papposus; assembly: GCA_037893245.1. NCBI lineage: Eukaryota > Metazoa > Echinodermata > Asteroidea > Velatida > Solasteridae > Crossaster > Crossaster papposus. Next base: position 232,637 of record JBAIAA010001240.1, on the reverse strand, counting down.
ACATATTTCTTATGCACACTTCTTTCCCTTTACATATTTCTTATGCACACTTCTTTCCCTTTACATATTTCTTATGCACACTTCTTTCCCTTTACATATTTCTTATGCACACTTCTTTCCCTTTACATATTTCTTATGCACACTTCTTTCCCTTTACATATTTCTTATGCACACTTCTTTCCCTTTACATATTTCTTATGCACACTTCTTTCCCTTTACATATTTCTTATGCACACTTCTTTCCCTTTACATATTTCTTATGCACACTTCTTTCCCTTTACATATTTCTTATGCACACTTCTTTCCCTTTACATATTTACTCGAGGCTTGTTCCACTTCTTTCTTTATTTCTTATGCACACTTCTTTCCCTTTACATATTTCTTATGCACACTTCTTTCCCTTTACATATTTCTTATGCACACTTCTTTCCCTTTACATATTTCTTATGCACACTTCTTTCCCTTTACATATTTCTTATGCACACTTCTTTCCCTTTACATATTTCTTATGCACACTTCTTTCCCTTTACATATTTCTTATGCACACTTCTTTCCCTTTACATATTTCTTATGCACACTTCTTTCCCTTTACATATTTCTTATGCACACTTCTTTCCCTTTACATATTTCTTATGCACACTTCTTTCCCTTTACATATTTCTTATGCACACTTCTTTCCCTTTACATATTTCTTATGCACACTTCTTTCCCTTTACATATTTCTTATGCACACTTCTTTCCCTTTACATATTTCTTATGCACACTTCTTTCCCTTTACATATTTCTTATGCACACTTCTTTCCCTTTACATATTTCTTATGCACACTTCTTTCCCTTTACATATTTCTTACACACTTCTTTCCCTTTACATATTTCTTATGCACACTTCTTTCCCTTTACATATTTCTTATGCACACTTCTTTCCCTTTACATATTTCTTATGCACACTTCTTTCCCTTTACATATTTCTTATGCACACTTCTTTCCCTTTACATATTTCTTATGCACACTTCTTTCCCTTTACATATTTCTTATGCACACTTCTTTCCCTTTACATATTTCTTATGCACACTTCTTTCCCTTTACATATTTCTTATGCACACTTCTTTCCCTTTACATATTTCTTATGCACACTTCTTTCCCTTTACATATTTCTTATGCACACTTCTTTCCCTTTACATATTTCTTATGCACACTTCTTTCCCTTTACATATTTCTTATGCACACTTCTTTCCCTTTACATATTTCTTATGCACACTTCTTTCCCTTTACATATTTCTTATGCACACTTCTTTCCCTTTACATATTTCTTATGCACACTTCTTTCCCTTTACATATTTCTTATGCACACTTCTTTCCCTTTACATATTTCTTATGCACACTTCTTTCCCTTTACATATTTCTTATGCACACTTCTTTCCCTTTACATATTTCTTATGCACACTTCTTTCCCTTTACATATTTCTTATGCACACTTCTTTCCCTTTACATATTTCTTATGCACACTTCTTTCCCTTTACATATTTCTTATGCACACTTCTTTCCCTTTACATATTTCTTATGCACACTTCTTTCCCTTTACATATTTCTTATGCACACTTCTTTCCCTTTACATATTTCTTATGCACACTTCTTTCCCTTTACATATTTCTTATGCACACTTCTTTCCCTTTACATATTTCTTATGCACACTTCTTTCCCTTTACATATTTCTTATGCACACTTCTTTCCCTTTACATATTTCTTATGCACACTTCTTTCCCTTTACATATTTCTTATGCACACTTCTTTCCCTTTACATATTTCTTATGCACACTTCTTTCCCTTTACATATTTCTTATGCACACTTCTTTCCCTTTACATATTTCTTATGCACACTTCTTTCCCTTTACATATTTCTTATGCACACTTCTTTCCCTTTACATATTTCTTATGCACACTTCTTTCCCTTTACATATTTCTTATGCACACTTCTTTCCCTTTACATATTTCTTATGCACACTTCTTTCCCTTTACATATTTCTTATGCACACTTCTTTCCCTTTACATATTTCTTATGCACACTTCTTTCCCTTTACATATTTCTTATGCACACTTCTTTCCCTTTACATATTTCTTATGCACACTTCTTTCCCTTTACATATTTCTTATGCACACTTCTTTCCCTTTACATATTTCTTATGCACACTTCTTTCCCTTTACATATTTCTTATGCACACTTCTTTCCCTTTACATATTTCTTATGCACACTTCTTTCCCTTTACATATTTCTTATGCACACTTCTTTCCCTTTACATATTTCTTATGCACACTTCTTTCCCTTTACATATTTCTTATGCACACTTCTTTCCCTTTACATATTTCTTATGCACACTTCTTTCCCTTTACATATTTCTTATGCACACTTCTTTCCCTTTACATATTTCTTATGCACACTTCTTTCCCTTTACATATTTCTTATGCACACTTCTTTCCCTTTACATATTTCTTATGCACACTTCTTTCCCTTTACATATTTCTTATGCACACTTCTTTCCCTTTACATATTTCTTATGCACACTTCTTTCCCTTTACATATTTCTTATGCACACTTCTTTCCCTTTACATATTTCTTATGCACACTTCTTTCCCTTTACATATTTCTTATGCACACTTCTTTCCCTTTACATATTTCTTATGCACACTTCTTTCCCTTTACATATTTCTTATGCACACTTCTTTCCCTTTACATATTTCTTATGCACACTTCTTTCCCTTTACATATTTCTTATGCACACTTCTTTCCCTTTACATATTTCTTATGCACACTTCTTTCCCTTTACATATTTCTTATGCACACTTCTTTCCCTTTACATATTTCTTATGCACACTTCTTTCCCTTTACATATTTCTTATGCACACTTCTTTCCCTTTACATATTTCTTATGCACACTTCTTTCCCTTTACATATTTCTTATGCACACTTCTTTCCCTTTACATATTTCTTATGCACACTTCTTTCCCTTTACATATTTCTTATGCACACTTCTTTCCCTTTACATATTTCTTATGCACACTTCTTTCCCTTTACATATTTCTTATGCACACTTCTTTCCCTTTACATATTTCTTATGCACACTTCTTTCCCTTTACATATTTCTTATGCACACTTCTTTCCCTTTACATATTTCTTATGCACACTTCTTTCCCTTTACATATTTCTTATGCACACTTCTTTCCCTTTACATATTTCTTATGCACACTTCTTTCCCTTTACATATTTCTTATGCACACTTCTTTCCCTTTACATATTTCTTATGCACACTTCTTTCCCTTTACATATTTCTTATGCACACTTCTTTCCCTTTACATATTTCTTATGCACACTTCTTTCCCTTTACATATTTCTTATGCACACTTCTTTCCCTTTACATATTTCTTATGCACACTTCTTTCCCTTTACATATTTCTTATGCACACTTCTTTCCCTTTACATATTTCTTATGCACACTTCTTTCCCTTTACATATTTCTTATGCACACTTCTTTCCCTTTACATATTTCTTATGCACACTTCTTTCCCTTTACATATTTCTTATGCACACTTCTTTCCCTTTACATATTTCTTATGCACACTTCTTTCCCTTTACATATTTCTTATGCACACTTCTTTCCCTTTACATATTTCTTATGCACACTTCTTTCCCTTTACATATTTCTTATGCACACTTCTTTCCCTTTACATATTTCTTATGCACACTTCTTTCCCTTTACATATTTCTTATGCACACTTCTTTCCCTTTACATATTTCTTATGCACACTTCTTTCCCTTTACATATTTCTTATGCACACTTCTTTCCCTTTACATATTTCTTATGCACACTTCTTTCCCTTTACATATTTCTTATGCACACTTCTTTCCCTTTACATATTTCTTATGCACACTTCTTTCCCTTTACATATTTCTTATGCACACTTCTTTCCCTTTACATATTTCTTATGCACACTTCTTTCCCTTTACATATTTCTTATGCACACTTCTTTCCCTTTACATATTTCTTATGCACACTTCTTTCCCTTTACATATTTCTTATGCACACTTCTTTCCCTTTACATATTTCTTATGCACACTTCTTTCCCTTTACATATTTCTTATGCACACTTCTTTCCCTTTACATATTTCTTATGCACACTTCTTTCCCTTTACATATTTCTTATGCACACTTCTTTCCCTTTACATATTTCTTATGCACACTTCTTTCCCTTTACATATTTCTTATGCACACTTCTTTCCCTTTACATATTTCTTATGCACACTTCTTTCCCTTTACATATTTCTTATGCACACTTCTTTCCCTTTACATATTTCTTATGCACACTTCTTTCCCTTTACATATTTCTTATGCACACTTCTTTCCCTTTACATATTTCTTATGCACACTTCTTTCCCTTTACATATTTCTTATGCACACTTCTTTCCCTTTACATATTTCTTATGCACACTTCTTTCCCTTTACATATTTCTTATGCACACTTCTTTCCCTTTACATATTTCTTATGCACACTTCTTTCCCTTTACATATTTCTTATGCACACTTCTTTCCCTTTACATATTTCTTATGCACACTTCTTTCCCTTTACATATTTCTTATGCACACTTCTTTCCCTTTACATATTTCTTATGCACACTTCTTTCCCTTTACATATTTCTTATGCACACTTCTTTCCCTTTACATATTTCTTATGCACACTTCTTTCCCTTTACATATTTCTTATGCACACTTCTTTCCCTTTACATATTTCTTATGCACACTTCTTTCCCTTTACATATTTCTTATGCACACTTCTTTCCCTTTACATATTTCTTATGCACACTTCTTTCCCTTTACATATTTCTTATGCACACTTCTTTCCCTTTACATATTTCTTATGCACACTTCTTTCCCTTTACATATTTCTTATGCACACTTCTTTCCCTTTACATATTTCTTATGCACACTTCTTTCCCTTTACATATTTCTTATGCACACTTCTTTCCCTTTACATATTTCTTATGCACACTTCTTTCCCTTTACATATTTCTTATGCACACTTCTTTCCCTTTACATATTTCTTATGCACACTTCTTTCCCTTTACATATTTCTTATGCACACTTCTTTCCCTTTACATATTTCTTATGCACACTTCTTTCCCTTTACATATTTCTTATGCACACTTCTTTCCCTTTACATATTTCTTATGCACACTTCTTTCCCTTTACATATTTCTTATGCACACTTCTTTCCCTTTACATATTTCTTATGCACACTTCTTTCCCTTTACATATTTCTTATGCACACTTCTTTCCCTTTACATATTTCTTATGCACACTTCTTTCCCTTTACATATTTCTTATGCACACTTCTTTCCCTTTACATATTTCTTATGCACACTTCTTTCCCTTTACATATTTCTTATGCACACTTCTTTCCCTTTACATATTTCTTATGCACACTTCTTTCCCTTTACATATTTCTTATGCACACTTCTTTCCCTTTACATATTTCTTATGCACACTTCTTTCCCTTTACATATTTCTTATGCACACTTCTTTCCCTTTACATATTTCTTATGCACACTTCTTTCCCTTTACATATTTCTTATGCACACTTCTTTCCCTTTACATATTTCTTATGCACACTTCTTTCCCTTTACATATTTCTTATGCACACTTCTTTCCCTTTACATATTTCTTATGCACACTTCTTTCCCTTTACATATTTCTTATGCACACTTCTTTCCCTTTACATATTTCTTATGCACACTTCTTTCCCTTTACATATTTCTTATGCACACTTCTTTCCCTTTACATATTTCTTATGCACACTTCTTTCCCTTTACATATTTCTTATGCACACTTCTTTCCCTTTACATATTTCTTATGCACACTTCTTTCCCTTTACATATTTCTTATGCACACTTCTTTCCCTTTACATATTTCTTATGCACACTTCTTTCCCTTTACATATTTCTTATGCACACTTCTTTCCCTTTACATATTTCTTATGCACACTTCTTTCCCTTTACATATTTCTTATGCACACTTCTTTCCCTTTACATATTTCTTATGCACACTTCTTTCCCTTTACATATTTCTTATGCACACTTCTTTCCCTTTACATATTTCTTATGCACACTTCTTTCCCTTTACATATTTCTTATGCACACTTCTTTCCCTTTACATATTTCTTATGCACACTTCTTTCCCTTTACATATTTCTTATGCACACTTCTTTCCCTTTACATATTTCTTATGCACACTTCTTTCCCTTTACATATTTCTTATGCACACTTCTTTCCCTTTACATATTTCTTATGCACACTTCTTTCCCTTTACATATTTCTTATGCACACTTCTTTCCCTTTACATATTTCTTATGCACACTTCTTTCCCTTTACATATTTCTTATGCACACTTCTTTCCCTTTACATATTTCTTATGCACACTTCTTTCCCTTTACATATTTCTTATGCACACTTCTTTCCCTTTACATATTTCTTATGCACACTTCTTTCCCTTTACATATTTCTTATGCACACTTCTTTCCCTTTACATATTTCTTATGCACACTTCTTTCCCTTTACATATTTCTTATGCACACTTCTTTCCCTTTACATATTTCTTATGCACACTTCTTTCCCTTTACATATTTCTTATGCACACTTCTTTCCCTTTACATATTTCTTATGCACACTTCTTTCCCTTTACATATTTCTTATGCACACTTCTTTCCCTTTACATATTTCTTATGCACACTTCTTTCCCTTTACATATTTCTTATGCACACTTCTTTCCCTTTACATATTTCTTATGCACACTTCTTTCCCTTTACATATTTCTTATGCACACTTCTTTCCCTTTACATATTTCTTATGCACACTTCTTTCCCTTTACATATTTCTTATGCACACTTCTTTCCCTTTACATATTTCTTATGCACACTTCTTTCCCTTTACATATTTCTTATGCACACTTCTTTCCCTTTACATATTTCTTATGCACACTTCTTTCCCTTTACATATTTCTTATGCACACTTCTTTCCCTTTACATATTTCTTATGCACACTTCTTTCCCTTTACATATTTCTTATGCACACTTCTTTCCCTTTACATATTTCTTATGCACACTTCTTTCCCTTTACATATTTCTTATGCACACTTCTTTCCCTTTACATATTTCTTATGCACACTTCTTTCCCTTTACATATTTCTTATGCACACTTCTTTCCCTTTACATATTTCTTATGCACACTTCTTTCCCTTTACATATTTCTTATGCACACTTCTTTCCCTTTACATATTTCTTATGCACACTTCTTTCCCTTTACATATTTCTTATGCACACTTCTTTCCCTTTACATATTTCTTATGCACACTTCTTTCCCTTTACATATTTCTTATGCACACTTCTTTCCCTTTACATATTTCTTATGCACACTTCTTTCCCTTTACATATTTCTTATGCACACTTCTTTCCCTTTACATATTTCTTATGCACACTTCTTTCCCTTTACATATTTCTTATGCACACTTCTTTCCCTTTACATATTTCTTATGCACACTTCTTTCCCTTTACATATTTCTTATGCACACTTCTTTCCCTTTACATATTTCTTATGCACACTTCTTTCCCTTTACATATTTCTTATGCACACTTCTTTCCCTTTACATATTTCTTATGCACACTTCTTTCCCTTTACATATTTCTTATGCACACTTCTTTCCCTTTACATATTTCTTATGCACACTTCTTTCCCTTTACATATTTCTTATGCACACTTCTTTCCCTTTACATATTTCTTATGCACACTTCTTTCCCTTTACATATTTCTTATGCACACTTCTTTCCCTTTACATATTTCTTATGCACACTTCTTTCCCTTTACATATTTCTTATGCACACTTCTTTCCCTTTACATATTTCTTATGCACACTTCTTTCCCTTTACATATTTCTTATGCACACTTCTTTCCCTTTACATATTTCTTATGCACACTTCTTTCCCTTTACATATTTCTTATGCACACTTCTTTCCCTTTACATATTTCTTATGCACACTTCTTTCCCTTTACATATTTCTTATGCACACTTCTTTCCCTTTACATATTTCTTATGCACACTTCTTTCCCTTTACATATTTCTTATGCACACTTCTTTCCCTTTACATATTTCTTATGCACACTTCTTTCCCTTTACATATTTCTTATGCACACTTCTTTCCCTTTACATATTTCTTATGCACACTTCTTTCCCTTTACATATTTCTTATGCACACTTCTTTCCCTTTACATATTTCTTATGCACACTTCTTTCCCTTTACATATTTCTTATGCACACTTCTTTCCCTTTACATATTTCTTATGCACACTTCTTTCCCTTTACATATTTCTTATGCACACTTCTTTCCCTTTACATATTTCTTATGCACACTTCTTTCCCTTTACATATTTCTTATGCACACTTCTTTCCCTTTACATATTTCTTATGCACACTTCTTTCCCTTTACATATTTCTTATGCACACTTCTTTCCCTTTACATATTTCTTATGCACACTTCTTTCCCTTTACATATTTCTTATGCACACTTCTTTCCCTTTACATATTTCTTATGCACACTTCTTTCCCTTTACATATTTCTTATGCACACTTCTTTCCCTTTACATATTTCTTATGCACACTTCTTTCCCTTTACATATTTCTTATGCACACTTCTTTCCCTTTACATATTTCTTATGCACACTTCTTTCCCTTTACATATTTCTTATGCACACTTCTTTCCCTTTACATATTTCTTATGCACACTTCTTTCCCTTTACATATTTCTTATGCACACTTCTTTCCCTTTACATATTTCTTATGCACACTTCTTTCCCTTTACATATTTCTTATGCACACTTCTTTCCCTTTACATATTTCTTATGCACACTTCTTTCCCTTTACATATTTCTTATGCACACTTCTTTCCCTTTACATATTTCTTATGCACACTTCTTTCCCTTTACATATTTCTTATGCACACTTCTTTCCCTTTACATATTTCTTATGCACACTTCTTTCCCTTTACATATTTCTTATGCACACTTCTTTCCCTTTACATATTTCTTATGCACACTTCTTTCCCTTTACATATTTCTTATGCACACTTCTTTCCCTTTACATATTTCTTATGCACACTTCTTTCCCTTTACATATTTCTTATGCACACTTCTTTCCCTTTACATATTTCTTATGCACACTTCTTTCCCTTTACATATTTCTTATGCACACTTCTTTCCCTTTACATATTTCTTATGCACACTTCTTTCCCTTTACATATTTCTTATGCACACTTCTTTCCCTTTACATATTTCTTATGCACACTTCTTTCCCTTTACATATTTCTTATGCACACTTCTTTCCCTTTACATATTTCTTATGCACACTTCTTTCCCTTTACATATTTCTTATGCACACTTCTTTCCCTTTACATATTTCTTATGCACACTTCTTTCCCTTTACATATTTCTTATGCACACTTCTTTCCCTTTACATATTTCTTATGCACACTTCTTTCCCTTTACATATTTCTTATGCACACTTCTTTCCCTTTACATATTTCTTATGCACACTTCTTTCCCTTTACATATTTCTTATGCACACTTCTTTCCCTTTACATATTTCTTATGCACACTTCTTTCCCTTTACATATTTCTTATGCACACTTCTTTCCCTTTACATATTTCTTATGCACACTTCTTTCCCTTTACATATTTCTTATGCACACTTCTTTCCCTTTACATATTTCTTATGCACACTTCTTTCCCTTTACATATTTCTTATGCACACTTCTTTCCCTTTACATATTTCTTATGCACACTTCTTTCCCTTTACATATTTCTTATGCACACTTCTTTCCCTTTACATATTTCTTATGCACACTTCTTTCCCTTTACATATTTCTTATGCACACTTCTTTCCCTTTACATATTTCTTATGCACACTTCTTTCCCTTTACATATTTCTTATGCACACTTCTTTCCCTTTACATATTTCTTATGCACACTTCTTTCCCTTTACATATTTCTTATGCACACTTCTTTCCCTTTACATATTTCTTATGCACACTTCTTTCCCTTTACATATTTCTTATGCACACTTCTTTCCCTTTACATATTTCTTATGCACACTTCTTTCCCTTTACATATTTCTTATGCACACTTCTTTCCCTTTACATATTTCTTATGCACACTTCTTTCCCTTTACATATTTCTTATGCACACTTCTTTCCCTTTACATATTTCTTATGCACACTTCTTTCCCTTTACATATTTCTTATGCACACTTCTTTCCCTTTACATATTTCTTATGCACACTTCTTTCCCTTTACATATTTCTTATGCACACTTCTTTCCCTTTACATATTTCTTATGCACACTTCTTTCCCTTTACATATTTCTTATGCACACTTCTTTCCCTTTACATATTTCTTATGCACACTTCTTTCCCTTTACATATTTCTTATGCACACTTCTTTCCCTTTACATATTTCTTATGCACACTTCTTTCCCTTTACATATTTCTTATGCACACTTCTTTCCCTTTACATATTTCTTATGCACACTTCTTTCCCTTTACATATTTCTTATGCACACTTCTTTCCCTTTACATATTTCTTATGCACACTTCTTTCCCTTTACATATTTCTTATGCACACTTCTTTCCCTTTACATATTTCTTATGCACACTTCTTTCCCTTTACATATTTCTTATGCACACTTCTTTCCCTTTACATATTTCTTATGCACACTTCTTTCCCTTTACATATTTCTTATGCACACTTCTTTCCCTTTACATATTTCTTATGCACACTTCTTTCCCTTTACATATTTCTTATGCACACTTCTTTCCCTTTACATATTTCTTATGCACACTTCTTTCCCTTTACATATTTCTTATGCACACTTCTTTCCCTTTACATATTTCTTATGCACACTTCTTTCCCTACATATTTCTTATGCACACTTCTTTCCCTTTACATATTTCTTATGCACACTTCTTTCCCTTTACATATTTCTTATGCACACTTCTTTCCCTTTACATATTTCTTATGCACACTTCTTTGCTTTCCCTTTACATATTTCTTATGCACACTTCTTTCCCTTTACATATTTCTTATGCACACTTCTTTCCCTTTACATATTTCTTATGCACACTTCTTTCCCTTTACATATTTCTTATGCACACTTCTTTCCCTTTACATATTTAACTCGAGGGCTTGTCCCGACATCATGTGTTTATTTCTTATGCACACTTCTTTCCCTTTACATATTTCTTATGCACACTTCTTTCCCTTTACATATTTCTTATGCACACTTCTTTCCCTTTACATATTTCTTATGCACACTTCTTTCCCTTTACATATTTCTTATGCACACTTCTTTCCCTTTACATATTTCTTATGCACACTTCTTTCCCTTTACATATTTCTTATGCACACTTCTTTCCCTTTACATATTTCTTATGCACACTTCTTTCCCTTTACATATTTCTTATGCACACTTCTTTCCCTTTACATATTTCTTATGCACACTTCTTTCCCTTTACATATTTCTTATGCACACTTCTTTCCCTTTACATATTTCTTATGCACACTTCTTTCCCTTTACATATTTCTTATGCACACTTCTTTCCCTTTACATATTTCTTATGCACACTTCTTTCCCTTTACATATTTCTTATGCACACTTCTTTCCCTTTACATCTTTCTTATGCACACTTCTTTCCCTTTACATATTTCTTATGCACACTTCTTTCCCTTTACATATTTCTTATGCACACTTCTTTCCCTTTACATATTTCTTATGCACACTTCTTTCTCTTTACATATTTCTTATGCACACTTCTTTCCCTTTACATATTTCTTATGCACACTTCTTTCCCTTTACATATTTCTTATGCACACTTCTTTCCCTTTACATATTTAACTCGAGGGCTTGTCCCGACATCATGTGTTTATTTCTTATGCACACTTCTTTCCTTTACATATTGCTTATGCACACTTCTTTCCCTTTACATATTTCTTATGCACACTTCTTTCCCTTTACATATTTCTTATGCACACTTCTTTCCCTTTACATATTTCTTATGCACACTTCTTTCCCTTTACATATTTAGTATGCACACTTCTTTCCCTTTACATATTTCTTATGCACACTTCTTTCCCTTTACATATTTCTTATGCACACTTCTTTCCCTTTACATATTTCTTATGCACACTTCTTTCCCTTTACATATTTCTTATGCACACTTCTTTCCCTTTACATATTTCTTATGCACACTTCTTTCCCTTTACATATTTCTTATGCACACTTCTTTCCCTTTACATATTTCTTATGCACACTTCTTTCCCTTTACATATTTCTTATGCACACTTCTTTCCCTTTACATATTTCTTATGCACACTTCTTTCCCTTTACATATTTCTTATGCACACTTCTTTCCCTTTACATATTTCTTATGCACACTTCTTTCCCTTTACATATTTCTTATGCACACTTCTTTTCCTTTACATATTTCTTATGCACACTTCTTTCCCTTTACATATTTCTTATGCACACTTCTTTCCCTTTACATATTTCTTATGCACACTTCTTTCCCTTTACATATTTCTTATGCACACTTCTTTCCCTTTACATATTTCTTATGCACACTTCTTTCCCTTTACATATTTCTTATGCACACTTCTTTCCCTTTACATATTTAACTCGAGGGCTTGTCCCGACATCATGTGTTTATTTCTTATGCACACTTCTTTCCCTTTACATATTGCTTATGCACACTTCTTTCCCTTTACATATTTCTTATGCACACTTCTTTCCATTTACATATTTCTTATGCACACTTCTTTCCCTTTACATATTTCTTATGCACACTTCTTTCCCTTTACATATTGCTTATGCACACTTCTTTCCCTTTACATATTTCTTATGCACACTTCTTTCCCTTTACATATTTCTTATGCACACTTCTTTCCCTTTACATATTTCTTATGCACACTTCTTTCCCTTTACATATTTCTTATGCACACTTCTTTCCCTTTACATATTTCTTATGCACACTTCTTTCCCTTTACATATTTCGTATGCACACTTCTTTCCCTTTACATATTTCTTATGCACACTTCTTTCCCTTTACATATTTCTTATGCACACTTCTTTCCCTTTACATATTTCTTATGCACACTTCTTTCCCTTTACATATTTCTTATGCACACTTCTTTCCCTTTACATATTTCTTATGCACACTTCTTTCCCTTTACATATTTCTTATGCACACTTCTTTCCCTTTACATATTTCTTATGCACACTTCTTTCCCTTTACATTTTTCTTATGCACACTTCTTTCCCTTTACATATTTCTTATGCACACTTCTTTCCCTTTACATATTTCTTATGCACACTTCTTTCCCTTTACATATTTCTTATGCACACTTCTTTCCCTTTACATATTTCTTATGCACACTTCTTTCCCTTTACATATTTCTTATGCACACTTCTTTCCCTTTACATATTTCTTATGCACACTTCTTTCCCTTTACATATTTCTTTATGCACACTTCTTTCCCTTTACATATTTCTTATGCACACTTCTTTCCCTTTACATATTTCTTATGCACACTTCTTTCCCTTTACATATTTCTTATGCACACTTCTTTCCCTTTACATATTTAACTCGAGGGCTTGTTCCCACATCATGTGTTTATTTATTATGCACACTTCTTTCCCTTTACATATTTCTTATGCACACTTCTTTCCCTTTACATATTTCTTATGCACACTTCTTTCCCTTTACATATTTCTTATGCACACTTCTTTCCCTTTACATATTTCTTATGCACACTTCTTTCCCTTTACATATTTCTTATGCACACTTCTTTCCCTTTACATATTTCTTATGCACACTTCTTTCCCTTTACATATTTCTTATGCACACTTCTTTCCCTTTACATATTTCTTATGCACACTTCTTTCCCTTTACATATTTAACTCGAGGGCTTGTTCCCACATCATGTGTTTATTTCTTATGCACACTTCTTTCCCTTTACATATTTCTTATGCACACTTCTTTCCCCTTTACATATTTCTTATGCACACTTCTTTCCCTTTACATATTTCTTATGCACACTTCTTTCCCTTTACATATTTCTTATGCACACTTCTTTCCCTTTACATATTTCTTATGCACACTTCTTTCCCTTTACATATTTCTTATGCACACTTCTTTCCCTTTACATATTTCTTATGCACACTTCTTTCCCTTTACATATTTCTTATGCACACTTCTTTCCCTTTACATATTTCTTATGCACACTTCTTTCCCTTTACATATTTCTTATGCACACTTCTTTCCCTTTACATATTTCTTATGCACACTTCTTTCCCTTTACATATTTCTTATGCACACTTCTTTCCCTTTACATATGTCTTATGCACACTTCTTTCCCTTTACATATTTCTTATGCACACTTCTTTCCCTTTACATATTTCTTATGCACACTTCTTTCCCTTTACATATTTCTTATGCACACTTCTTTCCCTTTACATATTTCTTATGCACACTTCTTTCCCTTTACATATTTCTTATGCACACTTCTTTCCCTTTACATATTTCTTATGCACACTTCTTTCCCTTTACATATTTCTTATGCACACTTCTTTCCCTTTACATATTTCTTATGCACACTTCTTTCCCTTTACATATTTCTTATGCACACTTCTTTCCCTTTACATATTTCTTATGCACACTTCTTTCCCTTTACATATTTCTTATGCACACTTCTTTCCCTTTACATATTTCTTATGCACACTTCTTTCCCTTTACATATTTCTTATGCACACTTCTTTCCCTTTACATATTTCTTATGCACACTTCTTTCCCTTTACATATTTCTTATGCACACTTCTTTCCCTTTACATATTTAACTCGAGGGCTTGTTCCCACATCATGTGTTTATTTCTTATGCACACTTCTTTCCCTTTACATATTTGTTATGCACACTTCTTTCCCTTTACATATTTGTTATGCACACTTCTTTCCCTTTACATATTTGTTATGCACACTTCTTTCCCTTTACATATTTCTTATGCACACTTCTTTCCCTTTACATATTTCTTATGCACACTTCTTTCCCTTTACATATTTCTTATGCACACTTCTTTCCCTTTACATATTTCTTATGCACACTTCTTTCCCTTTACATATTTCTTATGCACACTTCTTTCCCTTTACATATTTCTTATGCACACTTCTTTCCCTTTACATATTTCTTATGCACACTTCTTTCCCTTTACATATTTCTTATGCAAACTTCTTTCCCTTTACATATTTCGTATGCACACTTCTTTCCCTTTACATATTTCTTATGCACACTTCTTTCCCTTTACATATTTCTTATGCACACTTCTTTCCCTTTACATATTTCGTATGCACACTTCTTTCCCTTTACATATTTCTTATGCACACTTCTTTCCCTTTACATATTTCTTATGCACACTTCTTTCCCTTTACATATTTCTTATGCACACTTCTTTCCCTTTACATATTTCTTATGCACACTTCTTTCCCTTTACATATTTCTTATGCACACTTCTTTCCCTTTACATATTTCTTATGCACACTTCTTTCCCTTTACATATTTCTTATGCACACTTCTTTCCCTTTACATATTTCTTATGCACACTTCTTTCCCTTTACATATTTCTTATGCACACTTCTTTCCCTTTACATATTTCTTATGCACACTTCTTTCCCTTTACATATTTCTTATGCACACTTCTTTCCCTTTACATATTTCTTATGCACACTTCTTTCCCTTTACATATTTCTTATGCACACTTCTTTCCCTTTACATATTTCTTTATGCACACTTCTTTCCCTTTACATATTTCTTATGCACACTTCTTTCCCTTTACATATTTCTTATGCACACTTCTTTCCCTTTACATATTTCTTATGCACACTTCTTTCCCTTTACATATTTAACTCGAGGGCTTGTTCCCACATCATGTGTTTATTTATTATGCACACTTCTTTCCCTTTACATATTTCTTATGCACACTTCTTTCCCTTTACATATTTCTTATGCACACTTCTTTCCCTTTACATATTTCTTATGCACACTTCTTTCCCTTTACATATTTCTTATGCACACTTCTTTCCCTTTACATATTTCTTATGCACACTTCTTTCCCTTTACATATTTCTTATGCACACTTCTTTCCCTTTACATATTTCTTATGCACACTTCTTTTCCTTTACATATTTCTTATGCACACTTCTTTCCCTTTACATATTTCTTATGCACACTTCTTTCCCTTTACATATTTCTTATGCACACTTCTTTCCCTTTACATATTTCTTATGCACACTTCTTTCCCTTTACATATTTCTTATGCACACTTCTTTCCCTTTACATATTTCTTATGCACACTTCTTTCCCTTTACATATTTCTTATGCACACTTCTTTCCCTTTACATATTTCTTATGCACACTTCTTTCCCTTTACATATTTCTTATGCACACTTCTTTCCCTTTACATATTTCTTATGCACACTTCTTTCCCTTTACATATTTCTTATGCACACTTCTTTCCCTTTACATATTTCTTATGCACACTTCTTTCCCTTTACATATTTCTTATGCACACTTCTTTCCCTTTACATATTTCTTATGCACACTTCTTTCCCTTTACATATTTCTTATGCACACTTCTTTCCCTTTACATATTTCTTATGCACACTTCTTTCCCTTTACATATTTCTTATGCACACTTCTTTCCCTTTACATATTTCTTATGCACACTTCTTTCCCTTTACATATGTCTTATGCACACTTCTTTCCCTTTACATATTTCTTATGCACACTTCTTTCCCTTTACATATTTCTTATGCACACTTCTTTCCCTTTACATATTTCTTATGCACACTTCTTTCCCTTTACATATTTCTTATGCACACTTCTTTCCCTTTACATATTTCTTATGCACACTTCTTTCCCTTTACATATTTCTTATGCACACTTCTTTCCCTTTACATATTTCTTATGCACACTTCTTTCCCTTTACATATTTCTTATGCACACTTCTTTCCCTTTACATATTTGTTATGCACACTTCTTTCCCTTTACATATTTGTTATGCACACTTCTTTCCCTTTACATATTTCTTATGCACACTTCTTTCCCTTTACATATTTCTTATGCACACTTCTTTCCCTTTACATATTTCTTATGCACACTTCTTTCCCTTTACATATTTCTTATGCACACTTCTTTCCCTTTACATATTTCTTATGCACACTTCTTTCCCTTTACATATTTAACTCGAGGGCTTGTTCCCACATCATGTGTTTATTTCTTATGCACACTTCTTTCCCTTTACATATTTGTTATGCACACTTCTTTCCCTTTACATATTTGTTATGCACACTTCTTTCCCTTTACATATTTGTTATGCACACTTCTTTCCCTTTACATATTTCTTATGCACACTTCTTTCCCTTTACATATTTCTTATGCACACTTCTTTCCCTTTACATATTTCTTATGCACACTTCTTTCCCTTTACATATTTCTTATGCACACTTCTTTCCCTTTACATATTTCTTATGCACACTTCTTTCCCTTTACATATTTCTTATGCACACTTCTTTCCCTTTACATATTTCTTATGCACACTTCTTTCCCTTTACATATTTCTTATGCAAACTTCTTTCCCTTTACATATTTCGTATGCACACTTCTTTCCCTTTACATATTTCTTATGCACACTTCTTTCCCTTTACATATTTCTTATGCACACTTCTTTCCCTTTACATATTTCGTATGCACACTTCTTTCCCTTTACATATTTCTTATGCACACTTCTTTCCCTTTACATATTTCTTATGCACACTTCTTTCCCTTTACATATTTCTTATGCACACTTCTTTCCCTTTACATATTTCTTATGCACACTTCTTTCCCTTTACATATTTCTTATGCACACTTCTTTCCCTTTACATATTTCTTATGCACACTTCTTTCCCTTTACATATTTCTTATGCACACTTCTTTCCCTTTACATATTTCTTATGCACACTTCTTTCCCTTTACATATTTCTTATGCACACTTCTTTCCCTTTACATATTTCTTATGCACACTTCTTTCCCTTTACATATTTCTTATGCACACTTCTTTCCCTTTACATATTTCTTATGCACACTTCTTTCCCTTTACATATTTCTTATGCACACTTCTTTCCCTTTACATATTTCTTTATGCACACTTCTTTCCCTTTACATATTTCTTATGCACACTTCTTTCCCTTTACATATTTCTTATGCACACTTCTTTCCCTTTACATATTTCTTATGCACACTTCTTTCCCTTTACATATTTAACTCGAGGGCTTGTTCCCACATCATGTGTTTATTTATTATGCACACTTCTTTCCCTTTACATATTTCTTATGCACACTTCTTTCCCTTTACATATTTCTTATGCACACTTCTTTCCCTTTACATATTTCTTATGCACACTTCTTTCCCTTTACATATTTCTTATGCACACTTCTTTCCCTTTACATATTTCTTATGCACACTTCTTTCCCTTTACATATTTCTTATGCACACTTCTTTCCCTTTACATATTTCTTATGCACACTTCTTTTCCTTTACATATTTCTTATGCACACTTCTTTCCCTTTACATATTTCTTATGCACACTTCTTTCCCTTTACATATTTCTTATGCACACTTCTTTCCCTTTACATATTTCTTATGCACACTTCTTTCCCTTTACATATTTCTTATGCACACTTCTTTCCCTTTACATATTTCTTATGCACACTTCTTTCCCTTTACATATTTAACTCGAGGGCTTGTCCCGACATCATGTGTTTATTTCTTATGCACACTTCTTTCCCTTTACATATTGCTTATGCACACTTCTTTCCCTTTACATATTTCTTATGCACACTTCTTTCCCTTTACATATTTCTTATGCACACTTCTTTCCCTTTACATATTTCTTATGCACACTTCTTTCCCTTTACATATTGCTTATGCACACTTCTTTCCCTTTACATATTTCTTATGCACACTTCTTTCCCTTTACATATTTCTTATGCACACTTCTTTCCCTTTACATATTTCTTATGCACACTTCTTTCCCTTTACATATTTCTTATGCACACTTCTATCCCTTTACATATTTCTTATGCACACTTCTTTCCCTTTACATATTTCGTATGCACACTTCTTTCCCTTTACATATTTCTTATGAACACTTCTTTCCCTTTACATATTTCTTATGCACACTTCTTTCCCTTTACATATTTCTTATGCACACTTCTTTCCCTTTACATATTTCTTATGCACACTTCTTTCCCTTTACATATTTCTTATGCACACTTCTTTCCCTTTACATATTTCTTATGCACACTTCTTTCCCTTTACATATTTCTTATGCACACTTCTTTCCCTTTACATATTTCTTATGCACACTTCTTTCCCTTTACATATTTCTTATGCACACTTCTTTCCCTTTACATATTTCTTATGCACACTTCTTTCCCTTTACATATTTCTTTATGCACACTTCTTTCCCTTTACATATTTCTTATGCACACTTCTTTCCCTTTACATATTTCTTATGCACACTTCTTTCCCTTTACATATTTCTTATGCACACTTCTTTCCCTTTACATATTTAACTCGAGGGCTTGTTCCCACATCATGTGTTTATTTATTATGCACACTTCTTTCCCTTTACATATTTCTTATGCACACTTCTTTCCCTTTACATATTTCTTATGCACACTTCTTTCCCTTTACATATTTCTTATGCACACTTCTTTCCCTTTACATATTTCTTATGCACACTTCTTTCCCTTTACATATTTCTTATGCACACTTCTTTCCCTTTACATATTTCTTATGCACACTTCTTTCCCTTTACATATTTCTTATGCACACTTCTTTCCCTTTACATATTTCTTATGCACACTTCTTTCCCTTTACATATTTAACTCGAGGGCTTGTTCCCACATCATGTGTTTATTTCTTATGCACACTTCTTTCCCTTTACATATTTATTATGCACACTTCTTTCCCCTTTACATATTTCTTATGCACACTTCTTTCCCTTTACATATTTCTTATGCACACTTCTTTCCCTTTACATATTTCTTATGCACACTTCTTTCCCTTTACATATTTCTTATGCACACTTCTTTCCCTTTACATATTTCTTATGCACACTTCTTTCCCTTTACATATTTCTTATGCACACTTCTTTCCCTTTACATATTTATTATGCACACTTCTTTCCCTTTACATATTTCTTATGCACACTTCTTTCCCTTTACATATTTCTTATGCACACTTCTTTCCCTTTACATATTTCTTATGCACACTTCTTTCCCTTTACATATTTCTTATGCACACTTCTTTCCCTTTACATATGTCTTATGCACACTTCTTTCCCTTTACATATTTCTTATGCACACTTCTTTCCCTTTACATATTTCTTATGCACACTTCTTTCCCTTTACATATTTCTTATGCACACTTCTTTCCCTTTACATATTTCTTATGCACACTTCTTTCCCTTTACATATTTCTTATGCACACTTCTTTCCCTTTACATATTTCTTATGCACACTTCTTTCCCTTTACATATTTCTTATGCACACTTCTTTCCCTTTACATATTTCTTATGCACACTTCTTTCCCTTTACATATTTCTTATGCACACTTCTTTCCCTTTACATATTTCTTATGCACACTTCTTTCCCTTTACATATTTCTTATGCACACTTCTTTCCCTTTACATATTTCTTATGCACACTTCTTTCCCTTTACATATTTCTTATGCACACTTCTTTCCCTTTACATATTTCTTATGCACACTTCTTTCCCTTTACATATTTCTTATGCACACTTCTTTCCCTTTACATATTTAACTCGAGGGCTTGTTCCCACATCATGTGTTTATTTCTTATGCACACTTCTTTCCCTTTACATATTTGTTATGCACACTTCTTTCCCTTTACATATTTGTTATGCACACTTCTTTCCCTTTACATATTTGTTATGCACACTTCTTTCCCTTTACATATTTCTTATGCACACTTCTTTCCCTTTACATATTTCTTATGCACACTTCTTTCCCTTTACATATTTCTTATGCACACTTCTTTCCCTTTACATATTTCTTATGCACACTTCTTTCCCTTTACATATTTCTTATGCACACTTCTTTCCCTTTACATATTTCTTATGCACACTTCTTTCCCTTTACATATTTCTTATGCACACTTCTTTCCCTTTACATATTTCTTATGCAAACTTCTTTCCCTTTACATATTTCGTATGCACACTTCTTTCCCTTTACATATTTCTTATGCACACTTCTTTCCCTTTACATATTTCTTATGCACACTTCTTTCCCTTTACATATTTCGTATGCACACTTCTTTCCCTTTACATATTTCTTATGCACACTTCTTTCCCTTTACATATTTCTTATGCACACTTCTTTCCCTTTACATATTTCTTATGCACACTTCTTTCCCTTTACATATTTCTTATGCACACTTCTTTCCCTTTACATATTTCTTATGCACACTTCTTTCCCTTTACATATTTCTTATGCACACTTCTTTCCCTTTACATATTTCTTATGCACACTTCTTTCCCTTTACATATTTCTTATGCACACTTCTTTCCCTTTACATATTTCTTATGCACACTTCTTTCCCTTTACATATTTCTTATGCACACTTCTTTCCCTTTACATATTTCTTATGCACACTTCTTTCCCTTTACATATTTCTTATGCACACTTCTTTCCTTTACATATTTCTTATGCACACTTCTTTCCCTTTACATATTTCTTTATGCACACTTCTTTCCCTTTACATATTTCTTATGCACACTTCTTTCCCTTTACATATTTCTTATGCACACTTCTTTCCCTTTACATATTTCTTATGCACACTTCTTTCCCTTTACATATTTAACTCGAGGGCTTGTTCCCACATCATGTGTTTATTTATTATGCACACTTCTTTCCCTTTACATATTTCTTATGCACACTTCTTTCCCTTTTTTATATTTCTTATGCACACTTCTTTCCCTTTACATATTTCTTATGCACACTTCTTTCCCTTTACATATTTCTTATGCACACTTCTTTCCCTTTACATATTTCTTATGCACACTTCTTTCCCTTTACATATTTCTTATGCACACTTCTTTCCCTTTACATATTTCTTATGCACACTTCTTTCCCTTTACATATTTCTTATGCACACTTCTTTCCCTTTACATATTTCTTATGCACACTTCTTTCCCTTTACATATTTCGTATGCACACTTCTTTCCCTTTACATATTTCTTATGCACACTTCTTTCCCTTTACATATTTCTTATGCACACTTCTTTCCCTTTACATATTTCTTATGCACACTTCTTTCCCTTTACATATTTCTTATGCACACTTCTTTCCCTTTACATATTTCTTATGCACACTTCTTTCCCTTTACATATTTCTTATGCACACTTCTTTCCCTTTACATATTTCTTATGCACACTTCTTTCCCTTTACATATTTCTTATGCACACTTCTTTCCCTTTACATATTTCTTATGCACACTTCTTTCCCTTTACATATTTCTTATGCACACTTCTTTCCCTTTACATATTTCTTATGCACACTTCTTTCCCTTTACATATTTCTTATGCACACTTCTTTCCCTTTACATATTTCTTATGCACACTTCTTTCCCTTTACATATTTCTTATGCACACTTCTTTCCCTTTACATATTTCTTTATGCACACTTCTTTCCCTTTACATATTTCTTATGCACACTTCTTTCCCTTTACATATTTCTTATGCACACTTCTTTCCCTTTACATATTTCTTATGCACACTTCTTTCCCTTTACATATTTAACTCGAGGGCTTGTTCCCACATCATGTGTTTATTTATTATGCACACTTCTTTCCCTTTACATATTTCTTATGCACACTTCTTTCCCTTTACATATTTCTTATGCACACTTCTTTCCCTTTACATATTTCTTATGCACACTTCTTTCCCTTTACATATTTCTTATGCACACTTCTTTCCCTTTACATATTTCTTATGCACACTTCTTTCCCTTTACATATTTCTTATGCACACTTCTTTCCCTTTACATATTTCTTATGCACACTTCTTTCCCTTTACATATTTCTTATGCACACTTCTTTCCCTTTACATATTTAACTCGAGGGCTTGTTCCCACATCATGTGTTTATTTCTTATGCACACTTCTTTCCCTTTACATATTTCTTATGCACACTTCTTTCCCCTTTACATATTTCTTATGCACACTTCTTTCCCTTTACATATTTCTTATGCACACTTCTTTCCCTTTACATATTTCTTATGCACACTTCTTTCCCTTTACATATTTCTTATGCACACTTCTTTCCCTTTACATATTTCTTATGCACACTTCTTTCCCTTTACATATTTCTTATGCACACTTCTTTCCCTTTACATATTTCTTATGCACACTTCTTTCCCTTTACATATGTCTTATGCACACTTCTTTCCCTTTACATATTTCTTATGCACACTTCTTTCCCTTTACATATTTCTTATGCACACTTCTTTCCCTTTACATATTTCTTATGCACACTTCTTTCCCTTTACATATTTCTTATGCACACTTCTTTCCCTTTACATATTTCTTATGCACACTTCTTTCCCTTTACATATTTAACTCGAGGGCTTGTTCCCACATCATGTGTTTATTTCTTATGCACACTTCTTTCCCTTTACATATTTCTTATGCACACTTCTTTCCCCTTTACATATTTCTTATGCACACTTCTTTCCCTTTACATATTTCTTATGCACACTTCTTTCCCTTTACATATTTCTTATGCACACTTCTTTCCCTTTACATATTTATTATGCACACTTCTTTCCCTTTACATATTTCTTATGCACACTTCTTTCCCTTTACATATTTCTTATGCACACTTCTTTCCCTTTACATATTTCTTATGCACACTTCTTTCCCTTTACATATGTCTTATGCACACTTCTTTCCCTTTACATATTTCTTATGCACACTTCTTTCCCTTTACATATTTCTTATGCACACTTCTTTCCCTTTACATATTTCTTATGCACACTTCTTTCCCTTTACATATTTCTTATGCACACTTCTTTCCCTTTACATATTTCTTATGCACACTTCTTTCCCTTTACATATTTCTTATGCACACTTCTTTCCCTTTACATATTTCTTATGCACACTTCTTTCCCTTTACATATTTCTTATGCACACTTCTTTCTCTTTACATATTTCTTATGCACACTTCTTTCCCTTTACATATTTCTTATGCACACTTCTTTCCCTTTACATATTTCTTATACACACTTCTTTCCCTTTACATATTTCTTATGCACACTTCTTTCCCTTTACATATTTCTTATGCACACTTCTTTCCCTTTACATATTTCTTATGCACACTTCTTTCCCTTTACATATTTCTTATGCACACTTCTTTCCCTTTACATATTTCTTATGCACACTTCTTTCCCTTTACATATTTCTTATGCACACTTCTTTCCCTTTACATATTTCTTATGCACACTTCTTTCCCTTTACATATTTCTTATGCACACTTCTTTCCCTTTACATATTTCTTATGCACACTTCTTTCCCTTTACATATTTAACTCGAGGGCTTGTTCCCACATCATGTGTTTATTTCTTATGCACACTTCTTTCCCTTTACATATTTGTTATGCACACTTCTTTCCCTTTACATATTTGTTATGCACACTTCTTTCCCTTTACATATTTGTTATGCACACTTCTTTCCCTTTACATATTTCTTATGCACACTTCTTTCCCTTTACATATTTCTTATGCACACTTCTTTCCCTTTACATATTTCTTATGCACACTTCTTTCCCTTTACATATTTCTTATGCACACTTCTTTCCCTTTACATATTTCTTATGCACACTTCTTTCCCTTTACATATTTCTTATGCACACTTCTTTCCCTTTACATATTTCTTATGCACACTTCTTTCCCTTTACATATTTCTTATGCAAACTTCTTTCCCTTTACATATTTCGTATGCACACTTCTTTCCCTTTACATATTTATTATGCACACTTCTTTTTCCTTTACATATTTCTTATGCACACTTCTTTCCCTTTACATATTTCGTATGCACACTTCTTTCCCTTTACATATTTCTTATGCACACTTCTTTCCCTTTACATATTTCTTATGCACACTTCTTTCCCTTTACATATTTCTTATGCACACTTCTTTCCCTTTACATATTTCTTATGCACACTTCTTTCCCTTTACATATTTCTTATGCACACTTCTTTCCCTTTACATATTTCTTATGCACACTTCTTTCCCTTTACATATTTCTTATGCACACTTCTTTCCCTTTACATATTTCTTATGCACACTTCTTTCCCTTTACATATTTCTTATGCACACTTCTTTCCCTTTACATATTTCTTATGCACACTTCTTTCCCTTTACATATTTCTTATGCACACTTCTTTCCCTTTACATATTTCTTATGCACACTTCTTTCCCTTTACATATTTCTTATGCACACTTCTTTCCCTTTACATATTTCTTATGCACACTTCTTTCCCTTTACATATTTCTTATGCACACTTCTTTCCCTTTACATATTTCTTATGCACACTTCTTTCCCTTTACATATTTCTTATGCACACTTCTTTCCCTTTACATATTTCTTATGCACACTTCTTTCCCTTTACATATTTCTTATGCACACTTCTTTCCCTTTACATATTTCTTATGCACACTTCTTTCCCTTTACATATTTCTTATGCACACTTCTTTCCCTTTACATATTTCTTATGCACACTTCTTTCCCTTTACATATTTCTTATGCACACTTCTTTCCCTTTACATATTTCTTATGCACACTTCTTTCCCTTTACATATTTCTTATGCACACTTCTTTCCCTTTACATATTTAACTCGAGGGCTTGTCCCGACATCATGTGTTTATTTCTTATGCACACTTCTTTCCCTTTACATATTTCTTATGCACACTTCTTTCCCTTTACATATTTCTTATGCACACTTCTTTCCCTTTACATATTTCTTATGCACACTTCTTTCCCTTTACATATTTCTTATGCACACTTCTTTCCCTTTACATATTTCTTATGCACACTTCTTTCCCTTTACATATTTCGTATGCACACTTCTTTCCCTTTACATATTTCTTATGCACACTTCTTTCCCTTTACATATTTCTTATGCACACTTCTTTCCCTTTACATATTTCTTATGCACACTTCTTTCCCTTTACATATTTCTTATGCACACTTCTTTCCCTTTACATATTTCTTATGCACACTTCTTTCCCTTTACATATTTCTTATGCACACTTCTTTCCCTTTACATATTTCTTATGCACACTTCTTTCCCTTTACATATTTCTTATGCACACTTCTTTCCCTTTACATATTTCTTATGCACACTTCTTTCCCTTTACATATTTCTTATGCACACTTCTTTCCCTTTACATATTTCTTATGCACACTTCTTTCCCTTTACATATTTCTTATGCACACTTCTTTCCCTTTACATATTTCTTATGCACACTTCTTTCCCTTTACATATTTCTTATGCACACTTCTTTCCCTTTGCATATTTCTTATGCACACTTCTTTCCCTTTACATATTTATTATGCACACTTCTTTCCCTTTACATATTTATTATGCACACTTCTTTCCCTTTACATATTTCTTATGCACACTTCTTTCCCTTTACATATTTCTTATGCACACTTCTTTCCCTTTACATATTTAACTCGAGGGCTTGTCCCGACATCATGTGTTTATTTCTTATGCACACTTCCTTCCCTTTACATATTTCTTATGCACACTTCTTTCCCTTTACATATTTCTTATGCACACTTCTTTCCCTTTACATATTTCTAATGCACACTTCTTTCCCTTTACATATTTCTTATGCACACTTCTTTCCCTTTACATATTTCTTATGCACACTTCTTTCCCTTTACATATTTCTTATGCACACTTCTTTCCCTTTACATATTTCTTATGCACACTTCTTTCCCTTTACATATTTCTTATGCACACTTCTTTCCCTTTACATATTTTTTATGCACACTTCTTTCCCTTTACATATTTCTTATGCACACTTCTTTCCCTTTACATATTTCTTATGCACACTTCTTTCCCTTTACATATTTCTTATGCACACTTCTTTCCCTTTACATATTTCTTATGCACACTTCTTTCCCTTTACATATTTCTTATGCACACTTCTTTCCCTTTACATATTTCTTATGCACACTTCTTTCCCTTTACATATTTAACTCGAGGGCTTGTCCCGACATCATGTGTTTATTTCTTATGCACACTTCTTTCCCTTTACATATTTCTTATGCACACTTCTTTCCCTTTACATATTTCTTATGCACACTTCTTTCCCTTTACATATTTCTTATGCACACTTCTTTCCCTTTACATATTTCTTATGCACACTTCTTTCCCTTTACATATTTCTTATGCACACTTCTTTCCCTTTACATATTTCTTATGCACACTTCTTTCCCTTTACATATTTCTTATGCACACTTCTTTCCCTTTACATATTTCGTATGCACACTTCTTTCCCTTTACATATTTCTTATGCACACTTCTTTCCCTTTACATATTTCTTATGCACACTTCTTTCCCTTTACATATTTCTTATGCACACTTCTTTCCCTTTACATATTTCTTATGCACACTTCTTTCCCTTTACATATTTCTTATGCACACTTCTTTCCCTTTACATATTTCTTATGCACACTTCTTTCCCTTTACATATTTCTTATGCACACTTCTTTCCCTTTACATATTTCTTATGCACACTTCTTTCCCTTTACATATTTCTTATGCACACTTCTTTCCCTTTACATATTTCTTATGCACACCTCTTTCCCTTTACATATTTCTTATGCACACTTCTTTCCCTTTACATATTTCTTATGCACACTTCTTTCCCTTTACATATTTCTTATGCACACTTCTTTCCCTTTACATATTTCTTATGCACACTTCTTTCCCTTTACATATTTCGTATGCACACTTCTTTCCCTTTACATATTTCTTATGCACACTTCTTTCCCTTTACATATTTCTTATGCACACTTCTTTCCCTTTACATATTTCTTATGCACACTTCTTTACCTTTACATATTTAACTCGAGGGCTTGTTCCCACATCATGTGTTTATTTCTTATGCACACTTCTTTCCCTTTACATATTTGTTATGCACACTTCTTTCCCTTTACATATTTGTTATGCACACTTCTTTCCCTTTACATATTTTTTATGCACACTTCTTTCCCTTTACATATTTCTTATGCACACTTCTTTCCCTTTACATATTTAACTCGAGGGCTTGTCCCGACATCATGTGTTTATTTCTTATGCACACTTCCTTCCCTTTACATATTTCTTATGCACACTTCTTTCCCTTTACATATTTCTTATGCACACTTCTTTCCCTTTACATATTTCTAATGCACACTTCTTTCCCTTTACATATTTCTTATGCACACTTCTTTCCCTTTACATATTTCTTATGCACACTTCTTTCCCTTTACATATTTCTTATGCACACTTCTTTCCCTTTACATATTTCTTATGCACACTTCTTTCCCTTTACATATTTCTTATGCACACTTCTTTCCCTTTACATATTTTTTATGCACACTTCTTTCCCTTTACATATTTCTTATGCACACTTCTTTCCCTTTACATATTTCTTATGCACACTTCTTTCCCTTTACATATTTCTTATGCACACTTCTTTCCCTTTACATATTTCTTATGCACACTTCTTTCCCTTTACATATTTCTTATGCACACTTCTTTCCCTTTACATATTTCTTATGCACACTTCTTTCCCTTT
Source organism: Crossaster papposus (assembly GCA_037893245.1). Lineage (NCBI taxonomy): Eukaryota > Metazoa > Echinodermata > Asteroidea > Velatida > Solasteridae > Crossaster > Crossaster papposus. The sequence goes on along the minus strand of JBAIAA010001240.1, from coordinate 203,587 downwards.
ACATATTTAACTCGAGGGCTTGTCCCGACATCATGTGTTTATTTCTTATGCACACTTCTTTCCCTTTACATATTTCTTATGCACACTTCTTTCCCTTTACATATTTCTTATGCACACTTCTTTCCCTTTACATATTTCTTATGCACACTTCTTTCCCTTTACATATTTCTTATGCACACTTCTTTCCCTTTACATATTTCTTATGCACACTTCTTTCCCTTTACATATTTCTTATGCACACTTCTTTCCCTTTACATATTTCTTATGCACACTTCTTTCCCTTTACATATTTCGTATGCACACTTCTTTCCCTTTACATATTTCTTATGCACACTTCTTTCCCTTTACATATTTCTTATGCACACTTCTTTCCCTTTACATATTTCTTATGCACACTTCTTTCCCTTTACATATTTCTTATGCACACTTCTTTCCCTTTACATATTTCTTATGCACACTTCTTTCCCTTTACATATTTCTTATGCACACTTCTTTCCCTTTACATATTTCTTATGCACACTTCTTTCCCTTTACATATTTCTTATGCACACTTCTTTCCCTTTACATATTTCTTATGCACACTTCTTTCCCTTTACATATTTCTTATGCACACCTCTTTCCCTTTACATATTTCTTATGCACACTTCTTTCCCTTTACATATTTCTTATGCACACTTCTTTCCCTTTACATATTTCTTATGCACACTTCTTTCCCTTTACATATTTCTTATGCACACTTCTTTCCCTTTACATATTTCGTATGCACACTTCTTTCCCTTTACATATTTCTTATGCACACTTCTTTCCCTTTACATATTTCTTATGCACACTTCTTTCCCTTTACATATTTCTTATGCACACTTCTTTACCTTTACATATTTAACTCGAGGGCTTGTTCCCACATCATGTGTTTATTTCTTATGCACACTTCTTTCCCTTTACATATTTGTTATGCACACTTCTTTCCCTTTACATATTTGTTATGCACACTTCTTTCCCTTTACATATTTGTTATGCACACTTCTTTCCCTTTACATATTTCTTATGCACACTTCTTTCCCTTTACATATTTCTTATGCACACTTCTTTCCCTTTACATATTTCTTATGCACACTTCTTTCCCTTTACATATTTCTTATGCACACTTCTTTCCCTTTACATATTTCTTATGCACACTTCTTTCCCTTTACATATTTCTTATGCACACTTCTTTCCCTTTACATATTTCTTATGCACACTTCTTTCCCTTTACATATTTCTTATGCACACTTCTTTCCCTTTACATATTTCTTATGCACACTTCTTTCCCTTTACATATTTCTTATGCACACTTCTTTCCCTTTACATATTTCTTATGCACACTTCTTTCCCTTTACATATTTCTTATGCACACTTCTTTCCCTTTACATATTTAACTCGAGGGCTTGTTCCCACATCATGTGTTTATTTCTTATGCACACTTCTTTCCCTTTACATATTTCTTATGCACACTTCTTTCCCTTTACATATTTCTTATGCACACTTCTTTCCCTTCACATATTTCTTATGCACACTACTTTCCCTTTACATATTTCTTATGCACACTTCTTTCCCTTTACATATTTATTATGCACACTTCTTTCCCTTTACATATTTCTTATGCACACTTCTTTCCCTTTACATATTTCTTATGCACACTTCTTTCCCTTTACATATTTCTTATGCACACTTCTTTCCCTTTACATATTTCTTATGCACACTTCTTTCCCTTTACATATTTCTTATGCACACTTCTTTCCCTTTACATATTTCTTATGCACACTTCTTTCCCTTTACATATTTCTTATGCACACTTCTTTCCCTTTACATATTTCTTATGCACACTTCTTTCCCTTTACATATTTCTTATGCACACTTCTTTCCCTTTACATATTTAACTCGAGGGCTTGTCCCGACATCATGTGTTTATTTCTTATGCACACTTCTTTCCCTTTACATATTTCTTATGCACACTTCTTTCCCTTTACATATTTCTTATGCACACTTCTTTCCATTTACATATTTCTTATGCACACTTCTTTCCCTTTACATATTTCTTATGCACACTTCTTTCCCTTTACATATTTCTTATGCACACTTCTTTCCCTTTACATATTTCTTATGCACACTTCTTTTCCTTTACATATTTCTTATGCACACTTCTTTCCCTTTACATATTTCTTATGCACACTTCTTTCCCTTTACATATTTCTTATGCACACTTCTTTCCCTTTACATATTTCTTATGCACACTTCTTTCCCTTTACATATTTCTTATGCAAACTTCTTTCCCTTTACATATTTCGTATGCACACTTCTTTCCCTTTACATATTTCTTATGCACACTTCTTTCCCTTTACATATTTCTTATGCACACTTCTTTCCCTTTACATATTTCGTATGCACACTTCTTTCCCTTTACATATTTCTTATGCACACTTCTTTCCCTTTACATATTTCTTATGCACACTTCTTTCCCTTTACATATTTCTTATGCACACTTCTTTCCCTTTACATATTTCTTATGCACACTTCTTTCCCTTTACATATTTTTTATGCACACTTCTTTCCCTTTACATATTTCTTATGCACACTTCTTTCCCTTTACATATTTCTTATGCACACTTCTTTCCCTTTACATATTTCTTATGCACACTTCTTTCCCTTTACATATTTCGTATGCACACTTCTTTCCCTTTACATATTTCTTATGCACACTTCTTTCCCTTTACATATTTCTTATGCACACTTCTTTCCCTTTACATATTTCTTATGCACACTTCTTTACCTTTACATATTTAACTCGAGGGCTTGTTCCCACATCATGTGTTTATTTCTTATGCACACTTCTTTCCCTTTACATATTTGTTATGCACACTTCTTTCCCTTTACATATTTGTTATGCACACTTCTTTCCCTTTACATATTTGTTATGCACACTTCTTTCCCTTTACATATTTCTTATGCACACTTCTTTCCCTTTACATATTTCTTATGCACACTTCTTTCCCTTTACATATTTCTTATGCACACTTCTTTCCCTTTACATATTTCTTATGCACACTTCTTTCCCTTTACATATTTCTTATGCACACTTCTTTCCCTTTACATATTTCTTATGCACACTTCTTTCCCTTTACATATTTCTTATGCACACTTCTTTCCCTTTACATATTTCTTATGCACACTTCTTTCCCTTTACATATTTCTTATGCACACTTCTTTCCCTTTACATATTTCTTATGCACACTTCTTTCCCTTTACATATTTCTTATGCACACTTCTTTCCCTTTACATATTTCTTATGCACACTTCTTTCCCTTTACATATTTCTTATGCACACTTCTTTCCCTTTACATATTTCTTATGCACACTTCTTTCCCTTTACATATTTAACTCGAGGGCTTGTTCCCACATCATGTGTTTATTTCTTATGCACACTTCTTTCCCTTTACATATTTCTTATGCACACTTCTTTCCCTTTACATATTTCTTATGCACACTTCTTTCCCTTCACATATTTCTTATGCACACTACTTTCCCTTTACATATTTCTTATGCACACTTCTTTCCCTTTACATATTTATTATGCACACTTCTTTCCCTTTACATATTTCTTATGCACACTTCTTTCCCTTTACATATTTCTTATGCACACTTCTTTCCCTTTACATATTTCTTATGCACACTTCTTTCCCTTTACATATTTCTTATGCACACTTCTTTCCCTTTACATATTTCTTATGCACACTTCTTTCCCTTTACATATTTCTTATGCACACTTCTTTCCCTTTACATATTTCTTATGCACACTTCTTTCCCTTTACATATTTCTTATGCACACTTCTTTCCCTTTACATATTTCTTATGCACACTTCTTTCCCTTTACATATTTAACTCGAGGGCTTGTCCCGACATCATGTGTTTATTTCTTATGCACACTTCTTTCCCTTTACATATTTCTTATGCACACTTCTTTCCCTTTACATATTTCTTATGCACACTTCTTTCCATTTACATATTTCTTATGCACACTTCTTTCCCTTTACATATTTCTTATGCACACTTCTTTCCCTTTACATATTTCTTATGCACACTTCTTTCCCTTTACATATTTCTTATGCACACTTCTTTTCCTTTACATATTTCTTATGCACACTTCTTTCCCTTTACATATTTCTTATGCACACTTCTTTCCCTTTACATATTTCTTATGCACACTTCTTTCCCTTTACATATTTCTTATGCACACTTCTTTCCCTTTACATATTTCTTATGCAAACTTCTTTCCCTTTACATATTTCGTATGCACACTTCTTTCCCTTTACATATTTCTTATGCACACTTCTTTCCCTTTACATATTTCTTATGCACACTTCTTTCCCTTTACATATTTCGTATGCACACTTCTTTCCCTTTACATATTTCTTATGCACACTTCTTTCCCTTTACATATTTCTTATGCACACTTCTTTCCCTTTACATATTTCTTATGCACACTTCTTTCCCTTTACATATTTCTTATGCACACTTCTTTCCCTTTACATATTTTTTATGCACACTTCTTTCCCTTTACATATTTCTTATGCACACTTCTTTCCCTTTACATATTTCTTATGCACACTTCTTTCCCTTTACATATTTCTTATGCACACTTCTTTCCCTTTACATATTTCGTATGCACACTTCTTTCCCTTTACATATTTCTTATGCACACTTCTTTCCCTTTACATATTTCTTATGCACACTTCTTTCCCTTTACATATTTCTTATGCACACTTCTTTACCTTTACATATTTAACTCGAGGGCTTGTTCCCACATCATGTGTTTATTTCTTATGCACACTTCTTTCCCTTTACATATTTGTTATGCACACTTATTTCCCTTTACATATTTGTTATGCACACTTCTTTCCCTTTACATATTTGTTATGCACACTTCTTTCCCTTTACATATTTCTTATGCACACTTCTTTCCCTTTACATATTTCTTATGCACACTTCTTTCCCTTTACATATTTCTTATGCACACTTCTTTCCCTTTACATATTTCTTATGCACACTTCTTTCCCTTTACATATTTCTTATGCACACTTCTTTCCCTTTACATATTTCTTATGCACACTTCTTTCCCTTTACATATTTCTTATGCACACTTCTTTCCCTTTACATATTTCTTATGCACACTTCTTTCCCTTTACATATTTCTTATGCACACTTCTTTCCCTTTACATATTTCTTATGCACACTTCTTTCCCTTTACATATTTCTTATGCACACTTCTTTCCCTTTACATATTTCTTATGCACACTTCTTTCCCTTTACATATTTCTTATGCACACTTCTTTCCCTTTACATATTTCTTATGCACACTTCTTTCCCTTTACATATTTAACTCGAGGGCTTGTTCCCACATCATGTGTTTATTTCTTATGCACACTTCTTTCCCTTTACATATTTCTTATGCACACTTCTTTCCCTTTACATATTTCTTATGCACACTTCTTTCCCTTCACATATTTCTTATGCACACTACTTTCCCTTTACATATTTCTTATGCACACTTCTTTCCCTTTACATATTTATTATGCACACTTCTTTCCCTTTACATATTTCTTATGCACACTTCTTTCCCTTTACATATTTCTTATGCACACTTCTTTCCCTTTACATATTTCTTATGCACACTTCTTTCCCTTTACATATTTCTTATGCACACTTCTTTCCCTTTACATATTTCTTATGCACACTTCTTTCCCTTTACATATTTCTTATGCACACTTCTTTCCCTTTACATATTTCTTATGCACACTTCTTTCCCTTTACATATTTCTTATGCACACTTCTTTCCCTTTACATATTTCTTATGCACACTTCTTTCCCTTTACATATTTAACTCGAGGGCTTGTCCCGACATCATGTGTTTATTTCTTATGCACACTTCTTTCCCTTTACATATTTCTTATGCACACTTCTTTCCATTTACATATTTCTTATGCACACTTCTTTCCCTTTACATATTTCTTATGCACACTTCTTTCCCTTTACATATTTCTTATGCACACTTCTTTCCCTTTACATATTTCTTATGCACACTTCTTTCCCTTTACATATTTCTTATGCACACTTCTTTCCCTTTACATATTTCTTATGCACACTTCTTTCCCTTTACATATTTCTTATGCACACTTCTTTCCCTTTACATATTTCTTATGCACACTTCTTTCCCTTTACATATTTCTTATGCACACTTCTTTCCCTTTACATATTTCTTATGCACACTTCTTTCCCTTTACATATTTCTTATGCACACTTCTTTCCCTTTACATATTTCTTATGCACACTTCTTTCCCTTTACATATTTCTTATGCACACTTCTTTCCCTTTACATATTTCTTATGCACACTTCTTTCCCTTTACATATTTCTTATGCACACTTCTTTCCCTTTACATATTTCTTATGCACACTTCTTTCCCTTTACATATTTCTTATGCACACTTCTTTCCCTTTACATATTTCTTATGCACACTTCTTTCCCTTTACATATTTCTTATGCACACTTCTTTCCCTTTACATATTTCTTATGCACACTTCTTTCCCTTTACATATTTCTTATGCACACTTCTTTCCCTTTACATATTTCTTATGCACACTTCTTTCCCTTTACATATTTCTTATGCACACTTCTTTCCCTTTACATATTTCTTATGCACACTTCTTTCCCTTTACATATTTCTTATGCACACTTCTTTCCCTTTACATATTTCTTATGCACACTTCTTTCCCTTTACATATTTCTTATGCACACTTCTTTCCCTTTACATATTTCTTATGCACACTTCTTTCCCTTTACATATTTCTTATGCACACTTCTTTCCCTTTACATATTTCTTATGCACACTTCTTTCCCTTTACATATTTCTTATGCACACTTCTTTCCCTTTACATATTTCTTATGCACACTTCTTTCCCTTTACATATTTCTTATGCACACTTCTTTCCCTTTACATATTTCTTATGCACACTTCTTCCTATGACTATTTCTTATGCCACTTCTTTCCCTTTACATATTTCTTATGCACACTTCTTTCCCTTTACATATTTCTTATGCACACTTCTTTCCCTTTACATATTTAACTCGATGGGCTTGGTCCCACATCATGGTTCTTCTTAGCACACTTCTTTCCCTTTACATATTTCTTATGCACACTTCTTTCCCTTTACATATTTCTTATGCACACTTCTTTCCCTTTACATATTTCTTATGCATACATATTTCTTATGCACACTTCTTTCCCTTTACATATTTCTTATGCACACTTCTTTCCCTTTACATATTTCTTATGCACACTTCTTTCCCTTTACATATTTCTTATGCACACTTCTTTCCCTTTACATATTTCTTATGCACACTTCTTTCCCTTTACATATTTCTTATGCACACTTCTTTCCCTTTACATATTTCTTATGCACACTTCTTTCCCTTTACATATTTCTTATGCACACTTCTTTCCCTTTACATATTTCTTATGCACACTTCTTTCCCTTTACATATTTCTTATGCACACTTCTTTCCCTTTACATATTTCTTATGCACACTTCTTTCCCTTTACATATTTCTTATGCACACTTCTTTCCCTTTACATATTTCTTATGCACACTTCTTTCCCTTTACATATTTCTTATGCACACTTCTTTCCCTTTACATATTTCTTATGCACACTTCTTTCCCTTTACATATTTCTTATGCACACTTCTTTCCCTTTACATATTTCTTATGCACACTTCTTTCCCTTTACATATTTCTTATGCACACTTCTTTCCCTTTACATATTTCTTATGCACACTTCTTTCCCTTTACATATTTCTTATGCACACTTCTTTCCCTTTACATATTTCTTATGCACACTTCTTTCCCTTTACATATTTCTTATGCACACTTCTTTCCCTTTACATATTTCTTATGCACACTTCTTTCCCTTTACATATTTCTTATGCACACTTCTTTCCCTTTACATATTTCTTATGCACACTTCTTTCCCTTTACATATTTCTTATGCACACTTCTTTCCCTTTACATATTTCTTATGCACACTTCTTTCCCTTTACATATTTCTTATGCACACTTCTTTCCCTTTACATATTTCTTATGCACACTTCTTTCCCTTTACATATTTCTTATGCACACTTCTTTCCCTTTACATATTTCTTATGCACACTTCTTTCCCTTTACATATTTCTTATGCACACTTCTTTCCCTTTACATATTTCTTATGCACACTTCTTTCCCTTTACATATTTCTTATGCACACTTCTTTCCCTTTACATATTTCTTATGCACACTTCTTTCCCTTTACATATTTCTTATGCACACTTCTTTCCCTTTACATATTTCTTATGCACACTTCTTTCCCTTTACATATTTCTTATGCACACTTCTTTCCCTTTACATATTTCTTATGCACACTTCTTTCCCTTTACATATTTCTTATGCACACTTCTTTCCCTTTACATATTTCTTATGCACACTTCTTTCCCTTTACATATTTCTTATGCACACTTCTTTCCCTTTACATATTTCTTATGCACACTTCTTTCCCTTTACATATTTCTTATGCACACTTCTTTCCCTTTACATATTTCTTATTCTTATGCACACTTCTTTCCCTTTACATATTTCTTATGCACACTTCTTTCCCTTTACATATTTCTTATGCACACTTCTTTCCCTTTACATATTTCTTATGCACACTTCTTTCCCTTTACATATTTCTTATGCACACTTCTTTCCCTTTACATATTTCTTATGCACACTTCTTTCCCTTTACATATTTCTTATGCACACTTCTTTCCCTTTACATATTTCTTATGCACACTTCTTTCCCTTTACATATTTCTTATGCACACTCCTTTCCCTTTACATATTTCTTATGCACACTTCTTTCCCTTTACATATTTCTTATGCACACTTCTTTCCCTTTACATATTTCTTATGCACACTTCTTTCCCTTTACATATTTCTTATGCACACTTCTTTCCCTTTACATATTTCTTATGCACACTTCTTTCCCTTTACATATTTCTTATGCACACTTCTTTCCCTTTACATATTTCTTATGCACACTTCTTTCCCTTTACATATTTCTTATGCACACTTCTTTCCCTTTACATATTTCTTATGCACACTTCTTTCCCTTTACATATTTCTTATGCACACTTCTTTCCCTTTACATATTTCTTATGCACACTTCTTTCCCTTTACATATTTCTTATGCACACTTCTTTCCCTTTACATATTTCTTATGCACACTTCTTTCCCTTTACATATGTCTTATGCACACTTCTTTCCCTTTACATATTTCTTATGCACACTTCTTTCCCTTTACATATTTCTTATGCACACTTCTTTCCCTTTACATATTTCTTATGCACACTTCTTTCCCTTTACATATTTCTTATGCACACTTCTTTCCCTTTACATATTTCTTATGCACACTTCTTTCCCTTTACATATTTCTTATGCACACTTCTTTCCCTTTACATATTTCTTATGCACACTTCTTTCCCTTTACATATTTCTTATGCACACTTCTTTCCCTTTACATATTTCTTATGCACACTTCTTTCCCTTTACATATTTCTTATGCACACTTCTTTCCCTTTACATATTTCTTATGCACACTTCTTTCCCTTTACATATTTCTTATGCACACTTCTTTCCCTTTACATATTTCTTATGCACACTTCTTTCCCTTTACATATTTATTATGCACACTTCTTTCCCTTTACATATTTCTTATGCACACTTCTTTCCCTTTACATATTTCTTATGCACACTTCTTTCCCTTTACATATTTCTTATGCACACTTCTTTTCCTTTACATATTTCTTATGCACACTTCTTTCCCTTTACATATTTCTTATGCACACTTCTTTCCCTTTACATATTTCTTATGCACACTTCTTTCCCTTTACATATTTCTTATGCACACTTCTTTCCCTTTACATATTTCTTATGCACACTTCTTTCCCTTTACATATTTCTTATGCACACTTCTTTCCCTTTACATATTTCTTATGCACACTTCTTTCCCATTACATATTTCTTATGCACACTTCTTTCCCTTTACATATTTCTTATGCACACTTCTTTCCCTTTACATATTTCTTATGCACACTTCTTTCCCTTTACATATTTCTTATGCACACTTCTTTCCCTTTACATATTTCTTATGCACACTTCTTTCCCTTTACATATTTCTTATGCACACTTCTTTCCCTTTACATATTTCTTATGCACACTTCTTTCTCTTTACATATTTCGTATGCACACTTCTTTCCCTTTACATATTTCTTATGCACACTTCTTTCCCTTTACATATTTCTTATGCACACTTCTTTCCCTTTACATATTTCTTATGCACACTTCTTTCCCTTTACATATTTCTTATGCACACTTCTTTCCCTTTACATATTTCTTATGCACACTTCTTTCCCTTTACATATTTCGTATGCACACTTCTTTCCCTTTACATATTTCTTATGCACACTTCTTTCCCTTTACATATTTCTTATGCACACTTCTTTCCCTTTACATATTTCTTATGCACACTTCTTTCCCTTTACATATTTCTTATGCACACTTCTTTCCCTTTACATATTTCTTATGCACACTTCTTTCCCTTTACATATTTCTTATGCACACTTCTTTCCCTTTACATATTTCTTATGCACACTTCTTTCCCTTTACATATTTCTTATGCACACTTCTTTCCCTTTACATATTTAACTCGAGGGCTTGTTCCCACATCATGTGTTTATTTCTTATGCACACTTCTTTCCCTTTACATATTTCTTATGCACACTTCTTTCCCTTTACATATTTCTTATGCACACTTCTTTTCCTTTATTATTTCTTATGCACACTTCTTTCCCTTTACATATTTCTTATGCACACTTCTTTCCCTTTACATATTTCTTATGCACACTTCTTTCCCTTTACATATTTCTTATGCACACTTCTTTCCCTTTACATATTTCTTATGCACACTTCTTTCCCTTTACATATTTCTTATGCACACTTCTTTCCCTTTACATATTTCTTATGCACACTTCTTTCTCTTTACATATTTCTTATGCACACTTCTTTCCCTTTACATATTTCTTATGCACACTTCTTTCTCTTTACATATTTCTTATGCACACTTCTTTCCCTTTACATATTTCTTATGCACACTTCTTTCCCTTTACATATTTCTTATGCACACTTCTTTCCCTTTACATATTTCTTATGCACACTTCTTTCCTTTTACATATTTCTTATGCACACTTCTTTCCCTTTACATATTTCTTATGCACACTTCTTTCTCTTTATTATTTCTTATGCACACTTCTTTCCCTTTACATATTTAACTCGAGGGCTTGTCCCGACATCATGTGTTTATTTCTTATGCACACTTCTTTCCCTTTACATATTTCTTATGCACACTTCTTTCCCTTTACATATTTCTTATGCACACTTCTTTCCCTTTACATATTTCTTATGCACACTTCTTTTCCTTTACATATTTCTTATGCACACTTCTTTCCCTTTACATATTTCTTATGCACACTTCTTTCCCTTTACATATTTCTTATGCACACTTCTTTCCCTTTACATATTTCTTATGCACACTTCTTTCCCTTTACATATTTCTTATGCACACTTCTTTCCCTTTACATATTTCTTATGCACACTTCTTTCCCTTTACATATTTATTATGCACACTTCTTTCCCTTTACATATTTCTTATGCACACTTCTTTCCCTTTACATATTTCTTATGCACACTTCTTTCCCTTTACATATTTCTTATGCACACTTCTTTTCCTTTACATATTTCTTATGCACACTTCTTTCCCTTTACATATTTCTTATGCACACTTCTTTCCCTTTACATATTTCTTATGCACACTTCTTTCCCTTTACATATTTCTTATGCACACTTCTTTCCCTTTACATATGTCTTATGCACACTTCTTTCCCTTTACATATTTCTTATGCACACTTCTTTCCCTTTACATATTTCTTATGCACACTTCTTTCCCTTTACATATTTCTTATGCACACTTCTTTCCCTTTACATATTTCTTATGCACACTTCTTTCCCTTTACATATTCTTATGCACACTTCTTTCCCTTTACATATTTCTTATGCACACTTCTTTCCCTTTACATATTTCTTATGCACACTTCTTTCCCTTTACATATTTCTTATGCACACTTCTTTCCCTTTACATATTTCTTATGCACACTTCTTTCCCTTTACATATGTCTTATGCACACTTCTTTCCCTTTACATATTTCTTATGCACACTTCTTTCCCTTTACATATTTCTTATGCACACTTCTTTCCCTTTACATATTTCTTATGCACACTTCTTTCCCTTTACATATCTCTTATGCACACTTCTTTCCCTTTACATATCTCTTATGCACACTTCTTTCCCTTTACATATTTCTTATGCACACTTCTTTCCCTTTACATATTTCTTATGCACACTTCTTTCCCTTTACATATTTCTTATGCACACTTCTTTCCCTTTACATATTTCTTATGCACACTTCTTTCCCTTTACATATTTCTTATGCACACTTCTTTCCCTTTACATATTTCTTATGCACACTTCTTTCCCTTTACATATTTCTTATGCACACTTCTTTCCCTTTACATATTTCTTATGCACACTTCTTTCCCTTTACATATTTATTATGCACACTTCTTTCCCTTTACATATTTCTTATGCACACTTCTTTCCCTTTACATATTTCTTATGCACACTTCTTTCCCTTTACATATTTCTTATGCACACTTCTTTTCCTTTACATATTTCTTATGCACACTTCTTTCCCTTTACATATTTCTTATGCACACTTCTTTCCCTTTACATATTTCTTATGCACACTTCTTTCCCTTTACATATTTCTTATGCACACCTCTTTCCCTTTACATATGTCTTATGCACACTTCTTTCCCTTTACATATTTCTTATGCACACTTCTTTCCCTTTACATATTTCTTATGCACACTTCTTTCCCTTTACATATTTCTTATGCACACTTCTTTCCCTTTACATATTTCTTATGCACACTTCTTTCCCTTTACATATTTCTTATGCACACTTCTTTCCCTTTACATATTTCTTATGCACACTTCTTTCCCTTTACATATTTCTTATGCACACTTCTTTCCCTTTACATATGTCTTATGCACACTTCTTTCCCTTTACATATTTCTTATGCACACTTCTTTCCCTTTACATATTTCTTATGCACACTTCTTTCCCTTTACATATTTCTTATGCACACTTCTTTCCCTTTACATATTTCTTATGCACACTTCTTTCCCTTTACATATTTCTTATGCACACTTCTTTCCCTTTACATATTTCTTATGCACACTTCTTTCTCTTTACATATTTCGTATGCACACTTCTTTCCCTTTACATATTTCTTATGCACACTTCTTTCCCTTTACATATTTCTTATGCACACTTCTTTCCCTTTACATATTTCTTATGCACACTTCTTTCCCTTTACATATTTCTTATGCACACTTCTTTCCCTTTACATATTTCTTATGCACACTTCTTTCCCTTTACATATTTCTTATGCACACTTCTTTCCCTTTACATATTTCTTATGCACACTTCTTTCCCTTTACATATTTCTTATGCACACTTCTTTCCCTTTACATATTTCTTATGCACACTTCTATCCCTTTACATATTTCTTATGCACACTTTTTTCCCTTTACATATTTCTTATGCACACTTCTTTCCCTTTACATATTTCTTATGCACACTTCTTTCCCTTTACATATTTCTTATGCACACTTCTTTCCCTTTACATATTTCTTATGCACACTTCTTTCCCTTTACATATTTCTTATGCACACTTCTTTCCCTTTACATATTTCTTATGCACACTTCTTTCCCTTTACATATTTCTTATGCACACTTCTTTCCCTTTACATATTTCTTATGCACACTTCTTTCCCTTTACATATTTCTTATGCACACTTCTTTCCCTTTACATATTTCTTATGCACACTTCTTTCCCTTTACATATTTCATATGCACACTTCTTTCCCTTTACATATTTCTTATGCACACTTCTTTCCCTTTACATATTTCTTATGCACACTTCTTTCCCTTTACATATTTCTTATGCACACTTCTTTCCCTTTACATATTTCTTATGCACACTTCTTTCCCTTTACATATGTCTTATGCACACTTCGTTCCCTTTACATATTTCTTATGCACACTTCTTTCCCTTTACATATTTCTTATGCACACTTCTTTCCCTTTACATATTTCTTATGCACACTTCTTTCCCTTTACATATTTCTTATGCACACTTCTTTCCCTTTAAATATTTCTTATGCACACTTCTTTCCCTTTACATATTTCTTATGCACACTTCTTTCCCTTTACATATTTCTTATGCACACTTCTTTCCCTTTACATATTTCTTATGCACACTTCTTTCCCTTTACATATTTCTTATGCACACTTCTTTCCCTTTACATATTTCTTATGCACACTTCTTTCCCTTTACATATTTCTTATACACACTTCTTTCCCTTTACATATTTCTTATGCACACTTCTTTCCCTTTACATATTTCTTATGCACACTTCTTTCCCTTTACATATTTCTTATGCACACTTCTTTCCCTTTACATATTTCTTATGCACACTTCTTTCCCTTTACATATTTAACTCGAGGGCTTGTTCCCACATCATGTGTTTATTTCTTATGCACACTTCTTTCCCTTTACATATTTCTTATGCACACTTCTTTCCCTTTACATATTTCTTATGCACACTTCTTTTCCTTTATTATTTCTTATGCACACTTCTTTCCCTTTACATATTTCTTATGCACACTTCTTTCCCTTTACATATTTCTTATGCACACTTCTTTCCCTTTACATATTTCTTATGCACACTTCTTTCCCTTTACATATTTCTTATGCACACTTCTTTCCCTTTACATATTTCTTATGCACACTTCTTTCCCTTTACATATTTCTTATGCACACTTCTTTCTCTTTACATATTTCTTATGCACACTTCTTTCCCTTTACATATTTCTTATGCACACTTCTTTCTCTTTACATATTTCTTATGCACACTTCTTTCCCTTTACATATTTCTTATGCACACTTCTTTCCCTTTACATATTTCTTATGCACACTTCTTTCCCTTTACATATTTCTTATGCACACTTCTTTCCTTTTACATATTTCTTATGCACACTTCTTTCCCTTTACATATTTCTTATGCACACTTCTTTCTCTTTATTATTTCTTATGCACACTTCTTTCCCTTTTTTATATTTAACTCGAGGGCTTGTCCCGACATCATGTGTTTATTTCTTATGCACACTTCTTTCCCTTTACATATTTCTTATGCACACTTCTTTCCCTTTACATATTTCTTATGCACACTTCTTTCCCTTTACATATTTCTTATGCACACTTCTTTTCCTTTACATATTTCTTATGCACACTTCTTTCCCTTTACATATTTCTTATGCACACTTCTTTCCCTTTACATATTTCTTATGCACACTTCTTTTCCTTTACATATTTCTTATGCACACTTCTTTCCCTTTACATATTTCTTATGCACACTTCTTTCCCTTTACATATTTCTTATGCACACTTCTTTCCCTTTACATATTTCTTATGCACACTTCTTTCCCTTTACATATGTCTTATGCACACTTCTTTCCCTTTACATATTTCTTATGCACACTTCTTTCCCTTTACATATTTCTTATGCACACTTCTTTCCCTTTACATATTTCTTATGCACACTTCTTTCCCTTTACATATTTCTTATGCACACTTCTTTCCCTTTACATATTTCTTATGCACACTTCTTTCCCTTTACATATTTCTTATGCACACTTCTTTCCCTTTACATATTTCTTATGCACACTTCTTTCCCTTTACATATGTCTTATGCACACTTCTTTCCCTTTACATATTTCTTATGCACACTTCTTTCCCTTTACATATTTCTTATGCACACTTCTTTCCCTTTACATATTTCTTATGCACACTTCTTTCCCTTTACATATTTCTTATGCACACTTCTTTCCCTTTACATATTTCTTATGCACACTTCTTTCCCTTTACATATTTCTTATGCACACTTCTTTCTCTTTACATATTTCGTATGCACACTTCTTTCCCTTTACATATTTCTTATGCACACTTCTTTCCCTTTACATATTTCTTATGCACACTTCTTTCCCTTTACATATTTCTTATGCACACTTCTTTCCCTTTACATATTTCTTATGCACACTTCTTTCCCTTTACATATTTCTTATGCACACTTCTTTCCCTTTACATATTTCTTATGCACACTTCTTTCCCTTTACATATTTCTTATGCACACTTCTTTCCCTTTACATATTTCTTATGCACACTTCTTTCCCTTTACATATTTCTTATGCACACTTCTATCCCTTTACATATTTCTTATGCACACTTTTTTCCCTTTACATATTTCTTATGCACACTTCTTTCCCTTTACATATTTCTTATGCACACTTCTTTCCCTTTACATATTTCTTATGCACACTTCTTTCCCTTTACATATTTCTTATGCACACTTCTTTCCCTTTACATATTTCTTATGCACACTTCTTTCCCTTTACATATTTCTTATGCACACTTCTTTCCCTTTACATATTTCTTATGCACACTTCTTTCCCTTTACATATTTCTTATGCACACTTCTTTCCCTTTACATATTTCTTATGCACACTTCTTTCCCTTTACATATTTCTTATGCACACTTCTTTCCCTTTACATATTTCATATGCACACTTCTTTCCCTTTACATATTTCTTATGCACACTTCTTTCCCTTTACATATTTCTTATGCACACTTCTTTCCCTTTACATATTTCTTATGCACACTTCTTTCCCTTTACATATTTCTTATGCACACTTCTTTCCCTTTACATATGTCTTATGCACACTTCGTTCCCTTTACATATTTCTTATGCACACTTCTTTCCCTTTACATATTTCTTATGCACACTTCTTTCCCTTTACATATTTCTTATGCACACTTCTTTCCCTTTACATATTTCTTATGCACACTTCTTTCCCTTTAAATATTTCTTATGCACACTTCTTTCCCTTTACATATTTCTTATGCACACTTCTTTCCCTTTACATATTTCTTATGCACACTTCTTTCCCTTTACATATTTCTTATGCACACTTCTTTCCCTTTACATATTTCTTATGCACACTTCTTTCCCTTTACATATTTCTTATGCACACTTCTTTCCCTTTACATATTTCTTATACACACTTCTTTCCCTTTACATATTTCTTATGCACACTTCTTTCCCTTTACATATTTCTTATGCACACTTCTTTCCCTTTACATATTTCTTATGCACACTTCTTTCCCTTTACATATTTCTTATGCACACTTCTTTCCCTTTACATATTTAACTCGAGGGCTTGTTCCCACATCATGTGTTTATTTCTTATGCACACTTCTTTCCCTTTACATATTTCTTATGCACACTTCTTTCCCTTTACATATTTCTTATGCACACTTCTTTTCCTTTATTATTTCTTATGCACACTTCTTTCCCTTTACATATTTCTTATGCACACTTCTTTCCCTTTACATATTTCTTATGCACACTTCTTTCCCTTTACATATTTCTTATGCACACTTCTTTCCCTTTACATATTTCTTATGCACACTTCTTTCCCTTTACATATTTCTTATGCACACTTCTTTCCCTTTACATATTTCTTATGCACACTTCTTTCTCTTTACATATTTCTTATGCACACTTCTTTCCCTTTACATATTTCTTATGCACACTTCTTTCTCTTTACATATTTCTTATGCACACTTCTTTCCCTTTACATATTTCTTATGCACACTTCTTTCCCTTTACATATTTCTTATGCACACTTCTTTCCCTTTACATATTTCTTATGCACACTTCTTTCCTTTTACATATTTCTTATGCACACTTCTTTCCCTTTACATATTTCTTATGCACACTTATTTCTCTTTATTATTTCTTATGCACACTTCTTTCCCTTTTTTATATTTAACTCGAGGGCTTGTCCCGACATCATGTGTTTATTTCTTATGCACACTTCTTTCCCTTTACATATTTCTTATGCACACTTCTTTCCCTTTACATATTTCTTATGCACACTTCTTTCCCTTTACATATTTCTTATGCACACTTCTTTTCCTTTACATATTTCTTATGCACACTTCTTTCCCTTTACATATTTCTTATGCACACTTCTTTCCCTTTACATATTTCTTATGCACACTTCTTTCCCTTTAAATATTTCTTATGCACACTTCTTTCCCTTTACATATTTCTTATGCACACTTCTTTCCCTTTACATATTTCTTATGCACACTTCTTTCCCTTTACATATTTATTATGCACACTTCTTTCCCTTTACATATTTCTTATGCACACTTCTTTCCCTTTACATATTTCTTATGCACACTTCTTTCCCTTTACATATTTCTTATGCACACTTCTTTTCCTTTACATATTTCTTATGCACACTTCTTTCCCTTTACATATTTCTTATGCACACTTCTTTCCCTTTACATATTTCTTATGCACACTTCTTTCCCTTTACATATTTCTTATGCACACTTCTTTCCCTTTACATATGTCTTATGCACACTTCTTTCCCTTTACATATTTCTTATGCACACTTCTTTCCCTTTACATATTTCTTATGCACACTTCTTTCCCTTTACATATTTCTTATGCACACTTCTTTCCCTTTACATATTTCTTATGCACACTTCTTTCCCTTTACATATTTCTTATGCACACTTCTTTCCCTTTACATATTTCTTATGCACACTTCTTTCCCTTTACATATTTCTTATGCACACTTCTTTCCCTTTACATATTTCTTATGCACACTTCTTTCCCTTTACATATTTCTTATGCACACTTCTTTCCCTTTACATATGTCTTATGCACACTTCTTTCCCTTTACATATTTCTTATGCACACTTCTTTCCCTTTACATATTTCTTATGCACACTTCTTTCCCTTTACATATTTCTTATGCACACTTCTTTCCCTTTACATATTTCTTATGCACACTTCTTTCCCTTTACATATTTCTTATGCACACTTCTTTCCCTTTACATATTTCTTATGCACACTTCTTTCCCTTTACATATTTCTTATGCACACTTCTTTCCCTTTACATATTTCTTATGCACACTTCTTTCCCTTTACATATTTCTTATGCACACTTCTTTCCCTTTACATATTTCTTATGCACACTTCTTTCCCTTTACATATTTCTTATGCACACTTCTTTCCCTTTACATATTTCTTATGCACACTTCTTTCCCTTTACATATTTCTTATGCACACTTCTTTCCCTTTACATATTTATTATGCACACTTCTTTCCCTTTACATATTTATTATGCACACTTATTTCCCTTTACATATTTCTTATGCACACTTCTTTCCCTTTACATATTTCTTATGCACACTTCTTTTCCTTTACATATTTCTTATGCACACTTCTTTCCCTTTACATATTTCTTATGCACACTTCTTTCCCTTTACATATTTCTTATGCACACTTCTTTCCCTTTACATATTTCTTATGCACACTTCTTTCCCTTTACATATGTCTTATGCACACTTCTTTCCCTTTACATATTTCTTATGCACACTTCTTTCCCTTTACATATTTCTTATGCACACTTCTTTCCCTTTACATATTTCTTATGCACACTTCTTTCCCTTTACATATTTCTTATGCACACTTCTTTCCCTTTACATATTTCTTATGCACACTTCTTTCCCTTTACATATTTCTTATGCACACTTCTTTCCCTTTACATATTTCTTATGCACACTTCTTTCCCTTTACATATTTCTTATGCACACTTCTTTCCCTTTACATATTTCTTATGCACACTTCTTTCCCTTTACATATTTCTTATGCACACTTCTTTCCCTTTACATATTTCTTATGCACACTTCTTTCCCTTTACATATTTCTTATGCACACTTCTTTCCCTTTACATATTTCTTATGCACACTTCTTTCCCTTTACATATTTCTTATGCACACTTCTTTCCCTTTACATATTTCTTATGCACACTTCTTTCCCTTTACATATTTCTTATGCACACTTCTTTCCCTTTACATATTTCTTATGCACACTTCTTTCCCTTTACATATTTCTTATGCACACTTCTTTCCCTTTACATATTTCTTATGCACACTTCTTTCCCTTTACATATTTCTTATGCACACTTCTTTCCCTTTACATATTTCTTATGCACACTTCTTTCCCTTTACATATTTCTTATGCACACTTCTTTCCCTTTACATATTTCTTATGCACACTTCTTTCCCTTTACATATTTCTTATGCACACTTCTTTCCCTTTACATATTTCTTATGCACACTTCTTTCCCTTTACATATTTCTTATGCACACTTCTTTCCCTTTACATATTTCTTATGCACACTCCTTTCCCTTTACATATTTCTTATGCACACTTCTTTCCCTTTACATATTTCTTATGCACACTTCTTTCCCTTTACATATTTCTTATGCACACTTCTTTCCCTTTACATATTTCTTATGCACACTTCTTTCCCTTTACATATTTCTTATGCACACTTCTTTCCCTTTACATATTTCTTATGCACACTTCTTTCCCTTTACATATTTCTTATGCACACTTCTTTCCCTTTACATATTTCTTATGCACACTTCTTTCCCTTTACATATTTCTTATGCACACTTCTTTCCCTTTACATATTTCTTATGCACACTTCTTTCCCTTTACATATTTCTTATGCACACTTCTTTCCCTTTACATATTTCTTATGCACACTTCTTTCCCTTTACATATTTCTTATGCACACTTCTTTCCCTTTACATATGTCTTATGCACACTTCTTTCCCTTTACATATTTCTTATGCACACTTCTTTCCCTTTACATATTTCTTATGCACACTTCTTTCCCTTTACATATTTCTTATGCACACTTCTTTCCCTTTACATATTTCTTATGCACACTTCTTTCCCTTTACATATTTCTTATGCACACTTCTTTCCCTTTACATATTTCTTATGCACACTTCTTTCCCTTTACATATTTCTTATGCACACTTCTTTCCCTTTACATATTTCTTATGCACACTTCTTTCCCTTTACATATTTCTTATGCACACTTCTTTCCCTTTACATATTTCTTATGCACACTTCTTTCCCTTTACATATTTCTTATGCACACTTCTTTCCCTTTACATATTTCTTATGCACACTTCTTTCCCTTTACATATTTATTATGCACACTTCTTTCCCTTTACATATTTCTTATGCACACTTCTTTCCCTTTACATATTTCTTATGCACACTTCTTTCCCTTTACATATTTCTTATGCACACTTCTTTTCCTTTACATATTTCTTATGCACACTTCTTTCCCTTTACATATTTCTTATGCACACTTCTTTCCCTTTACATATTTCTTATGCACACTTCTTTCCCTTTACATATTTCTTATGCACACTTCTTTCCCTTTACATATTTCTTATGCACACTTCTTTCCCTTTACATATTTCTTATGCACACTTCTTTCCCTTTACATATTTCTTATGCACACTTCTTTCCCATTACATATTTCTTATGCACACTTCTTTCCCTTTACATATTTCTTATGCACACTTCTTTCCCTTTACATATTTCTTATGCACACTTCTTTCCCTTTACATATTTCTTATGCACACTTCTTTCCCTTTACATATTTCTTATGCACACTTCTTTCCCTTTACATATTTCTTATGCACACTTCTTTCCCTTTACATATTTCTTATGCACACTTCTTTCTCTTTACATATTTCGTATGCACACTTCTTTCCCTTTACATATTTCTTATGCACACTTCTTTCCCTTTACATATTTCTTATGCACACTTCTTTCCCTTTACATATTTCTTATGCACACTTCTTTCCCTTTACATATTTCTTATGCACACTTCTTTCCCTTTACATATTTCTTATGCACACTTCTTTCCCTTTACATATTTCGTATGCACACTTCTTTCCCTTTACATATTTCTTATGCACACTTCTTTCCCTTTACATATTTCTTATGCACACTTCTTTCCCTTTACATATTTCTTATGCACACTTCTTTCCCTTTACATATTTCTTATGCACACTTCTTTCCCTTTACATATTTCTTATGCACACTTCTTTCCCTTTACATATTTCTTATGCACACTTCTTTCCCTTTACATATTTCTTATGCACACTTCTTTCCCTTTACATATTTAACTCGAGGGCTTGTTCCCACATCATGTGTTTATTTCTTATGCACACTTCTTTCCCTTTACATATTTCTTATGCACACTTCTTTCCCTTTACATATTTCTTATGCACACTTCTTTTCCTTTATTATTTCTTATGCACACTTCTTTCCCTTTACATATTTCTTATGCACACTTCTTTCCCTTTACATATTTCTTATGCACACTTCTTTCCCTTTACATATTTCTTATGCACACTTCTTTCCCTTTACATATTTCTTATGCACACTTATTTCCCTTTACATATTTCTTATGCACACTTCTTTCCCTTTACATATTTCTTATGCACACTTCTTTCTCTTTACATATTTCTTATGCACACTTCTTTCCCTTTACATATTTCTTATGCACACTTCTTTCTCTTTACATATTTCTTATGCACACTTCTTTCCCTTTACATATTTCTTATGCACACTTCTTTCCCTTTACATATTTCTTATGCACACTTCTTTCCCTTTACATATTTCTTATGCACACTTTTTTCCTTTTACATATTTCTTATGCACACTTCTTTCCCTTTACATATTTCTTATGCACACTTCTTTCTCTTTATTATTTCTTATGCACACTTCTTTCCCTTTACATATTTAACTCGAGGGCTTGTCCCGACATCATGTGTTTATTTCGTATGCACACTTCTTTCCCTTTACATATTTCTTATGCACACTTCTTTCCCTTTACATATTTCTTATGCACACTTCTTTCCCTTTACATATTTCTTATGCACACTTCTTTTCCTTTACATATTTCTTATGCACACTTCTTTCCCTTTACATATTTCTTATGCACACTTCTTTCCCTTTACATATTTCTTATGCACACTTCTTTCCCTTTACATATTTCTTATGCACACTTCTTTCCCTTTACATATTTCTTATGCACACTTCTTTCCCTTTACATATTTCTTATGCACACTTCTTTCCCTTTACATATTTATTATGCACACTTCTTTCCCTTTACATATTTCTTATGCACACTTCTTTCCCTTTACATATTTCTTATGCACACTTCTTTCCCTTTACATATTTCTTATGCACACTTCTTTTCCTTTACATATTTCTTATGCACACTTCTTTCCCTTTACATATTTCTTATGCACACTTCTTTCCCTTTACATATTTCTTATGCACACTTCTTTCCCTTTACATATTTCTTATGCACACTTCTTTCCCTTTACATATGTCTTATGCACACTTCTTTCCCTTTACATATTTCTTATGCACACTTCTTTCCCTTTACATATTTCTTATGCACACTTCTTTCCCTTTACATATTTCTTATGCACACTTCTTTCCCTTTACATATTTCTTATGCACACTTCTTTCCCTTTACATATTTCTTATGCACACTTCTTTCCCTTTACATATTTCTTATGCACACTTCTTTCCCTTTACATATTTCTTATGCACACTTCTTTCCCTTTACATATTTCTTATGCACACTTCTTTCCTTTACATATTTCTTATGCACACTTCTTTCCCTTTACATATTTCTTATGCACACTTCTTTCCCTTTACATATTTCTTATGCACACTTCTTTCCTTTACATATTTCTTATGCACACTTCTTTCCCTTTACATATGTCTTATGCACACTTCTTTCCCTTTACATATTTCTTATGCACACTTCTTTCCCTTTACATATTTCTTATGCACACTTCTTTCCCTTTACATATTTCTTATGCACACTTCTTTCCTTTACATATTTCTTATGCACACTTCTTTCCCTTTACATATTTCTTATGCACACTTCTTTCCCTTTACATATTTCTTATGCACACTTCTTTCCCTTTACATATTTCTTATGCACACTTCTTTCCCTTTACATATTTCTTATGCACACTTCTTTCCCTTTACATATTTCTTATGCACACTTCTTTCCCTTTACATATTTCTTATGCACACTTCTTTCCCTTTACATATTTCTTATGCACACTTCTTTCCCTTTACATATTTCTTATGCACACTTCTTTCCCTTTACATATTTCTTATGCACACTTCTTTCCCTTTACATATTTCTTATGCACACTTCTTTCCCTTTACATATTTCTTATGCACACTTCTTTCCCTTTACATATTTCTTATGCACACTTCTTTCCCTTTACATATTTCTTATGCACACTTCTTTCCCTTTACATATTTCTTATGCACACTTCTTTCCCTTTACATATTTCTTATGCACACTTCTTTCCCTTTACATATTTCTTATGCACACTTCTTTCCCTTTACATATTTCTTATGCACACTTCTTTCCCTTTACATATTTCTTATGCACACTTCTTTCCCTTTACATATTTCTTATGCACACTTCTTTCCCTTTACATATTTCTTATGCACACTTCTTTCCCTTTACATATTTCTTATGCACACTTCTTTCCCTTTACATATTTCTTATGCACACTTCTTTCCCTTTACATATTTCTTATGCACACTTCTTTCCCTTTACATATTTCTTATGCACACTTCTTTCCCTTTACATATTTCTTATGCACACTTCTTTCCTTTACATATTTCTTATGCACACTTCTTTCCCTTTACATATTTCTTATGCACACTTCTTTCCCTTTACATATTTCTTATGCACACTTCTTTCCCTTTACATATTTCTTATGCACACTTCTTTCCCTTTACATATTTCTTATGCACACTTCTTTCCCTTTACATATTTCTTATGCACACTTCTTTCCCTTTACATATTTCTTATGCACACTTCTTTCCCTTTACATATTTCTTATGCACACTTCTTTCCCTTTACATATTTCTTATGCACACTTCTTTCCCTTTACATATTTCTTATGCACACTTCTTTCCCTTTACATATTTCTTATGCACACTTCTTTCCCTTTACATATTTCTTATGCACACTTCTTTCCCTTTACATATTTCTTATGCACACTTCTTTCCCTTTACATATTTCTTATGCACACTTCTTTCCCTTTACATATTTCTTATGCACACTTCTTTCCCTTTACATATTTCTTATGCACACTTCTTTCCCTTTACATATTTCTTATGCACACTTCTTTCCCTTTACATATTTCTTATGCACACTTCTTTCCCTTTACATATTTCTTATGCACACTTCTTTCCCTTTACATATTTCTTATGCACACTTCTTTCCCTTTACATATTTCTTATGCACACTTCTTTCCCTTTACATATTTCTTATGCACACTTCTTTCCCTTACATATTTCTTATGCACACTTCTTTCCCTTTACATATTTCTTATGCACACTTCTTTCCCTTTACATATTTCTTATGCACACTTCTTTCCCTTTACATATTTCTTATGCACACTTCTTTCCCTTTACATATTTCTTATGCACACTTCTTTCCCTTTACATATTTCTTATGCACACTTCTTTCCCTTTACATATTTCTTATGCACACTTCTTTCCCTTTACATATTTCTTATGCACACTTCTTTCCCTTTACATATTTCTTATGCACACTTCTTTCCCTTTACATATTTCTTATGCACACTTCTTTCCCTTTACATATTTCTTATGCACACTTCTTTCCCTTTACATATTTCTTATGCACACTTCTTTCCCTTTACATATTTCTTATGCACACTTCTTTCCCTTTACATATTTCTTATGCACACTTCTTTCCTTTACATATTTCTTATGCACACTTCTTTCCCTTTACATATTTCTTATGCACACTTCTTTCCCTTTACATATTTCTTATGCACACTTCTTTCCCTTTACATATTTCTTATGCACACTTCTTTCCCTTTACATATTTCTTATGCACACTTCTTTCCCTTTACATATTTCTTATGCACACTTCTTTCCCTTTACATATTTCTTATGCACACTTCTTTCCCTTTACATATTTCTTATGCACACTTCTTTCCCTTTACATATTTCTTATGCACACTTCTTTCCCTTTACATATTTCTTATGCACACTTCTTTCCCTTTACATATTTCTTATGCACACTTCTTTCCCTTTACATATTTCTTATGCACACTTCTTTCCCTTTACATATTTCTTATGCACACTTCTTTCCCTTTACATATTTCTTATGCACACTTCTTTCCCTTTACATATTTCTTATGCACACTTCTTTCCCTTTACATATTTCTTATGCACACTTCTTTCCCTTTACATATTTCTTATGCACACTTCTTTCCCTTTACATATTTCTTATGCACACTTCTTTCCCTTTACATATTTCTTATGCACACTTCTTTCCCTTTACATATTTCTTATGCACACTTCTTTCCCTTTACATATTTCTTATGCACACTTCTTTCCCTTTACATATTTCTTATGCACACTTCTTTCCCTTTACATATTTCTTATGCACACTTCTTTCCCTTTACATATTTCTTATGCACACTTCTTTCCCTTTACATATTTCTTATGCACACTTCTTTCCCTTTACATATTTCTTATGCACACTTCTTTCCCTTTACATATTTCTTATGCACACTTCTTTCCCTTTACATATTTCTTATGCACACTTCTTTCCCTTTACATATTTCTTATGCACACTTCTTTCCCTTTACATATTTCTTATGCACACTTCTTTCCCTTTACATATTTCTTATGCACACTTCTTTCCCTTTACATATTTCTTATGCACACTTCTTTCCCTTTACATATTTCTTATGCACACTTCTTTCCCTTTACATATTTCTTATGCACACTTCTTTCCCTTTACATATTTCTTATGCACACTTCTTTCCCTTTACATAATTTCTTATGCACACTTCTTTCCCTTTACATATTTCTTATGCACACTTCTTTCCCTTTACATATTTCTTATGCACACTTCTTTCCCTTTACATATTTCTTATGCACACTTCTTTCCCCTTTACATATTTCTTATGCACACTTCTTTCCCTTTACATATTTCTTATGCACACTTCTTTCCCTTTACATATTTCTTATGCACACTTCTTTCCCTTTACATATTTCTTATGCACACTTCTTTCCCTTTACATATTTCTTATGCACACTTCTTTCCCTTTACATATTTCTTATGCACACTTCTTTCCCTTTACATATTTCTTATGCACACTTCTTTCCCTTTACATATTTCTTATGCACACTTCTTTCCCTTTACATATTTCTTATGCACACTTCTTTCCCTTTACATATTTCTTATGCACACTTCTTTCCCTTTACATATTTCTTATGCACACTTCTTTCCCTTTACATATTTCTTATGCACACTTCTTTCCCTTTACATATTTCTTATGCACACTTCTTTCCCTTTACATATTTCTTATGCACACTTCTTTCCCTTTACATATTTCTTATGCACACTTCTTTCCCTTTACATATTTAACTCGAGGGCTTGTTCCCACATCATGTGTTTATTTCTTATGCACACTTCTTTCCCTTTACATATTTCTTATGCACACTTCTTTCCCTTTACATATTTCTTATGCACACTTCTTTTCCTTTATTATTTCTTATGCACACTTCTTTCCCTTTACATATTTCTTATGCACACTTCTTTCCCTTTACATATTTCTTATGCACACTTCTTTTTTACATATTTCTTATGCACACTTCTTTCCCTTTACATATTTCTTATGCACACTTCTTTCCCTTTACATATTTCTTATGCACACTTCTTTCCCTTTACATATTTCTTATGCACACTTCTTTCCCTTTACATATTTCTTATGCACACTTCTTTCCCTTTACATATTTCTTATGCACACTTCTTTCCCTTTACATATTTCTTATGCACACTTCTTTCCCTTTACATATTTCTTATGCACACTTCTTTCCCTTTACATATTTCTTATGCACACTTCTTTCCCTTTACATATTTCTTATGCACACTTCTTTCCCTTTACATATTTCTTATGCACACTTCTTTCCCTTTACATATTTCTTATGCACACTTCTTTCCCTTTACATATTTCTTATGCACACTTCTTTCCCTTTACATATTTACTCGAGGGCTTGTCCCGACATCATGTCGTTTATTTCTTATGCACACTTCTTTCCCTTTACATATTTCTTATGCACACTTCTTTCCCTTTACATATTTCTTATGCACACTTCTTTCCCTTTACATATTTCTTATGCACACTTCTTTCCCTTTACATATTTCTTATGCACACTTCTTTCCCTTTACATATTTCTTATGCACACTTCTTTCCCTTTACATATTTCTTATGCACACTTCTTTCCCTTTACATATTTCTTATGCACACTTCTTTCCCTTTACATATTTCTTATGCACACTTCTTTCCCTTTACATATTTCTTATGCACACTTCTTTCCCTTTACATATTTCTTATGCACACTTCTTTCCCTTTACATATTTCTTATGCACACTTCTTTCCCTTTACATATTTCTTATGCACACTTCTTTCCCTTTACATATTTCTTATGCACACTTCTTTCCCTTTACATATTTCTTATGCACACTTCTTTCCCTTTACATATTTCTTATGCACACTTCTTTCCCTTTACATATTTCTTATGCACACTTCTTTCCCTTTACATATTTCTTATGCACACTTCTTTCCCTTTACATATTTCTTATGCACACTTCTTTCCCTTTACATATTTCTTATGCACACTTCTTTCCCTTTACATATTTCTTATGCACACTTCTTTCCCTTTACATATTTCTTATGCACACTTCTTTCCCTTTACATATTTCTTATGCACACTTCTTTCCCTTTACATATTTCTTATGCACACTTCTTTCCCTTTACATATTTCTTATGCACACTTCTTTCCCTTTACATATTTCTTATGCACACTTCTTTCCCTTTACATATTTCTTATGCACACTTCTTTCCCTTTACATATTTCTTATGCACACTTCTTTCCCTTTACATATTTCTTATGCACACTTCTTTCCCTTTACATATTTCTTATGCACACTTCTTTCCCTTTACATATTTCTTATGCACACTTCTTTCCCTTTACATATTTCTTATGCACACTTCTTTCCCTTTACATATTTCTTATGCACACTTCTTTCCCTTTACATATTTCTTATGCACACTTCTTTCCCTTTACATATTTCTTATGCACACTTCTTTCCCTTTACATATTTCTTATGCACACTTCTTTCCCTTTACATATTTCTTATGCACACTTCTTTCCCTTTACATATTTCTTATGCACACTTCTTTCCCTTTACATATTTCTTATGCACACTTCTTTCCCTTTACATATTTCTTATGCA
Source organism: Crossaster papposus (assembly GCA_037893245.1). NCBI lineage: Eukaryota > Metazoa > Echinodermata > Asteroidea > Velatida > Solasteridae > Crossaster > Crossaster papposus. The sequence goes on along the minus strand of JBAIAA010001240.1, from coordinate 173,952 downwards.
CACTTCTTTCCCTTTACATATTTCTTATGCACACTTCTTTCCCTTTACATATTTCTTATGCACACTTCTTTCCCTTTACATATTTCTTATGCACACTTCTTTCCCTTTACATATTTCTTATGCACACTTCTTTCCCTTTACATATTTCTTATGCACACTTCTTTCCCTTTACATATTTCTTATGCACACTTCTTTCCCTTTACATATTTCTTATGCACACTTCTTTCCCTTTACATATTTCTTATGCACACTTCTTTCCCTTTACATATTTCTTATGCACACTTCTTTCCCTTTACATATTTCTTATGCACACTTCTTTCCCTTTACATATTTCTTATGCACACTTCTTTCCCTTTACATATTTCTTATGCACACTTCTTTCCCTTTACATATTTCTTATGCACACTTCTTTCCCTTTACATATTTCTTATGCACACTTCTTTCCCTTTACATATTTCTTATGCACACTTCTTTCCCTTTACATATTTCTTATGCACACTTCTTTCCCTTTACATATTTCTTATGCACACTTCTTTCCCTTTACATATTTCTTATGCACACTTCTTTCCCTTTACATATTTCTTATGCACACTTCTTTCCCTTTACATATTTCTTATGCACACTTCTTTCCCTTTACATATTTCTTATGCACACTTCTTTCCCTTTACATATTTCTTATGCACACTTCTTTCCCTTTACATATTTCTTATGCACACTTCTTTCCCTTTACATATTTCTTATGCACACTTCTTTCCCTTTACATATTTCTTATGCACACTTCTTTCCCTTTACATATTTCTTATGCACACTTCTTTCCCTTTACATATTTCTTATGCACACTTCTTTCCCTTTACATATTTCTTATGCACACTTCTTTCCCTTTACATATTTCTTATGCACACTTCTTTCCCTTTACATATTTCTTATGCACACTTCTTTCCCTTTACATATTTCTTATGCACACTTCTTTCCCTTTACATATTTCTTATGCACACTTCTTTCCCTTTACATATTTCTTATGCACACTTCTTTCCCTTTACATATTTCTTATGCACACTTCTTTCCCTTTACATATTTCTTATGCACACTTCTTTCCCTTTACATATTTCTTATGCACACTTCTTTCCCTTTACATATTTCTTATGCACACTTCTTTCCCTTTACATATTTCTTATGCACACTTCTTTCCCTTTACATATTTCTTATGCACACTTCTTTCCCTTTACATATTTCTTATGCACACTTCTTTCCCTTTACATATTTCTTATGCACACTTCTTTCCCTTTACATATTTCTTATGCACACTTCTTTCCCTTTACATATTTCTTATGCACACTTCTTTCCCTTTACATATTTCTTATGCACACTTCTTTCCCTTTACATATTTCTTATGCACACTTCTTTCCCTTTACATATTTCTTATGCACACTTCTTTCCCTTTACATATTTCTTATGCACACTTCTTTCCCTTTACATATTTCTTATGCACACTTCTTTCCCTTTACATATTTCTTATGCACACTTCTTTCCCTTTACATATTTCTTATGCACACTTCTTTCCCTTTACATATTTCTTATGCACACTTCTTTCCCTTTACATATTTCTTATGCACACTTCTTTCCCTTTACATATTTCTTATGCACACTTCTTTCCCTTTACATATTTCTTATGCACACTTCTTTCCCTTTACATATTTCTTATGCACACTTCTTTCCCTTTACATATTTCTTATGCACACTTCTTTCCCTTTACATATTTCTTATGCACACTTCTTTCCCTTTACATATTTCTTATGCACACTTCTTTCCCTTTACATATTTCTTATGCACACTTCTTTCCCTTTACATATTTCTTATGCACACTTCTTTCCCTTTACATATTTCTTATGCACACTTCTTTCCCTTTACATATTTCTTATGCACACTTCTTTCCCTTTACATATTTCTTATGCACACTTCTTTCCCTTTACATATTTCTTATGCACACTTCTTTCCCTTTACATATTTCTTATGCACACTTCTTTCCCTTTACATATTTCTTATGCACACTTCTTTCCCTTTACATATTTCTTATGCACACTTCTTTCCCTTTACATATTTCTTATGCACACTTCTTTCCCTTTACATATTTCTTATGCACACTTCTTTCCCTTTACATATTTCTTATGCACACTTCTTTCCCTTTACATATTTCTTATGCACACTTCTTTCCCTTTACATATTTCTTATGCACACTTCTTTCCCTTTACATATTTCTTATGCACACTTCTTTCCCTTTACATATTTCTTATGCACACTTCTTTCCCTTTACATATTTCTTATGCACACTTCTTTCCCTTTACATATTTCTTATGCACACTTCTTTCCCTTTACATATTTCTTATGCACACTTCTTTCCCTTTACATATTTCTTATGCACACTTCTTTCCCTTTACATATTTCTTATGCACACTTCTTTCCCTTTACATATTTCTTATGCACACTTCTTTCCCTTTACATATTTCTTATGCACACTTCTTTCCCTTTACATATTTCTTATGCACACTTCTTTCCCTTTACATATTTCTTATGCACACTTCTTTCCCTTTACATATTTCTTATGCACACTTCTTTCCCTTTACATATTTCTTATGCACACTTCTTTCCCTTTACATATTTCTTATGCACACTTCTTTCCCTTTACATATTTCTTATGCACACTTCTTTCCCTTTACATATTTCTTATGCACACTTCTTTCCCTTTACATATTTCTTATGCACACTTCTTTCCCTTTACATATTTCTTATGCACACTTCTTTCCCTTTACATATTTCTTATGCACACTTCTTTCCCTTTACATATTTCTTATGCACACTTCTTTCCCTTTACATATTTCTTATGCACACTTCTTTCCCTTTACATATTTCTTATGCACACTTCTTTCCCTTTACATATTTCTTATGCACACTTCTTTCCCTTTACATATTTCTTATGCACACTTCTTTCCCTTTTACATATTTCTTATGCACACTTCTTTCCCTTTACATATTTCTTATGCACACTTCTTTCCCTTTACATATTTCTTATGCACACTTCTTTCCCTTTACATATTTCTTATGCACACTTCTTTCCCTTTACATATTTCTTATGCACACTTCTTTCCCTTTACATATTTCTTATGCACACTTCTTTCCCTTTACATATTTCTTATGCACACTTCTTTCCCTTTACATATTTCTTATGCACACTTCTTTCCCTTTACATATTTCTTATGCACACTTCTTTCCCTTTACATATTTCTTATGCACACTTCTTTCCCTTTACATATTTCTTATGCACACTTCTTTCCCTTTACATATTTCTTATGCACACTTCTTTCCCTTTACATATTTCTTATGCACACTTCTTTCCCTTTACATATTTCTTATGCACACTTCTTTCCCTTTACATATTTCTTATGCACACTTCTTTCCCTTTACATATTTCTTATGCACACTTCTTTCCCTTTACATATTTCTTATGCACACTTCTTTCCCTTTACATATTTCTTATGCACACTTCTTTCCCTTTACATATTTCTTATGCACACTTCTTTCCCTTTACATATTTCTTATGCACACTTCTTTCCCTTTACATATTTCTTATGCACACTTCTTTCCCTTTACATATTTCTTATGCACACTTCTTTCCCTTTACATATTTCTTATGCACACTTCTTTCCCTTTACATATTTCTTATGCACACTTCTTTCCCTTTACATATTTCTTATGCACACTTCTTTCCCTTTACATATTTCTTATGCACACTTCTTTCCCTTTACATATTTCTTATGCACACTTCTTTCCCTTTACATATTTCTTATGCACACTTCTTTCCCTTTACATATTTCTTATGCACACTTCTTTCCCTTTACATATTTCTTATGCACACTTCTTTCCCTTTACATATTTCTTATGCACACTTCTTTCCCTTTACATATTTCTTATGCACACTTCTTTCCCTTTACATATTTCTTATGCACACTTCTTTCCCTTTACATATTTCTTATGCACACTTCTTTCCCTTTACATATTTCTTATGCACACTTCTTTCCCTTTACATATTTCTTATGCACACTTCTTTCCCTTTACATATTTCTTATGCACACTTCTTTCCCTTTACATATTTCTTATGCACACTTCTTTCCCTTTACATATTTCTTATGCACACTTCTTTCCCTTTACATATTTCTTATGCACACTTCTTTCCCTTTACATATTTCTTATGCACACTTCTTTCCCTTTACATATTTCTTATGCACACTTCTTTCCCTTTACATATTTCTTATGCACACTTCTTTCCCTTTACATATTTCTTATGCACACTTCTTTCCCTTTACATATTTCTTATGCACACTTCTTTCCCTTTACATATTTCTTATGCACACTTCTTTCCCTTTACATATTTCTTATGCACACTTCTTTCCCTTTACATATTTCTTATGCACACTTCTTTCCCTTTACATATTTCTTATGCACACTTCTTTCCCTTTACATATTTCTTATGCACACTTCTTTCCCTTTACATATTTCTTATGCACACTTCTTTCCCTTTACATATTTCTTATGCACACTTCTTTCCCTTTACATATTTCTTATGCACACTTCTTTCCCTTTACATATTTCTTATGCACACTTCTTTCCCTTTACATATTTCTTATGCACACTTCTTTCCCTTTACATATTTCTTATGCACACTTCTTTCCCTTTACATATTTCTTATGCACACTTCTTTCCCTTTACATATTTCTTATGCACACTTCTTTCCCTTTACATATTTCTTATGCACACTTCTTTCCCTTTACATATTTCTTATGCACACTTCTTTCCCTTTACATATTTCTTATGCACACTTCTTTCCCTTTACATATTTCTTATGCACACTTCTTTCCCTTTACATATTTCTTATGCACACTTCTTTCCCTTTACATATTTCTTATGCACACTTCTTTCCCTTTACATATTTCTTATGCACACTTCTTTCCCTTTACATATTTCTTATGCACACTTCTTTCCCTTTACATATTTCTTATGCACACTTCTTTCCCTTTACATATTTCTTATGCACACTTCTTTCCCTTTACATATTTCTTATGCACACTTCTTTCCCTTTACATATTTCTTATGCACACTTCTTTCCCTTTACATATTTCTTATGCACACTTCTTTCCCTTTACATATTTCTTATGCACACTTCTTTCCCTTTACATATTTCTTATGCACACTTCTTTCCCTTTACATATTTCTTATGCACACTTCTTTCCCTTTACATATTTCTTATGCACACTTCTTTCCCTTTACATATTTCTTATGCACACTTCTTTCCCTTTACATATTTCTTATGCACACTTCTTTCCCTTTACATATTTCTTATGCACACTTCTTTCCCTTTACATATTTCTTATGCACACTTCTTTCCCTTTACATATTTCTTATGCACACTTCTTTCCCTTTACATATTTCTTATGCACACTTCTTTCCCTTTACATATTTCTTATGCACACTTCTTTCCCTTTACATATTTCTTATGCACACTTCTTTCCCTTTACATATTTCTTATGCACACTTCTTTCCCTTTACATATTTCTTATGCACACTTCTTTCCCTTTACATATTTCTTATGCACACTTCTTTCCCTTTACATATTTCTTATGCACACTTCTTTCCCTTTACATATTTCTTATGCACACTTCTTTCCCTTTACATATTTCTTATGCACACTTCTTTCCCTTTACATATTTCTTATGCACACTTCTTTCCCTTTACATATTTCTTATGCACACTTCTTTCCCTTTACATATTTCTTATGCACACTTCTTTCCCTTTACATATTTCTTATGCACACTTCTTTCCCTTTACATATTTCTTATGCACACTTCTTTCCCTTTACATATTTCTTATGCACACTTCTTTCCCTTTACATATTTCTTATGCACACTTCTTTCCCTTTACATATTTCTTATGCACACTTCTTTCCCTTTACATATTTCTTATGCACACTTCTTTCCCTTTACATATTTCTTATGCACACTTCTTTCCCTTTACATATTTCTTATGCACACTTCTTTCCCTTTACATATTTCTTATGCACACTTCTTTCCCTTTACATATTTCTTATGCACACTTCTTTCCCTTTACATATTTCTTATGCACACTTCTTTCCCTTTACATATTTCTTATGCACACTTCTTTCCCTTTACATATTTCTTATGCACACTTCTTTCCCTTTACATATTTCTTATGCACACTTCTTTCCCTTTACATATTTCTTATGCACACTTCTTTCCCTTTACATATTTCTTATGCACACTTCTTTCCCTTTACATATTTCTTATGCACACTTCTTTCCCTTTACATATTTCTTATGCACACTTCTTTCCCTTTACATATTTCTTATGCACACTTCTTTCCCTTTACATATTTCTTATGCACACTTCTTTCCCTTTACATATTTCTTATGCACACTTCTTTCCCTTTACATATTTCTTATGCACACTTCTTTCCCTTTACATATTTCTTATGCACACTTCTTTCCCTTTACATATTTCTTATGCACACTTCTTTCCCTTTACATATTTCTTATGCACACTTCTTTCCCTTTACATATTTCTTATGCACACTTCTTTCCCTTTACATATTTCTTATGCACACTTCTTTCCCTTTACATATTTCTTATGCACACTTCTTTCCCTTTACATATTTCTTATGCACACTTCTTTCCCTTTACATATTTCTTATGCACACTTCTTTCCCTTTACATATTTCTTATGCACACTTCTTTCCCTTTACATATTTCTTATGCACACTTCTTTCCCTTTACATATTTCTTATGCACACTTCTTTCCCTTTACATATTTCTTATGCACACTTCTTTCCCTTTACATATTTCTTATGCACACTTCTTTCCCTTTACATATTTCTTATGCACACTTCTTTCCCTTTACATATTTCTTATGCACACTTCTTTCCCTTTACATATTTCTTATGCACACTTCTTTCCCTTTACATATTTCTTATGCACACTTCTTTCCCTTTACATATTTCTTATGCACACTTCTTTCCCTTTACATATTTCTTATGCACACTTCTTTCCCTTTACATATTTCTTATGCACACTTCTTTCCCTTTACATATTTCTTATGCACACTTCTTTCCCTTTACATATTTCTTATGCACACTTCTTTCCCTTTACATATTTCTTATGCACACTTCTTTCCCTTTACATATTTCTTATGCACACTTCTTTCCCTTTACATATTTCTTATGCACACTTCTTTCCCTTTACATATTTCTTATGCACACTTCTTTCCCTTTACATATTTCTTATGCACACTTCTTTCCCTTTACATATTTCTTATGCACACTTCTTTCCCTTTACATATTTCTTATGCACACTTCTTTCCCTTTACATATTTCTTATGCACACTTCTTTCCCTTTACATATTTCGTATGCACACTTCTGTCCCTTTACATATTTCGTATGCACACTTCTTTCCCTTTACATATTTCTTATGTACACTTCTTTCCCTTTACATATTTCTTATGCACACTTCTTTCCCTTTACATATTTCTTATGCACACTTCTTTCCCTTTACATATTTCTTATGCACACTTCTTTCCCTTTACATATTTCTTATGCACACTTCTTTCCCTTTACATATTTCTTATGCACACTTCTTTCCGTTTACATATTTCGTATGCACACTTCTTTCCCTTTACATGTTTCTTATGCACACTTCTTTCCCTTTACATATTTCTTATGCACACTTCTTTCCCTTTACATATTTCTTATGCACACTTCTTTCCCTTTACATATTTCTTATGCACACTTCTTTCCCTTTACATATTTCTTATGCACACTTCTTTCCCTTTACATATTTCTTATGCACACTTCTTTCCCTTTACATATTTCTTATGCACACTTCTTTCCCTTTACATATTTCTTATGCACACTTCTTTCCCTTTACATATTTCTTATGCACACTTCTTTCCCTTTACATATTTCTTATGCACACTTCTTTCCCTTTACATATTTCTTATGCACACTTCTTTCCCTTTACATATTTCTTATGCACACTTCGTTTCCTTTACATATTTCTTATGCACACTTCTTTCCCTTTACATATTTCTTATGCACACTTCTTTCCCTTTACATATTTCTTATGCACACTTCTTTCCCTTTACATATTTCTTATGCACACTTCTTTCCCTTTACATATTTCTTATGCACACTTCTTTCCCTTTACATATTTCTTATGCACACTTCTTTCCCTTTACATATTTCTTATGCACACTTCTTTCCCTTTACATATTTCTTATGCACACTTCTTTCCCTTTACATATTTCTTATGCACACTTCTTTCCCTTTACATATTTCTTATGCACACTTCTTTCCCTTTACATATTTCTTATGCACACTTCTTTCCCTTTACATATTTCTTATGCACACTTCTTTCCCTTTACATATTTCTTATGCACACTTCTTTCTCTTTACATATTTCTTATGCACACTTCTTTCCCTTTACATATTTCTTATGCACACTTCTTTCCTTTACATATTTCTTATGCACACTTCTTTCCCTTTACATATTTCTTATGCACACTTCTTTCCCTTTACATATTTCTTATGCACACTTCTTTCCCTTTACATATTTCTTATGCTACACTTCTTTCCCTTTACATATTTCTTATGCACACGTCTTTCCCTTTACATATTTCTTATGCACACTTCTTTCCCTTTACAATTTCTTATGCACACTTCTTTCCCTTTACATATTTCTTATGCACACTTCTTTCCCTTTACTTATTTCTTATGCACACTTCTTTCCCTTTACATATTTCTTATGCACACTTCTTTCCCTTTACATATTTCTTATGCACACTTCTTTCCCTTTACATATTTCTTATGCACACTTCTTTCCCTTTACATATTTCTTATGCACACTTCTTTCCCTTTACATATTTCTTATGCACACTTCTTCCCTTACATATTTCTTATGCACACTTCTTTCCCTTTACATATTTCTTATGCACACTTCTTTCCCTTTACATATTTCTTATGCACACTTCTTTCCCTTTACATATTTCTTATGCACACTTCTTTCCCTTTACATATTTCTTATGCACACTTCTTTCCCTTTACATATTTCTTATGCACACTTCTTTCCCTTTACATATTTCTTATGCACACTTCTTTCCCTTTACATATTTCTTATGCACACTTCTTTCCCTTTACATATTTCTTATGCACACTTCTTTCCTTTACATATTTCTTATGCACACTTCTTTCCCTTTACATATTTCTTATGCACACTTCTTTCCCTTTACATATTTCTTATGCACACTTCTTTCCCTTTACATATTTCTTATGCACACTTCTTTCCCTTTACATATTTCTTATGCACACTTCTTTCCCTTTACATATTTCTTATGCACACTTCTTTCCCTTTACATATTTCTTATGCACACTTCTTTCCCTTTACATATTTCTTATGCACACTTCTTTCCCTTTACATATTTCTTATGCACACTTCTTTCCCTTTACATATTTCTTATGCACACTTCTTTCCCTTTACATATTTCTTATGCACACTTCTTTCCCTTTACATATTTCTTATGCACACTTCTTTCCCTTTCCATATTTCTTATGCACACTTCTTTCCCTTTACATATTTCTTATGCACACTTCTGTCCCTTTACATATTTCTTATGCACACTTCTTTCCCTTTACATATTTCTTATGCACACTTCTTTCCCTTTACATATTTCTTATGCACACTTCTTTCCCTTTACATATTTCTTAGGCACACTTCTTTCCCTTTACATATTTCTTATGCACACTTCTTTCCCTTTACATATTTCTTATGCACACTTCTTTCCCTTTACATATTTCTTATGCACACTTCTTTCCCTTTACATATTTCTTATGCACACTTCTTTCCCTTTACATATTTCTTATGCACACTTCTTTCCCTTTACATATTTCTTATGCACACTTCTTTCCCTTTACATATTTCTTATGCACACTTCTTTCCCTTTACATATTTCTTATGCACACTTCTTTCCCTTTACATATTTCTTATGCACACTTATTTCCCTTTACATATTTCTTATGCACACTTCTTTCCCTTTACATATTTCTTATGCACACTTCTTTCCCTTTACATATTTCTTATGCACACTTCTTTCCCTTTACATATTTCTTATGCACACTTCTTTCCCTTTACATATTTCTTATGCACACTTCTTTCCCTTTACACATTTCTTATGCACACTTCTTTCCCTTTACATATTTCTTATGCACACTTCTTTCCCTTTACATATTTCTTATGCACACTTCTTTCCCTTTACATATTTCTTATGCACACTTCTTTCCCTTTACATATTTCTTATGCACACTTCTTTCCCTTTACATATTTCTTATGCACACTTCTTTCCCTTTACATATTTCTTATGCACACTTCTTTCCCTTTACATATTTCTTATGCACACTTCTTTCCCTTTACATATTTCTTATGCACACTTCTTTCCCTTTACATATTTCTTATGCACACTTCTTTCCCTTTACATATTTCTTATGCACACTTCTTTCCCTTTACATATTCTTATGCACACTTCTTTCCTTTTCTTATTTCTTATGCACACTTCTTTCCCTTTACATATTTCTTATGCACACTTCTTTCCCTTTACATATTTCTTATGCACACTTCTTTCCCTTTACATATTTCTTATGCACACTTCTTTCCCTTTACATATTTCTTATGCACACTTCTTTCCCTTTACATATTTCTTATGCACACTTCTTTCCCTTTACATATTTCTTATGCACACTTCTTTCCCTTTACATATTTCTTATGCACACTTCTTTCCCTTTACATATTTCTTATGCACACTTCTTTCCCTTTACATATTTCTTATGCACACTTCTTTCCCTTTACATATTTCTTATGCACACTTCTTTCCCTTTACATATTTCTTATGCACACTTCTTTCCCTTTACATATTTCTTATGCACACTTCTTTCCCTTTACATATTTCTTATGCACACTTCTTTCCCTTTACATATTTCTTATGCACACTTCTTTCCCTTTACATATTTCTTATGCACACTTCTTTCCCTTTACATATTTCTTATGCACACTTCTTTCCCTTTACATATTTCTTATGCACACTTCTTTCCCTTTACATATTTCTTATGCACACTTCTTTCCCTTTACATATTTCTTATGCACACTTCTTTCCCTTTACATATTTCTTATGCACACTTCTTTCCCTTTACATATTTCTTATGCACACTTCTTTCCCTTTACATATTTCTTATGCACACTTCTTTCCCTTTACATATTTCTTATGCACACTTCTTTCCCTTTACATATTTCTTATGCACACTTCTTTCCCTTTACATATTTCTTATGCACACTTCTTTCCCTTTACATATTTCTTATGCACACTTCTTTCCCTTTACATATTTCTTATGCACACTTCTTTCCCTTTACATATTTCTTATGCACACTTCTTTCCCTTTACATATTTCTTATGCACACTTCTTTCCCTTTACATATTTCTTATGCACACTTCTTTCCCTTTACATATTTCTTATGCACACTTCTTTCCCTTTACATATTTCTTATGCACACTTCTTTCCCTTTACATATTTCTTATGCACACTTCTTTCCCTTTACATATTTCTTATGCACACTTCTTTCCCTTTACATATTTCTTATGCACACTTCTTTCCCTTTACATATTTCTTATGCACACTTCTTTCCCTTTACATATTTCTTATGCACACTTCTTTCCCTTTACATATTTCTTATGCACACTTCTTTCCCTTTACATATTTCTTATGCACACTTCTTTCCCTTTACATATTTCTTATGCACACTTCTTTCCCTTTACATATTTCTTATGCACACTTCTTTCCCTTTACATATTTCTTATGCACACTTCTTTCCCTTTACATATTTCTTATGCACACTTCTTTCCCTTTACATATTTCTTATGCACACTTCTTTCCCTTTACATATTTCTTATGCACACTTCTTTCCCTTTACATATTTCTTATGCACACTTCTTTCCCTTTACATATTTCTTATGCACACTTCTTTCCCTTTACATATTTCTTATGCACACTTCTTTCCCTTTACATATTTCTTATGCACACTTCTTTCCCTTTACATATTTCTTATGCACACTTCTTTCCCTTTACATATTTCTTATGCACACTTCTTTCCCTTTACATATTTCTTATGCACACTTCTTTCCCTTTACATATTTCTTATGCACACTTCTTTCCCTTTACATATTTCTTATGCACACTTCTTTCCCTTTACATATTTCTTATGCACACTTCTTTCCCTTTACATATTTCTTATGCACACTTCTTTCCCTTTACATATTTCTTATGCACACTTCTTTCCCTTTACATATTTCTTATGCACACTTCTTTCCCTTTACATATTTCTTATGCACACTTCTTTCCCTTTACATATTTCTTATGCACACTTCTTTCCCTTTACATATTTCTTATGCACACTTCTTTCCCTTTACATATTTCTTATGCACACTTCTTTCCCTTTACATATTTCTTATGCACACTTCTTTCCCTTTACATATTTCTTATGCACACTTCTTTCCCTTTACATATTTCTTATGCACACTTCTTTCCCTTTACATATTTCTTATGCACACTTCTTTCCCTTTACATATTTCTTATGCACACTTCTTTCCCTTTACATATTTCTTATGCACACTTCTTTCCCTTTACATATTTCTTATGCACACTTCTTTCCCTTTACATATTTCTTATGCACACTTCTTTCCCTTTACATATTTCTTATGCACACTTCTTTCCCTTTACATATTTCTTATGCACACTTCTTTCCCTTTACATATTTCTTATGCACACTTCTTTCCCTTTACATATTTCTTATGCACACTTCTTTCCCTTTACATATTTCTTATGCACACTTCTTTCCCTTTACATATTTCTTATGCACACTTCTTTCCCTTTACATATTTCTTATGCACACTTCTTTCCCTTTACATATTTCTTATGCACACTTCTTTCCCTTTACATATTTCTTATGCACACTTCTTTCCCTTTACATATTTCTTATGCACACTTCTTTCCCTTTACATATTTCTTATGCACACTTCTTTCCCTTTACATATTTCTTATGCACACTTCTTTCCCTTTACATATTTCTTATGCACACTTCTTTCCCTTTACATATTTCTTATGCACACTTCTTTCCCTTTACATATTTCTTATGCACACTTCTTTCCCTTTACATATTTCTTATGCACACTTCTTTCCCTTTACATATTTCTTATGCACACTTCTTTCCCTTTACATATTTCTTATGCACACTTCTTTCCCTTTACATATTTCTTATGCACACTTCTTTCCCTTTACATATTTCTTATGCACACTTCTTTCCCTTTACATATTTCTTATGCACACTTCTTTCCCTTTACATATTTCTTATGCACACTTCTTTCCCTTTACATATTTCTTATGCACACTTCTTTCCCTTTACATATTTCTTATGCACACTTCTTTCCCTTTACATATTTCTTATGCACACTTCTTTCCCTTTACATATTTCTTATGCACACTTCTTTCCCTTTACATATTTCTTATGCACACTTCTTTCCCTTTACATATTTCTTATGCACACTTCTTTCCCTTTACATATTTCTTATGCACACTTCTTTCCCTTTACATATTTCTTATGCACACTTCTTTCCCTTTACATATTTCTTATGCACACTTCTTTCCCTTTACATATTTCTTATGCACACTTCTTTCCCTTTACATATTTCTTATGCACACTTCTTTCCCTTTACATATTTCTTATGCACACTTCTTTCCCTTTACATATTTCTTATGCACACTTCTTTCCCTTTACATATTTCTTATGCACACTTCTTTCCCTTTACATATTTCTTATGCACACTTCTTTCCCTTTACATATTTCTTATGCACACTTCTTTCCCTTTACATATTTCTTATGCACACTTCTTTCCCTTTACATATTTCTTATGCACACTTCTTTCCCTTTACATATTTCTTATGCACACTTCTTTCCCTTTACATATTTCTTATGCACACTTCTTTCCCTTTACATATTTCTTATGCACACTTCTTTCCCTTTACATATTTCTTATGCACACTTCTTTCCCTTTACATATTTCTTATGCACACTTCTTTCCCTTTACATATTTCTTATGCACACTTCTTTCCCTTTACATATTTCTTATGCACACTTCTTTCCCTTTACATATTTCTTATGCACACTTCTTTCCCTTTACATATTTCTTATGCACACTTCTTTCCCTTTACATATTTCTTATGCACACTTCTTTCCCTTTACATATTTCTTATGCACACTTCTTTCCCTTTACATATTTCTTATGCACACTTCTTTCCCTTTACATATTTCTTATGCACACTTCTTTCCCTTTACATATTTCTTATGCACACTTCTTTCCCTTTACATATTTCTTATGCACACTTCTTTCCCTTTACATATTTCTTATGCACACTTCTTTCCCTTTACATATTTCTTATGCACACTTCTTTCCCTTTACATATTTCTTATGCACACTTCTTTCCCTTTACATATTTCTTATGCACACTTCTTTCCCTTTACATATTTCTTATGCACACTTCTTTCCCTTTACATATTTCTTATGCACACTTCTTTCCCTTTACATATTTCTTATGCACACTTCTTTCCCTTTACATATTTCTTATGCACACTTCTTTCCCTTTACATATTTCTTATGCACACTTCTTTCCCTTTACATATTTCTTATGCACACTTCTTTCCCTTTACATATTTCTTATGCACACTTCTTTCCCTTTACATATTTCTTATGCACACTTCTTTCCCTTTACATATTTCTTATGCACACTTCTTTCCCTTTACATATTTCTTATGCACACTTCTTTCCCTTTACATATTTCTTATGCACACTTCTTTCCCTTTACATATTTCTTATGCACACTTCTTTCCCTTTACATATTTCTTATGCACACTTCTTTCCCTTTACATATTTCTTATGCACACTTCTTTCCCTTTACATATTTCTTATGCACACTTCTTTCCCTTTACATATTTCTTATGCACACTTCTTTCCCTTTACATATTTCTTATGCACACTTCTTTCCCTTTACATATTTCTTATGCACACTTCTTTCCCTTTACATATTTCTTATGCACACTTCTTTCCCTTTACATATTTCTTATGCACACTTCTTTCCCTTTACATATTTCTTATGCACACTTCTTTCCCTTTACATATTTCTTATGCACACTTCTTTCCCTTTACATATTTCTTATGCACACTTCTTTCCCTTTACATATTTCTTATGCACACTTCTTTCCCTTTACATATTTCTTATGCACACTTCTTTCCCTTTACATATTTCTTATGCACACTTCTTTCCCTTTACATATTTCTTATGCACACTTCTTTCCCTTTACATATTTCTTATGCACACTTCTTTCCCTTTACATATTTCTTATGCACACTTCTTTCCCTTTACATATTTCTTATGCACACTTCTTTCCCTTTACATATTTCTTATGCACACTTCTTTCCCTTTACATATTTCTTATGCACACTTCTTTCCCTTTACATATTTCTTATGCACACTTCTTTCCCTTTACATATTTCTTATGCACACTTCTTTCCCTTTACATATTTCTTATGCACACTTCTTTCCCTTTACATATTTCTTATGCACACTTCTTTCCCTTTACATATTTCTTATGCACACTTCTTTCCCTTTACATATTTCTTATGCACACTTCTTTCCCTTTACATATTTCTTATGCACACTTCTTTCCCTTTACATATTTCTTATGCACACTTCTTTCCCTTTACATATTTCTTATGCACACTTCTTTCCCTTTACATATTTCTTATGCACACTTCTTTCCCTTTACATATTTCTTATGCACACTTCTTTCCCTTTACATATTTCTTATGCACACTTCTTTCCCTTTACATATTTCTTATGCACACTTCTTTCCCTTTACATATTTCTTATGCACACTTCTTTCCCTTTACATATTTCTTATGCACACTTCTTTCCCTTTACATATTTCTTATGCACACTTCTTTCCCTTTACATATTTCTTATGCACACTTCTTTCCCTTTACATATTTCTTATGCACACTTCTTTCCCTTTACATATTTCTTATGCACACTTCTTTCCCTTTACATATTTCTTATGCACACTTCTTTCCCTTTACATATTTCTTATGCACACTTCTTTCCCTTTACATATTTCTTATGCACACTTCTTTCCCTTTACATATTTCTTATGCACACTTCTTTCCCTTTACATATTTCTTATGCACACTTCTTTCCCTTTACATATTTCTTATGCACACTTCTTTCCCTTTACATATTTCTTATGCACACTTCTTTCCCTTTACATATTTCTTATGCACACTTCTTTCCCTTTACATATTTCTTATGCACACTTCTTTCCCTTTACATATTTCTTATGCACACTTCTTTCCCTTTACATATTTCTTATGCACACTTCTTTCCCTTTACATATTTCTTATGCACACTTCTTTCCCTTTACATATTTCTTATGCACACTTCTTTCCCTTTACATATTTCTTATGCACACTTCTTTCCCTTTACATATTTCTTATGCACACTTCTTTCCCTTTACATATTTCTTATGCACACTTCTTTCCCTTTACATATTTCTTATGCACACTTCTTTCCCTTTACATATTTCTTATGCACACTTCTTTCCCTTTACATATTTCTTATGCACACTTCTTTCCCTTTACATATTTCTTATGCACACTTCTTTCCCTTTACATATTTCTTATGCACACTTCTTTCCCTTTACATATTTCTTATGCACACTTCTTTCCCTTTACATATTTCTTATGCACACTTCTTTCCCTTTACATATTTCTTATGCACACTTCTTTCCCTTTACATATTTCTTATGCACACTTCTTTCCCTTTACATATTTCTTATGCACACTTCTTTCCCTTTACATATTTCTTATGCACACTTCTTTCCCTTTACATATTTCTTATGCACACTTCTTTCCCTTTACATATTTCTTATGCACACTTCTTTCCCTTTACATATTTCTTATGCACACTTCTTTCCCTTTACATATTTCTTATGCACACTTCTTTCCCTTTACATATTTCTTATGCACACTTCTTTCCCTTTACATATTTCTTATGCACACTTCTTTCCCTTTACATATTTCTTATGCACACTTCTTTCCCTTTACATATTTCTTATGCACACTTCTTTCCCTTTACATATTTCTTATGCACACTTCTTTCCCTTTACATATTTCTTATGCACACTTCTTTCCCTTTACATATTTCTTATGCACACTTCTTTCCCTTTACATATTTCTTATGCACACTTCTTTCCCTTTACATATTTCTTATGCACACTTCTTTCCCTTTACATATTTCTTATGCACACTTCTTTCCCTTTACATATTTCTTATGCACACTTCTTTCCCTTTACATATTTCTTATGACACACTTCTTTCCCTTTACATATTTCTTATGCACACTTCTTTCCCTTTACATATTTCTTATGCACACTTCTTTCCCTTTACATATTTCTTATGCACACTTCTTTCCCTTTACATATTTCTTATGCACACTTCTTTCCCTTTACATATTTCTTATGCACACTTCTTTCCCTTTACATATTTCTTATGCACACTTCTTTCCCTTTACATATTTCTTATGCACACTTCTTTCCCTTTACATATTTCTTATGCACACTTCTTTCCCTTTACATATTTCTTATGCACACTTCTTTCCCTTTACATATTTCTTATGCACACTTCTTTCCCTTTACATATTTCTTATGCACACTTCTTTCCCTTTACATATTTCTTATGCACACTTCTTTCCCTTTACATATTTCTTATGCACACTTCTTTCCCTTTACATATTTCTTATGCACACTTCTTTCCCTTTACATATTTCTTATGCACACTTCTTTCCCTTTACATATTTCTTATGCACACTTCTTTCCCTTTACATATTTCTTATGCACACTTCTTTCCCTTTACATATTTCTTATGCACACTTCTTTCCCTTTACATATTTCTTATGCACACTTCTTTCCCTTTACATATTTCTTATGCACACTTCTTTCCCTTTACATATTTCTTATGCACACTTCTTTCCCTTTACATATTTCTTATGCACACTTCTTTCCCTTTACATATTTCTTATGCACACTTCTTTCCCTTTACATATTTCTTATGCACACTTCTTTCCCTTTACATATTTCTTATGCACACTTCTTTCCCTTTACATATTTCTTATGCACACTTCTTTCCCTTTACATATTTCTTATGCACACTTCTTTCCCTTTACATATTTCTTATGCACACTTCTTTCCCTTTACATATTTCTTATGCACACTTCTTTCCCTTTACATATTTCTTATGCACACTTCTTTCCCTTTACATATTTCTTATGCACACTTCTTTCCCTTTACATATTTCTTATGCACACTTCTTTCCCTTTACATATTTCTTATGCACACTTCTTTCCCTTTACATATTTCTTATGCACACTTCTTTCCCTTTACATATTTCTTATGCACACTTCTTTCCCTTTACATATTTCTTATGCACACTTCTTTCCCTTTACATATTTCTTATGCACACTTCTTTCCCTTTACATATTTCTTATGCACACTTCTTTCCCTTTACATATTTCTTATGCACACTTCTTTCCCTTTACATATTTCTTATGCACACTTCTTTTCCTTTACATATTTCTTATGCACACTTCTTTCCCTTTACATATTTCTTATGCACACTTCTTTCCCTTTACATATTTCTTATGCACACTTCTTTCCCTTTACATATTTCTTATGCACACTTCTTTCCCTTTACATATTTAACTCGAGGGCTTGTTCCCACATCATGTGTTTATTTCTTATGCACA
Source organism: Crossaster papposus (assembly GCA_037893245.1). Taxonomy (NCBI): domain Eukaryota; kingdom Metazoa; phylum Echinodermata; class Asteroidea; order Velatida; family Solasteridae; genus Crossaster; species Crossaster papposus. The sequence continues at coordinate 154,946 of JBAIAA010001240.1, read as the reverse complement.
CTTCTTTCCCTTTACATATTTCTTATGCACACTTCTTTCCCTTTACATATTTCTTATGCACACTTCTTTCCCTTTACATATTTCTTATGCACACTTCTTTCCCTTTACATATTTCTTATGCACACTTCTTTCCCTTTACATATTTCTTATGCACACTTCTTTCCCTTTACATATTTCTTATGCACACTTCTTTCCCTTTACATATTTCTTATGCACACTTCTTTCCCTTTACATATTTCTTATGCACACTTCTTTCCCTTTACATATTTCTTATGCACACTTCTTTCCCTTTACATATTTCTTATGCACACTTCTTTCCCTTTACATATTTCTTATGCACACTTCTTTCCCTTTACATATTTCTTATGCACACTTCTTTCCCTTTACATATTTCTTATGCACACTTCTTTCCCTTTACATATTTCTTATGCACACTTCTTTCCCTTTACATATTTCTTATGCACACTTCTTTCCCTTTACATATTTCTTATGCACACTTCTTTCCCTTTACATATTTCTTATGCACACTTCTTTCCCTTTACATATTTCTTATGCACACTTCTTTCCCTTTACATATTTCTTATGCACACTTCTTTCCCTTTACATATTTCTTATGCACACTTCTTTCCCTTTACATATTTCTTATGCACACTTCTTTCCCTTTACATATTTCTTATGCACACTTCTTTCCCTTTACATATTTCTTATGCACACTTCTTTCCCTTTACATATTTCTTATGCACACTTCTTTCCCTTTACATATTTCTTATGCACACTTCTTTCCCTTTACATATTTCTTATGCACACTTCTTTCCCTTTACATATTTCTTATGCACACTTCTTTCCCTTTACATATTTCTTATGCACACTTCTTTCCCTTTACATATTTCTTATGCACACTTCTTTCCCTTTACATATTTCTTATGCACACTTCTTTCCCTTTACATATTTCTTATGCACACTTCTTTCCCTTTACATATTTCTTATGCACACTTCTTTCCCTTTACATATTTCTTATGCACACTTCTTTCCCTTTACATATTTCTTATGCACACTTCTTTCCCTTTACATATTTCTTATGCACACTTCTTTCCCTTTACATATTTCTTATGCACACTTCTTTCCCTTTACATATTTCTTATGCACACTTCTTTCCCTTTACATATTTCTTATGCACACTTCTTTCCCTTTACATATTTCTTATGCACACTTCTTTCCCTTTACATATTTCTTATGCACACTTCTTTCCCTTTACATATTTCTTATGCACACTTCTTTCCCTTTACATATTTCTTATGCACACTTCTTTCCCTTTACATATTTCTTATGCACACTTCTTTCCCTTTACATATTTCTTATGCACACTTCTTTCCCTTTACATATTTCTTATGCACACTTCTTTCCCTTTACATATTTCTTATGCACACTTCTTTCCCTTTACATATTTCTTATGCACACTTCTTTCCCTTTACATATTTCTTATGCACACTTCTTTCCCTTTACATATTTCTTATGCACACTTCTTTCCCTTTACATATTTCTTATGCACACTTCTTTCCCTTTACATATTTCTTATGCACACTTCTTTCCCTTTACATATTTCTTATGCACACTTCTTTCCCTTTACATATTTCTTATGCACACTTCTTTCCCTTTACATATTTCTTATGCACACTTCTTTCCCTTTACATATTTCTTATGCACACTTCTTTCCCTTTACATATTTCTTATGCACACTTCTTTCCCTTTACATATTTCTTATGCACACTTCTTTCCCTTTACATATTTCTTATGCACACTTCTTTCCCTTTACATATTTCTTATGCACACTTCTTTCCCTTTACATATTTCTTATGCACACTTCTTTCCCTTTACATATTTCTTATGCACACTTCTTTCCCTTTACATATTTCTTATGCACACTTCTTTCCCTTTACATATTTCTTATGCACACTTCTTTCCCTTTACATATTTCTTATGCACACTTCTTTCCCTTTACATATTTCTTATGCACACTTCTTTCCCTTTACATATTTCTTATGCACACTTCTTTCCCTTTACATATTTCTTATGCACACTTCTTTCCCTTTACATATTTCTTATGCACACTTCTTTCCCTTTACATATTTCTTATGCACACTTCTTTCCCTTTACATATTTCTTATGCACACTTCTTTCCCTTTACATATTTCTTATGCACACTTCTTTCCCTTTACATATTTCTTATGCACACTTCTTTCCCTTTACATATTTCTTATGCACACTTCTTTCCCTTTACATATTTCTTATGCACACTTCTTTCCCTTTACATATTTCTTATGCACACTTCTTTCCCTTTACATATTTCTTATGCACACTTCTTTCCCTTTACATATTTCTTATGCACACTTCTTTCCCTTTACATATTTCTTATGCACACTTCTTTCCCTTTACATATTTCTTATGCACACTTCTTTCCCTTTACATATTTCTTATGCACACTTCTTTCCCTTTACATATTTCTTATGCACACTTCTTTCCCTTTACATATTTCTTATGCACACTTCTTTCCCTTTACATATTTCTTATGCACACTTCTTTCCCTTTACATATTTCTTATGCACACTTCTTTCCCTTTACATATTTCTTATGCACACTTCTTTCCCTTTACATATTTCTTATGCACACTTCTTTCCCTTTACATATTTCTTATGCACACTTCTTTCCCTTTACATATTTCTTATGCACACTTCTTTCCCTTTACATATTTCTTATGCACACTTCTTTCCCTTTACATATTTCTTATGCACACTTCTTTCCCTTTACATATTTCTTATGCACACTTCTTTCCCTTTACATATTTCTTATGCACACTTCTTTCCCTTTACATATTTCTTATGCACACTTCTTTCCCTTTACATATTTCTTATGCACACTTCTTTCCCTTTACATATTTCTTATGCACACTTCTTTCCCTTTACATATTTCTTATGCACACTTCTTTCCCTTTACATATTTCTTATGCACACTTCTTTCCCTTTACATATTTCTTATGCACACTTCTTTCCCTTTACATATTTCTTATGCACACTTCTTTCCCTTTACATATTTCTTATGCACACTTCTTTCCCTTTACATATTTCTTATGCACACTTCTTTCCCTTTACATATTTCTTATGCACACTTCTTTCCCTTTACATATTTCTTATGCACACTTCTTTCCCTTTACATATTTCTTATGCACACTTCTTTCCCTTTACATATTTCTTATGCACACTTCTTTCCCTTTACATATTTCTTATGCACACTTCTTTCCCTTTACATATTTCTTATGCACACTTCTTTCCCTTTACATATTTCTTATGCACACTTCTTTCCCTTTACATATTTCTTATGCACACTTCTTTCCCTTTACATATTTCTTATGCACACTTCTTTCCCTTTACATATTTCTTATGCACACTTCTTTCCCTTTACATATTTCTTATGCACACTTCTTTCCCTTTACATATTTCTTATGCACACTTCTTTCCCTTTACATATTTCTTATGCACACTTCTTTCCCTTTACATATTTCTTATGCACACTTCTTTCCCTTTACATATTTCTTATGCACACTTCTTTCCCTTTACATATTTCTTATGCACACTTCTTTCCCTTTACATATTTCTTATGCACACTTCTTTCCCTTTACATATTTCTTATGCACACTTCTTTCCCTTTACATATTTCTTATGCACACTTCTTTCCCTTTACATATTTCTTATGCACACTTCTTTCCCTTTACATATTTCTTATGCACACTTCTTTCCCTTTACATATTTCTTATGCACACTTCTTTCCCTTTACATATTTCTTATGCACACTTCTTTCCCTTTACATATTTCTTATGCACACTTCTTTCCCTTTACATATTTCTTATGCACACTTCTTTCCCTTTACATATTTCTTATGCACACTTCTTTCCCTTTACATATTTCTTATGCACACTTCTTTCCCTTTACATATTTCTTATGCACACTTCTTTCCCTTTACATATTTCTTATGCACACTTCTTTCCCTTTACATATTTCTTATGCACACTTCTTTCCCTTTACATATTTCTTATGCACACTTCTTTCCCTTTACATATTTCTTATGCACACTTCTTTCCCTTTACATATTTCTTATGCACACTTCTTTCCCTTTACATATTTCTTATGCACACTTCTTTCCCTTTACATATTTCTTATGCACACTTCTTTCCCTTTACATATTTCTTATGCACACTTCTTTCCCTTTACATATTTCTTATGCACACTTCTTTCCCTTTACATATTTCTTATGCACACTTCTTTCCCTTTACATATTTCTTATGCACACTTCTTTCCCTTTACATATTTCTTATGCACACTTCTTTCCCTTTACATATTTCTTATGCACACTTCTTTCCCTTTACATATTTCTTATGCACACTTCTTTCCCTTTACATATTTCTTATGCACACTTCTTTCCCTTTACATATTTCTTATGCACACTTCTTTCCCTTTACATATTTCTTATGCACACTTCTTTCCCTTTACATATTTCTTATGCACACTTCTTTCCCTTTACATATTTCTTATGCACACTTCTTTCCCTTTACATATTTCTTATGCACACTTCTTTCCCTTTACATATTTCTTATGCACACTTCTTTCCCTTTACATATTTCTTATGCACACTTCTTTCCCTTTACATATTTCTTATGCACACTTCTTTCCCTTTACATATTTCTTATGCACACTTCTTTCCCTTTACATATTTCTTATGCACACTTCTTTCCCTTTACATATTTCTTATGCACACTTCTTTCCCTTTACATATTTCTTATGCACACTTCTTTCCCTTTACATATTTCTTATGCACACTTCTTTCCCTTTACATATTTCTTATGCACACTTCTTTCCCTTTACATATTTCTTATGCACACTTCTTTCCCTTTACATATTTCTTATGCACACTTCTTTCCCTTTACATATTTCTTATGCACACTTCTTTCCCTTTACATATTTCTTATGCACACTTCTTTCCCTTTACATATTTCTTATGCACACTTCTTTCCCTTTACATATTTCTTATGCACACTTCTTTCCCTTTACATATTTCTTATGCACACTTCTTTCCCTTTACATATTTCTTATGCACACTTCTTTCCCTTTACATATTTCTTATGCACACTTCTTTCCCTTTACATATTTCTTATGCACACTTCTTTCCCTTTACATATTTCTTATGCACACTTCTTTCCCTTTACATATTTCTTATGCACACTTCTTTCCCTTTACATATTTCTTATGCACACTTCTTTCCCTTTACATATTTCTTATGCACACTTCTTTCCCTTTACATATTTCTTATGCACACTTCTTTCCCTTTACATATTTCTTATGCACACTTCTTTCCCTTTACATATTTCTTATGCACACTTCTTTCCCTTTACATATTTCTTATGCACACTTCTTTCCCTTTACATATTTCTTATGCACACTTCTTTCCCTTTACATATTTCTTATGCACACTTCTTTCCCTTTACATATTTCTTATGCACACTTCTTTCCCTTTACATATTTCTTATGCACACTTCTTTCCCTTTACATATTTCTTATGCACACTTCTTTCCCTTTACATATTTCTTATGCACACTTCTTTCCCTTTACATATTTCTTATGCACACTTCTTTCCCTTTACATATTTCTTATGCACACTTCTTTCCCTTTACATATTTCTTATGCACACTTCTTTCCCTTTACATATTTCTTATGCACACTTCTTTCCCTTTACATATTTCTTATGCACACTTCTTTCCCTTTACATATTTCTTATGCACACTTCTTTCCCTTTACATATTTCTTATGCACACTTCTTTCCCTTTACATATTTCTTATGCACACTTCTTTCCCTTTACATATTTCTTATGCACACTTCTTTCCCTTTACATATTTCTTATGCACACTTCTTTCCCTTTACATATTTCTTATGCACACTTCTTTCCCTTTACATATTTCTTATGCACACTTCTTTCCCTTTACATATTTCTTATGCACACTTCTTTCCCTTTACATATTTCTTATGCACACTTCTTTCCCTTTACATATTTCTTATGCACACTTCTTTCCCTTTACATATTTCTTATGCACACTTCTTTCCCTTTACATATTTCTTATGCACACTTCTTTCCCTTTACATATTTCTTATGCACACTTCTTTCCCTTTACATATTTCTTATGCACACTTCTTTCCCTTTACATATTTCTTATGCACACTTCTTTCCCTTTACATATTTCTTATGCACACTTCTTTCCCTTTACATATTTCTTATGCACACTTCTTTCCCTTTACATATTTCTTATGCACACTTCTTTCCCTTTACATATTTCTTATGCACACTTCTTTCCCTTTACATATTTCTTATGCACACTTCTTTCCCTTTACATATTTCTTATGCACACTTCTTTCCCTTTACATATTTCTTATGCACACTTCTTTCCCTTTACATATTTCTTATGCACACTTCTTTCCCTTTACATATTTCTTATGCACACTTCTTTCCCTTTACATATTTCTTATGCACACTTCTTTCCCTTTACATATTTCTTATGCACACTTCTTTCCCTTTACATATTTAACTCGAGGGCTTGTTCCCACATCATGTGCTTTATTTCTTATGCACACTTCTTTCCCTTTACATATTTCTTATGCACACTTCTTTCCCTTTACATATTTCTTATGCACACTTCTTTCCCTTTACATAATTTCTTATGCACACTTCTTTCCCTTTACATATTTCTTATGCACACTTCTTTCCCTTTACATATTTCTTATGCACACTTCTTTCCCTTTACATATTTCTTATGCACACTTCTTTCCCTTTACATATTTCTTATGCACACTTCTTTCCCTTTACATATTTCTTATGCACACTTCTTTCCCTTTACATATTTCTTATGCACACTTCTTTCCCTTTACATATTTCTTATGCACACTTCTTTCCCTTTACATATTTCTTATGCACACTTCTTTCCCTTTACATATTTCTTATGCACACTTCTTTCCCTTTACATATTTAACTCGAGGGCTTGTTCCCACATCATGTGTTATTTCTTATGCACACTTCTTTCCCTTTACATATTTCTTATGCACACTTCTTTTCCCTTTACATATTTCTTATGCACACTTCTTTTCCTTTACATATTTATTATGCACACTTCTTTCCCTTTACATATTTCTTATGCACACTTCTTTCCCTTTACATATTTCATATGCACACTTCTTTCCCTTTACATATTTCTTATGCACACTTCTTTCCCTTTACATATTTCTTATGCACACTTCTTTCCCTTTACATATTTCTTATGCACACTTCTTTCCCTTTACATATTTCTTATGCACACTTCTTTCCCTTTACATATTTCTTATGCACACTTCTTTCCCTTTACATATTTCTTATGCACACTTCTTTCCCTTTACATATTTCTTATGCACACTTCTTTCCCTTTACATATTTCTTATGCACACTTCTTTCCCTTTACATATTTCTTATGCACACTTCTTTCCCTTTACATATTTCTTATGCACACTTCTTTCCCTTTACATATTTCTTATGCACACTTCTTTCCCTTTACATATTTCTTATGCACACTTCTTTCCCTTTACATATTTCTTATGCACACTTCTTTCCCTTTACATATTTCTTATGCACACTTCTTTCCCTTTACATATTTCTTATGCACACTTCTTTCCCTTTACATATTTCTTATGCACACTTCTTTCCCTTTACATATTTCTTATGCACACTTCTTTCCCCTTTACATATTTCTTATGCACACTTCTTTCCCTTTACATATTTCTTATGCACACTTCTTTCCCTTTACATATTTCTTATGCACACTTCTTTCCCTTTACATATTTAACTCGAGGGCTTGTTCCCACATCATGTGTTTATTTCTTATGCACACTTCTTTCCCTTTACATATTTCTTATGCACACTTCTTTCCCTTTACATATTTCTTATGCACACTTCTTTCCCTTTACATATTTCTTATGCACACTTCTTTCCCTTTACATATTTCTTATGCACACTTCTTTCCCTTTACATATTTCTTATGCACACTTCTTTCCCTTTACATATTTCTTATGCACACTTCTTTCCCTTTACATATTTCTTATGCACACTTCTTTCCCTTTACATATTTCTTATGCACACTTCTTTCCCTTTACATATTTCTTATGCACACTTCTTTCCCTTTACATATTTCTTATGCACACTTCTTTCCCTTTACATATTTCTTATGCACACTTCTTTCCCTTTACATATTTCTTATGCACACTTCTTTCCCTTTACATATTTCTTATGCACACTTCTTTCCCTTTACATACTTCTTATGCACACTTCTTTCCCTTTACATATTTCTTATGCACACTTCTTTCCCTTTACATATTTCTTATGCACACTTCTTTCCCTTTACATATTTCTTATGCACACTTCTTTCCCTTTACATATTTCGTATGCACACTTCTTTCCCTTTACATATTTCTTATGCACACTTCTTTCCCTTTACATATTTCTTATGCACACTTCTTTCCCTTTACATATTTCTTATGCACACTTCTTTCCCTTTACATATTTCTTATGCACACTTCTTTCCCTTTACATATTTCTTATGCACACTTCTTTCCCTTTACATATTTCTTATGCACACTTCTTTCCCTTTACATATTTCTTATGCACACTTCTTTCCCTTTACATATTTCTTATGCACACTTCTTTCCCTTTACATATTTCTTATGCACACTTCTTTCCCTTTACATATTTCTTATGCACACTTCTTTCCCTTTACATATTTCTTATGCACACTTCTTTCCCTTTACATATTTCTTATGCACACTTCTTTCCCTTTACATATTTCTTATGCACACTTCTTTCCCTTTACATATTTCTTATGCACACTTCTTTCCCTTTACATATTTCTTATGCACACTTCTTTCCCTTTACATATTTCTTATGCACACTTCTTTCCCTTTACATATTTCTTATGCACACTTCTTTCCCTTTACATATTTCTTATGCACACTTCTTTCCCTTTACATATTTCTTATGCACACTTCTTTCCCTTTACATATTTCTTATGCACACTTCTTTCCCTTTACATATTTCTTATGCACACTTCTTTCCCTTTACATATTTCTTATGCACACTTCTTTCCCTTTACATATTTCTTATGCACACTTCTTTCCCTTTACATATTTCTTATGCACACTTCTTTCCCTTTACATATTTCTTATGCACACTTCTTTCCCTTTACATATTTCTTATGCACACTTCTTTCCCTTTACATATTTCTTATGCACACTTCTTTCCCTTTACATATTTCTTATGCACACTTCTTTCCCTTTACATATTTCTTATGCACACTTCTTTCCCTTTACATATTTCTTATGCACACTTCTTTCCCTTTACATATTTCTTATGCACACTTCTTTCCCTTTACATATTTCTTATGCACACTTCTTTCCCTTTACATATTTCTTATGCACACTTCTTTCCCTTTACATATTTCTTATGCACACTTCTTTCCCTTTACATATTTCTTATGCACACTTCTTTCCCTTTACATATTTCTTATGCACACTTCTTTCCCTTTACATATTTCTTATGCACACTTCTTTCCCTTTACATATTTCTTATGCACACTTCTTTCCCTTTACATATTTCTTATGCACACTTCTTTCCCTTTACATATTTCTTATGCACACTTCTTTCCCTTTACATATTTCTTATGCACACTTCTTTCCCTTTACATATTTCTTATGCACACTTCTTTCCCTTTACATATTTCTTATGCACACTTCTTTCCCTTTACATATTTCTTATGCACACTTCTTTCCCTTTACATATTTCTTATGCACACTTCTTTCCCTTTACATATTTCTTATGCACACTTCTTTCCCTTTACATATTTCTTATGCACACTTCTTTCCCTTTACATATTTCTTATGCACACTTCTTTCCCTTTACATATTTCTTATGCACACTTCTTTCCCTTTACATATTTCTTATGCACACTTCTTTCCCTTTACATATTTCTTATGCACACTTCTTTCCCTTTACATATTTCTTATGCACACTTCTTTCCCTTTACATATTTCTTATGCACACTTCTTTCCCTTTACATATTTCTTATGCACACTTCTTTCCCTTTACATATTTCTTATGCACACTTCTTTCCCTTTACATATTTCTTATGCACACTTCTTTCCCTTTACATATTTCTTATGCACACTTCTTTCCCTTTACATATTTCTTATGCACACTTCTTTCCCTTTACATATTTCTTATGCACACTTCTTTCCCTTTACATATTTCTTATGCACACTTCTTTCCCTTTACATATTTCTTATGCACACTTCTTTCCCTTTACATATTTCTTATGCACACTTCTTTCCCTTTACATATTTCTTATGCACACTTCTTTCCCTTTACATATTTCTTATGCACACTTCTTTCCCTTTACATATTTCTTATGCACACTTCTTTCCCTTTACATATTTCTTATGCACACTTCTTTCCCTTTACATATTTCTTATGCACACTTCTTTCCCTTTACATATTTCTTATGCACACTTCTTTCCCTTTACATATTTCTTATGCACACTTCTTTCCCTTTACATATTTCTTATGCACACTTCTTTCCCTTTACATATTTCTTATGCACACTTCTTTCCCTTTACATATTTCTTATGCACACTTCTTTCCCTTTACATATTTCTTATGCACACTTCTTTCCCTTTACATATTTCTTATGCACACTTCTTTCCCTTTACATATTTCTTATGCACACTTCTTTCCCTTTACATATTTCTTATGCACACTTCTTTCCCTTTACATATTTCTTATGCACACTTCTTTCCCTTTACATATTTCTTATGCACACTTCTTTCCCTTTACATATTTCTTATGCACACTTCTTTCCCTTTACATATTTCTTATGCACACTTCTTTCCCTTTACATATTTCTTATGCACACTTCTTTCCCTTTACATATTTCTTATGCACACTTCTTTCCCTTTACATATTTCTTATGCACACTTCTTTCCCTTTACATATTTCTTATGCACACTTCTTTCCCTTTACATATTTCTTATGCACACTTCTTTCCCTTTACATATTTCTTATGCACACTTCTTTCCCTTTACATATTTCTTATGCACACTTCTTTCCCTTTACATATTTCTTATGCACACTTCTTTCCCTTTACATATTTCTTATGCACACTTCTTTCCCTTTACATATTTCTTATGCACACTTCTTTCCCTTTACATATTTCTTATGCACACTTCTTTCCCTTTACATATTTCTTATGCACACTTCTTTCCCTTTACATATTTCTTATGCACACTTCTTTCCCTTTACATATTTCTTATGCACACTTCTTTCCCTTTACATATTTCTTATGCACACTTCTTTCCCTTTACATATTTCTTATGCACACTTCTTTCCCTTTACATATTTCTTATGCACACTTCTTTCCCTTTACATATTTCTTATGCACACTTCTTTCCCTTTACATATTTCTTATGCACACTTCTTTCCCTTTACATATTTCTTATGCACACTTCTTTCCCTTTACATATTTCTTATGCACACTTCTTTCCCTTTACATATTTCTTATGCACACTTCTTTCCCTTTACATATTTCTTATGCACACTTCTTTCCCTTTACATATTTCTTATGCACACTTCTTTCCCTTTACATATTTCTTATGCACACTTCTTTCCCTTTACATATTTCTTATGCACACTTCTTTCCCTTTACATATTTCTTATGCACACTTCTTTCCCTTTACATATTTCTTATGCACACTTCTTTCCCTTTACATATTTCTTATGCACACTTCTTTCCCTTTACATATTTCTTATGCACACTTCTTTCCCTTTACATATTTCTTATGCACACTTCTTTCCCTTTACATATTTCTTATGCACACTTCTTTCCCTTTACATATTTCTTATGCACACTTCTTTCCCTTTACATATTTCTTATGCACACTTCTTTCCCTTTACATATTTCTTATGCACACTTCTTTCCCTTTACATATTTCTTATGCACACTTCTTTCCCTTTACATATTTCTTATGCACACTTCTTTCCCTTTACATATTTCTTATGCACACTTCTTTCCCTTTACATATTTCTTATGCACACTTCTTTCCCTTTACATATTTCTTATGCACACTTCTTTCCCTTTACATATTTCTTATGCACACTTCTTTCCCTTTACATATTTCTTATGCACACTTCTTTCCCTTTACATATTTCTTATGCACACTTCTTTCCCTTTACATATTTCTTATGCACACTTCTTTCCCTTTACATATTTCTTATGCACACTTCTTTCCCTTTACATATTTCTTATGCACACTTCTTTCCCTTTACATATTTCTTATGCACACTTCTTTCCCTTTACATATTTCTTATGCACACTTCTTTCCCTTTACATATTTCTTATGCACACTTCTTTCCCTTTACATATTTCTTATGCACACTTCTTTCCCTTTACATATTTCTTATGCACACTTCTTTCCCTTTACATATTTCTTATGCACACTTCTTTCCCTTTACATATTTCTTATGCACACTTCTTTCCCTTTACATATTTCTTATGCACACTTCTTTCCCTTTACATATTTCTTATGCACACTTCTTTCCCTTTACATATTTCTTATGCACACTTCTTTCCCTTTACATATTTCTTATGCACACTTCTTTCCCTTTACATATTTCTTATGCACACTTCTTTCCCTTTACATATTTCTTATGCACACTTCTTTCCCTTTACATATTTCTTATGCACACTTCTTTCCCTTTACATATTTCTTATGCACACTTCTTTCCCTTTACATATTTCTTATGCACACTTCTTTCCCTTTACATATTTCTTATGCACACTTCTTTCCCTTTACATATTTCTTATGCACACTTCTTTCCCTTTACATATTTCTTATGCACACTTCTTTCCCTTTACATATTTCTTATGCACACTTCTTTCCCTTTACATATTTCTTATGCACACTTCTTTCCCTTTACATATTTCTTATGCACACTTCTTTCCCTTTACATATTTCTTATGCACACTTCTTTCCCTTTACATATTTCTTATGCACACTTCTTTCCCTTTACATATTTCTTATGCACACTTCTTTCCCTTTACATATTTCTTATGCACACTTCTTTCCCTTTACATATTTCTTATGCACACTTCTTTCCCTTTACATATTTCTTATGCACACTTCTTTCCCTTTACATATTTCTTATGCACACTTCTTTCCCTTTACATATTTCTTATGCACACTTCTTTCCCTTTACATATTTCTTATGCACACTTCTTTCCCTTTACATATTTCTTATGCACACTTCTTTCCCTTTACATATTTCTTATGCACACTTCTTTCCCTTTACATATTTCTTATGCACACTTCTTTCCCTTTACATATTTCTTATGCACACTTCTTTCCCTTTACATATTTCTTATGCACACTTCTTTCCCTTTACATATTTCTTATGCACACTTCTTTCCCTTTACATATTTCTTATGCACACTTCTTTCCCTTTACATATTTCTTATGCACACTTCTTTCCCTTTACATATTTCTTATGCACACTTCTTTCCCTTTACATATTTCTTATGCACACTTCTTTCCCTTTACATATTTCTTATGCACACTTCTTTCCCTTTACATATTTCTTATGCACACTTCTTTCCCTTTACATATTTCTTATGCACACTTCTTTCCCTTTACATATTTCTTATGCACACTTCTTTCCCTTTACATATTTCTTATGCACACTTCTTTCCCTTTACATATTTCTTATGCACACTTCTTTCCCTTTACATATTTCTTATGCACACTTCTTTCCCTTTACATATTTCTTATGCACACTTCTTTCCCTTTACATATTTCTTATGCACACTTCTTTCCCTTTACATATTTCTTATGCACACTTCTTTCCCTTTACATATTTCTTATGCACACTTCTTTCCCTTTACATATTTCTTATGCACACTTCTTTCCCTTTACATATTTCTTATGCACACTTCTTTCCCTTTACATATTTCTTATGCACACTTCTTTCCCTTTACATATTTCTTATGCACACTTCTTTCCCTTTACATATTTCTTATGCACACTTCTTTCCCTTTACATATTTCTTATGCACACTTCTTTCCCTTTACATATTTCTTATGCACACTTCTTTCCCTTTACATATTTCTTATGCACACTTCTTTCCCTTTACATATTTCTTATGCACACTTCTTTCCCTTTACATATTTCTTATGCACACTTCTTTCCCTTTACATATTTCTTATGCACACTTCTTTCCCTTTACATATTTCTTATGCACACTTCTTTCCCTTTACATATTTCTTATGCACACTTCTTTCCCTTTACATATTTCTTATGCACACTTCTTTCCCTTTACATATTTCTTATGCACACTTCTTTCCCTTTACATATTTCTTATGCACACTTCTTTCCCTTTACATATTTCTTATGCACACTTCTTTCCCTTTACATATTTCTTATGCACACTTCTTTCCCTTTACATATTTCTTATGCACACTTCTTTCCCTTTACATATTTCTTATGCACACTTCTTTCCCTTTACATATTTCTTATGCACACTTCTTTCCCTTTACATATTTCTTATGCACACTTCTTTCCTTTACTTATGCACACTTCTTTCCCTTTACATATTTCTTATGCACACTTCTTTCCCTTTACATATTTCTTATGCACACTTCTTTCCCTTTACATATTTCTTATGCACACTTCTTTCCCTTTACATATTTCTTATGCACACTTCTTTCCCTTTACATATTTCTTATGCACACTTCTTTCCCTTTACATATTTCTTATGCACACTTCTTTCCCTTTACATATTTCTTATGCACACTTCTTTCCCTTTACATATTTCTTATGCACACTTCTTTCCCTTTACATATTTCTTATGCACACTTCTTTCCCTTTACATATTTCTTATGCACACTTCTTTCCCTTTACATATTTCTTATGCACACTTCTTTCCCTTTACATATTTCTTATGCACACTTCTTTCCCTTTACATATTTCTTATGCACACTTCTTTCCCTTTACATATTTCTTATGCACACTTCTTTCCCTTTACATATTTCTTATGCACACTTCTTTCCCTTTACATATTTCTTATGCACACTTCTTTCCCTTTACATATTTCTTATGCACACTTCTTTCCCTTTACATATTTCTTATGCACACTTCTTTCCCTTTACATATTTCTTATGCACACTTCTTTCCCTTTACATATTTCTTATGCACACTTCTTTCCCTTTACATATTTCTTATGCACACTTCTTTCCCTTTACATATTTCTTATGCACACTTCTTTCCCTTTACATATTTCTTATGCACACTTCTTTCCCTTTACATATTTCTTATGCACACTTCTTTCCCTTTACATATTTCTTATGCACACTTCTTTCCCTT
The DNA here is from genome assembly GCA_037893245.1 of Crossaster papposus. Classification (NCBI taxonomy): domain Eukaryota; kingdom Metazoa; phylum Echinodermata; class Asteroidea; order Velatida; family Solasteridae; genus Crossaster; species Crossaster papposus. The sequence continues at coordinate 139,424 of JBAIAA010001240.1, read as the reverse complement.
TACATATTTCTTATGCACACTTCTTTCCCTTTACATATTTCTTATGCACACTTCTTTCCCTTTACATATTTCTTATGCACACTTCTTTCCCTTTACATATTTCTTATGCACACTTCTTTCCCTTTACATATTTCTTATGCACACTTCTTTCCCTTTACATATTTCTTATGCACACTTCTTTCCCTTTACATATTTCTTATGCACACTTCTTTCCCTTTACATATTTCTTATGCACACTTCTTTCCCTTTACATATTTCTTATGCACACTTCTTTCCCTTTACATATTTCTTATGCACACTTCTTTCCCTTTACATATTTCTTATGCACACTTCTTTCCCTTTACATATTTCTTATGCACACTTCTTTCCCTTTACATATTTCTTATGCACACTTCTTTCCCTTTACATATTTCTTATGCACACTTCTTTCCCTTTACATATTTCTTATGCACACTTCTTTCCCTTTACATATTTCTTATGCACACTTCTTTCCCTTTACATATTTCTTATGCACACTTCTTTCCCTTTACATATTTCTTATGCACACTTCTTTCCCTTTACATATTTCTTATGCACACTTCTTTCCCTTTACATATTTCTTATGCACACTTCTTTCCCTTTACATATTTCTTATGCACACTTCTTTCCCTTTACATATTTCTTATGCACACTTCTTTCCCTTTACATATTTCTTATGCACACTTCTTTCCCTTTACATATTTCTTATGCACACTTCTTTCCCTTTACATATTTCTTATGCACACTTCTTTCCCTTTACATATTTCTTATGCACACTTCTTTCCCTTTACATATTTCTTATGCACACTTCTTTCCCTTTACATATTTCTTATGCACACTTCTTTCCCTTTACATATTTCTTATGCACACTTCTTTCCCTTTACATATTTCTTATGCACACTTCTTTCCCTTTACATATTTCTTATGCACACTTCTTTCCCTTTACATATTTCTTATGCACACTTCTTTCCCTTTACATATTTCTTATGCACACTTCTTTCCCTTTACATATTTCTTATGCACACTTCTTTCCCTTTACATATTTCTTATGCACACTTCTTTCCCTTTACATATTTCTTATGCACACTTCTTTCCCTTTACATATTTCTTATGCACACTTCTTTCCCTTTACATATTTCTTATGCACACTTCTTTCCCTTTACATATTTCTTATGCACACTTCTTTCCCTTTACATATTTCTTATGCACACTTCTTTCCCTTTACATATTTCTTATGCACACTTCTTTCCCTTTACATATTTCTTATGCACACTTCTTTCCCTTTACATATTTCTTATGCACACTTCTTTCCCTTTACATATTTCTTATGCACACTTCTTTCCCTTTACATATTTCTTATGCACACTTCTTTCCCTTTACATATTTCTTATGCACACTTCTTTCCCTTTACATATTTCTTATGCACACTTCTTTCCCTTTACATATTTCTTATGCACACTTCTTTCCCTTTACATATTTCTTATGCACACTTCTTTCCCTTTACATATTTCTTATGCACACTTCTTTCCCTTTACATATTTCTTATGCACACTTCTTTCCCTTTACATATTTCTTATGCACACTTCTTTCCCTTTACATATTTCTTATGCACACTTCTTTCCCTTTACATATTTCTTATGCACACTTCTTTCCCTTTACATATTTCTTATGCACACTTCTTTCCCTTTACATATTTCTTATGCACACTTCTTTCCCTTTACATATTTCTTATGCACACTTCTTTCCCTTTACATATTTCTTATGCACACTTCTTTCCCTTTACATATTTCTTATGCACACTTCTTTCCCTTTACATATTTCTTATGCACACTTCTTTCCCTTTACATATTTCTTATGCACACTTCTTTCCCTTTACATATTTCTTATGCACACTTCTTTCCCTTTACATATTTCTTATGCACACTTCTTTCCCTTTACATATTTCTTATGCACACTTCTTTCCCTTTACATATTTCTTATGCACACTTCTTTCCCTTTACATATTTCTTATGCACACTTCTTTCCCTTTACATATTTCTTATGCACACTTCTTTCCCTTTACATATTTCTTATGCACACTTCTTTCCCTTTACATATTTCTTATGCACACTTCTTTCCCTTTACATATTTCTTATGCACACTTCTTTCCCTTTACATATTTCTTATGCACACTTCTTTCCCTTTACATATTTCTTATGCACACTTCTTTCCCTTTACATATTTCTTATGCACACTTCTTTCCCTTTACATATTTCTTATGCACACTTCTTTCCCTTTACATATTTCTTATGCACACTTCTTTCCCTTTACATATTTCTTATGCACACTTCTTTCCCTTTACATATTTCTTATGCACACTTCTTTCCCTTTACATATTTCTTATGCACACTTCTTTCCCTTTACATATTTCTTATGCACACTTCTTTCCCTTTACATATTTCTTATGCACACTTCTTTCCCTTTACATATTTCTTATGCACACTTCTTTCCCTTTACATATTTCTTATGCACACTTCTTTCCCTTTACATATTTCTTATGCACACTTCTTTCCCTTTACATATTTCTTATGCACACTTCTTTCCCTTTACATATTTCTTATGCACACTTCTTTCCCTTTACATATTTCTTATGCACACTTCTTTCCCTTTACATATTTCTTATGCACACTTCTTTCCCTTTACATATTTCTTATGCACACTTCTTTCCCTTTACATATTTCTTATGCACACTTCTTTCCCTTTACATATTTCTTATGCACACTTCTTTCCCTTTACATATTTCTTATGCACACTTCTTTCCCTTTACATATTTCTTATGCACACTTCTTTCCCTTTACATATTTCTTATGCACACTTCTTTCCCTTTACATATTTCTTATGCACACTTCTTTCCCTTTACATATTTCTTATGCACACTTCTTTCCCTTTACATATTTCTTATGCACACTTCTTTCCCTTTACATATTTCTTATGCACACTTTCTTTCCCTTTACATATTTCTTATGCACACTTCTTTCCCTTTACATATTTCTTATGCACACTTCTTTCCCTTTACATATTTCTTATGCACACTTCTTTCCCTTTACATATTTATTATGCACACTTCTTTCCCTTTACATATTTCTTATGCACACTTCTTTCCCTTTACATATTTCTTATGCACACTTCTTTCCCTTTACATATTTCTTATGCACACTTCTTTCCCTTTACATATTTCTTATGCACACTTCTTTCCTTTACATATTTCTTATGCACACTTCTTTCCCTTTACATATTTCTTATGCACACTTCTTTCCCTTTACATATTTCTTATGCACACTTCTTTCACTTTACATATTTCTTATGCACACTTCTTTCCCTTTACATATTTCTTATGCACACTTCTTTCCCTTTACATATTTCTTATGCACACTTCTTTCCTTTACATATTTCTTATGCACACTTCTTTCCTTTACATATTTCTTATGCACACTTCTTTTCCTTTACATATTTCTTATGCACACTTCTTTCCCTTTACATATTTCTCTTATGCACACTTCTTTCCCTTTACATATTTCTTATGCACACTTCTTTCCCTTTACATATTTCTTATGCACACTTCTTTCCCTTTACATATTTCTTATGCACACTTCTTTCCCTTTACATATTTCTTATGCACACTTCTTTCCCTTTACATATTTCTTATGCACACTTCTTTCCCTTTACATATTTCTTATGCACACTTCTTTCCCTTTACATATTTCTTATGCACACTTCTTTCCCTTTACATATTTCTTATGCACACTTCTTTCCCTTTACATATTTCTTATGCACACTTCTTTCCCTTTACATATTTCTTATGCACACTTCTTTCCCTTTACATATTTCTTATGCACACTTCTTTCCCTTTACATATTTCTTATGCACACTTCTTTCCCTTTACATATTTCTTATGCACACTTCTTTCCCTTTACATATTTCTTATGCACACTTCTTTCCCTTTACATATTTCTTATGCACACTTCTTTCCCTTTACATATTTCTTATGCACACTTCTTTCCCTTTACATATTTCTTATGCACACTTCTTTCCCTTTACATATTTCTTATGCACACTTCTTTCCCTTTACATATTTCTTATGCACACTTCTTTCCCTTTACATATTTCTTATGCACACTTCTTTCCCTTTACATATTTCTTATGCACACTTCTTTCCCTTTACATATTTCTTATGCACACTTCTTTCCCTTTACATATTTCTTATGCACACTTCTTTCCCTTTACATATTTCTTATGCACACTTCTTTCCCTTTACATATTTCTTATGCACACTTCTTTCCCTTTACATATTTCTTATGCACACTTCTTTCCCTTTACATATTTCTTATGCACACTTCTTTCCCTTTACATATTTCTTATGCACACTTCTTTCCCTTTACATATTTCTTATGCACACTTCTTTCCCTTTACATATTTCTTATGCACACTTCTTTCCCTTTACATATTTCTTATGCACACTTCTTTCCCTTTACATATTTCTTATGCACACTTCTTTCCCTTTACATATTTCTTATGCACACTTCTTTCCCTTTACATATTTCTTATGCACACTTCTTTCCCTTTACATATTTCTTATGCACACTTCTTTCCCTTTACATATTTCTTATGCACACTTCTTTCCCTTTACATATTTCTTATGCACACTTCTTTCCCTTTACATATTTCTTATGCACACTTCTTTCCCTTTACATATTTCTTATGCACACTTCTTTCCCTTTACATATTTCTTATGCACACTTCTTTCCCTTTACATATTTCTTATGCACACTTCTTTCCCTTTACATATTTCTTATGCACACTTCTTTCCCTTTACATATTTCTTATGCACACTTCTTTCCCTTTACATATTTCTTATGCACACTTCTTTCCCTTTACATATTTCTTATGCACACTTCTTTCCCTTTACATATTTCTTATGCACACTTCTTTCCCTTTACATATTTCTTATGCACACTTCTTTCCCTTTACATATTTCTTATGCACACTTCTTTCCCTTTACATATTTCTTATGCACACTTCTTTCCCTTTACATATTTCTTATGCACACTTCTTTCCCTTTACATATTTCTTATGCACACTTCTTTCCCTTTACATATTTCTTATGCACACTTCTTTCCCTTTACATATTTCTTATGCACACTTCTTTCCCTTTACATATTTCTTATGCACACTTCTTTCCCTTTACATATTTCTTATGCACACTTCTTTCCCTTTACATATTTCTTATGCACACTTCTTTCCCTTTACATATTTCTTATGCACACTTCTTTCCCTTTACATATTTCTTATGCACACTTCTTTCCCTTTACATATTTCTTATGCACACTTCTTTCCCTTTACATATTTCTTATGCACACTTCTTTCCCTTTACATATTTCTTATGCACACTTCTTTCCCTTTACATATTTCTTATGCACACTTCTTTCCCTTTACATATTTCTTATGCACACTTCTTTCCCTTTACATATTTCTTATGCACACTTCTTTCCCTTTACATATTTCTTATGCACACTTCTTTCCCTTTACATATTTCTTATGCACACTTCTTTCCCTTTACATATTTCTTATGCACACTTCTTTCCCTTTACATATTTCTTATGCACACTTCTTTCCCTTTACATATTTCTTATGCACACTTCTTTCCCTTTACATATTTCTTATGCACACTTCTTTCCCTTTACATATTTCTTATGCACACTTCTTTCCCTTTACATATTTCTTATGCACACTTCTTTCCCTTTACATATTTCTTATGCACACTTCTTTCCCTTTACATATTTCTTATGCACACTTCTTTCCCTTTACATATTTCTTATGCACACTTCTTTCCCTTTACATATTTCTTATGCACACTTCTTTCCCTTTACATATTTCTTATGCACACTTCTTTCCCTTTACATATTTCTTATGCACACTTCTTTCCCTTTACATATTTCTTATGCACACTTCTTTCCCTTTACATATTTCTTATGCACACTTCTTTCCCTTTACATATTTCTTATGCACACTTCTTTCCCTTTACATATTTCTTATGCACACTTCTTTCCCTTTACATATTTCTTATGCACACTTCTTTCCCTTTACATATTTCTTATGCACACTTCTTTCCCTTTACATCTTATGCACACTTCTTTCCCTTTACATATTTCTTATGCACACTTCTTTCCCTTTACATATTTCTTATGCACACTTCTTTCCCTTTACATATTTAACTCGAGGGCTTGTTCCCACATCATGTGTTTATTTCTTATGCACACTTCTTTCCCTTTACATATTTCTTATGCACACTTCTTTCCCTTTACATATTTCTTATGCACACTTCTTTCCCTTTACATATTTCTTATGCACACTTCTTTCCCTTTACATATTTCTTATGCACACTTCTTTCCCTTTACATATTTCTTATGCACACTTCTTTCCCTTTACATATTTCTTATGCACACTTCTTTCCCTTTACATATTTCTTATGCACACTTCTTTCCCTTTACATATTTCTTATGCACACTTCTTTCCCTTTACATATTTCTTATGCACACTTCTTTCCCTTTACATATTTCTTATGCACACTTCTTTCCCTTTACATATTTATTATGCACACTTCTTTCCCTTTACAAATTTAACTCGAGGGCTTGTTCCCACATCATGTGTTTATTTCTTAAGCACACTTCTTTCCCTTCACATATTTCTGATGCACACTTCTTTCCCTTTACATATTTCTTATGCACACTTCTTTCCCTTTACATATTTCTTATGCACACTTCTTTCCCTTTACATATTTCTTATGCACACTTCTTTCCCTTTACATATTTCTTATGCACACTTCTTTCCCTTTACATATTTCTTATGCACACTTCTTTCCCTTTACATATTTCTTATGCACACTTCTTTCCCTTTACATATTTCTTATGCACACTTCTTTCCCTTTACATATTTCTTATGCACACTTCTTTCCCTTTACATATTTCTTATGCACACTTCTTTCCCTTTACATATTTAACTCGAGGGCTTGTTCCCACATCATGTGTTTATTTCTTATGCACACTTCTTTCCCTTTACATATTTCTTATGCACACTTCTTTCCCTTTACATATTTCTTATGCACACTTCTTTCCCTTTACATATTTCTTATGCACACTTCTTTCCCTTTACATATTTCTTATGCACACTTCTTTCCCTTTACATATTTCTTATGCACACTTCTTTCCCTTTACATATTTCTTATGCACACTTCTTTCCCTTTACATATTTCTTATGCACACTTCTTTCCCTTTACATATTTCTTATGCACACTTCTTTCCCTTTACATATTTCTTATGCACACTTCTTTCCCTTTACATATTTCGTATGCACACTTCTTTCCCTTTACATATTTCGTATGCACACTTCTTTCCCTTTACATATTTCTTATGCACACTTCTTTCCCTTTACATATTTATTATGCACACTTCTTTCCCTTTACATATTTATTATGCACACTTCTTTCCCTTTACAAATTTAACTCGAGGGCTTGTTCCCACATCATGTGTTTATTTCTTAAGCACACTTCTTTCCCTTCACATATTTCTTATGCACACTTCTTTCCCTTTACATATTTCTTATGCACACTTCTTTCCCTTTACATATTTCTTATGCACACTTCTTTCCCTTTACATATTTCTTATGCACACTTCTTTCCCTTTACATATTTCTTATGCACACTTCTTTCCCTTTACATATTTCTTATGCACACTTCTTTCCCTTTACATATTTCTTATGCACACTTCTTTCCCTTTACATATTTCTTATGCACACTTCTTTCCCTTTACATATTTAACTCGAGGGCTTGTTCCCACATCATGTGTTTATTTCTTATGCACACTTCTTTCCCTTTACATATTTCTTATGCACACTTCTTTCCCTTTACATATTTCTTATGCACACTTCTTTCCCTTTACATATTTCTTATGCACACTTCTTTCCCTTTACATATTTCTTATGCACACTTCTTTCCCTTTACATATTTCTTATGCACACTTCTTTCCCTTTACATATTTCTTATGCACACTTCTTTCCCTTTACATATTTCTTATGCACACTTCTTTCCCTTTACATATTTCTTATGCACACTTCTTTCCCTTTACATATTTCTTATGCACACTTCTTTCCCTTTACATATTTCTTATGCACACTTCTTTCCCTTTACATATTTCTTATGCACACTTCTTTCCCTTTACATATTTCTTATGCACACTTCTTTCCCTTTACATATTTCTTATGCACACTTCTTTCCCTTTACATATTTCTTATGCACACTTCTTTCCCTTTACATATTTCTTATGCACACTTCTTTCCCTTTACATATTTCTTATGCACACTTCTTTCCCTTTACATATTTAACTCGAGGGCTTGTTCCCACATCATGTGTTTATTTCTTATGCACACTTCTTTCCCTTTACATATTTCTTATGCACACTTCTTTCCCTTTACATATTTCTTATGCACACTTCTTTCCCTTTACATATTTATTATGCACACTTCTTTCCCTTTACATAATTATTATGCACACTTCTTTCCCTTTACATATTTCTTTTGCACACTTCTTTCCCTTTACATATTTCTTATGCACACTTCTTTCCCTTTACATATTTCTTATGCACACTTCTTTCCCTTTACATATTTCTTATGCACACTTCTTTCCCTTTACATATTTAACTCGAGGGCTTGTTCCCACATCATGTGTTTATTTCTTATGCACACTTCTTTCCCTTTACATATTTCTTTTGCACACTTCTTTCCCTTTACATATTTCTTATGCACACTTCTTTCCCTTTACATATTTCTTATGCACACTTCTTTCCCTTTACATATTTCTTATGCACACTTCTTTCCCTTTACATATTTCTTATGCACACTTCTTTCCCTTTACATATTTCTTATGCACACTTCTTTCCCTTTACATATTTCTTATGCACACTTCTTTCCCTTTACATATTTCTTATGCACACTTCTTTCCCTTTATATATTTCTTATGCACACTTATTTCCCTTTACACATTTCTTATGCACACTTCTTTCCCTTTACATATTTAACTCGAGGGCTTGTTCCCACATCATGTGTTTATTTCTTATGCACACTTCTTTCCCTTTACATATTTAACTCGAGGGCTTGTTCCCACATCATGTGTTTATTTCTTATGCACACTTCTTTCCCTTTACATATTTCTTATGCACACTTCTTTCCCTTTACATATTTCTTATGCACACTTCTTTCCCTTTACTTATTTAACTCGAGGGCTTGTTCCCACATCATGTGTTTATTTCTTATGCACACTTCTTTCCCTTTACATATTTCTTATGCACACTTCTTTCCCTTTACATATTTCTTATGCACACTTCTTTCCCTTTACATATTTCTTATGCACACTTCTTTCCCTTTACATATTTCTTATGCACACTTCTTTCCCTTTACATATTTCTTATGCACACTTCTTTCCCTTTACATATTTCTTATGCACACTTCTTTCCCTTTACATATTACTTATGCACACTTCTTTCCCTTTACATATTTCTTATGCACACTTCTTTCCCTTTACATATTTCTTATGCACACTTCTTTCCCTTTACATATTTCTTATGCACACTTCTTTCCCTTTACATATTTCTTATGCACACTTCTTTCCCTTTACATATTTCTTATGCACACTTCTTTCCCTTTACATATTTCTTATGCACACTTCTTTCCCTTTACATATTTATTATGCACACTTCTTTCCCTTTACATATTTCTTATGCACACTTCTTTCCCTTTACATATTTCTTATGCACACTTCTTTCCCTTTACATATTTCTTATGCACACTTCTTTCCCTTTACATATTTCTTATTCACACTTCTTTCCCTTTACATATTTAACTCGAGGGCTTGTTCCCACATCATGTGTTTATTTCTTATGCACACTTCTTTCCCTTTACATATTTCTTATGCACACTTCTTTCCCTTTACATATTTCTTATGCACACTTCTTTCCCTTTACATATTTCTTATGCACACTTCTTTCCCTTTACATATTTCTTATGCACACTTCTTTCCCTTTACATATTTCTTATGCACACTTCTTTCCCTTTACATATTTCTTATGCACACTTCTTTCCCTTTACATATTTCTTATGCACACTTCTTTCCCTTTACATATTTCTTATGCACACTTCTTTCCCTTTATATATTTCTTATGCACACTTCTTTCCCTTTACACATTTCTTATGCACACTTCTTTCCCTTTACATATTTAACTCGAGGGCTTGTTCCCACATCATGTGTTTATTTCTTATGCACACTTCTTTCCCTTTACATATTTAACTCGAGGGCTTGTTCCCACATCATGTGTTTATTTCTTATGCACACTTCTTTCCCTTTACATATTTAACTCGAGGGCTTGTTCCCACATCATGTGTTTATTTCTTATGCACACTTCTTTCCCTTTATATATTTCTTATGCACACTTCTTTTCCTTTACACATTTCTTATGCACACTTCTTTCCCTTTACATATTTAACTCGAGGGCTTGTTCCCACATCATGTGTTTATTTCTTATGCACACTTCTTTCCCTTTACATATTTAACTCGAGGGCTTGTTTCCACATCATGTGTTTATTTCTTATGCACACTTCTTTCCCTTTACATATTTAACTCGAGGGCTTGTTCCCACATCATGTGTTTATTTCTTATGCACACTTATTTCCCTTTACATATTTAACTCGAGGGCTTGTTCCCACATCGTGTGTTTATTTCTTATGCACACTTCTTTCCCTTTACATATTTCTTATGCACACTTCTTTCCCTTTACATATTTCTTATGCACACTTCTTTCCCTTTACATATTTCTTATGCACACTTCTTTCCCTTTACATATTTCTTATGCACACTTCTTTCCCTTTACATATTTCTTATGCACACTTCTTTCCCTTTATTATTTCTTATGCACACTTCTTTCCCTTTACATATTTCTTATGCACACTTCTTTCCCTTTACATATTTCTTATGCACACTTCTTTCCCTTTACATATTTCTTATGCACACTTCTTTCCCTTTACATATTTCTTATGCACACTTCTTTCCCTTTACATATTTCTTATGCACACTTCTTTTCCTTTACATATTTCTTATGCACACTTCTTTCCCTTTACATATTTCTTATGCACACTTCTTTCCCTTTACATATTTCTTATGCACACTTCTTTCCCTTTACATATTTCTTATGCACACTTCTTTCCCTTTACATATTTCTTATGCACACTTCTTTCCCTTTACATATTTCTTATGCACACTTCTTTCCCTTTACATATTTCTTATGCACACTTCTTTCCCTTTACATATTTCTTATGCACACTTCTTTTCCTTTACATATTTCTTATGCACACTTCTTTCCCTTTACATATTTCTTATGCACACTTCTTTCCCTTTACATATTTCTTATGCACACTTCTTTCCCTTTACATATTTCTTATGCACACTTCTTTCCCTTTACATATTTCTTATGCACACTTCTTTCCCTTTACATATTTCTTATGCACACTTCTTTCCCTTTACATATTTCGTATGCACACTTCTTTCCCTTTACATATTTCTTATGCACACTTCTTTCCCTTTACATATTTCTTATGCACACTTCTTTCCCTTTACACATTTCTTATGCACACTTCTTTCCCTTTACATATTTCTTATGCACACTTCTTTCCCTTTACATATTTCTTATGCACACTTCTTTCCCTTTACATATTTCTTATGCACACTTATTTCCCTTTACATATTTCTTATGCACACTTCTTTCCATTTACATATTTCTTATGCACACTTCTTTCCCTTTACATATTACTTATGCACACTTCTTTCCCTTTACATATTTCTTATGCACACTTCTTTCCCTTTACATATTTCTTATGCACACTTCTTACCCTTTACATATTTCTTATGCACACTTCTTTCCCTTTACATATTTCTTATGCACACTTCTTTCCCTTTACATATTTCTTATGCACACTTCTTTCCCTTTACATATTTCTTATGCACACTTATTTCCCTTTACATATTTCTTATGCACACTTCTTTCCCTTTACATATTTATTATGCACACTTCTTTCCCTTTACATATTTCTTATGCACACTTCTTTCCCTTTACATATTTCTTATGCACACTTCTTTCCCTTTACATATTTCTTATGCACACTTCTTTCCCTTTACATATTTCTTATGCACACTTCTTTCCCTTTACATATTTCTTATGCACACTTCTTTCCCTTTACATATTTAACTCGAGGGCTTGTTCCCACATCATGTGTTTATTTCTTATGCACACTTCTTTCCCTTTACATATTTCTTATGCACACTTCTTTCCCTTTACATATTTCTTATGCACACTTCTTTCCCTTTACATATTTCTTATGCACACTTCTTTCCCTTTACATATTTCTTATGCACACTTCTTTCCCTTTACATATTTCTTATGCACACTTCTTTCCCTTTACATATTTCTTATGCACACTTCTTTCCCTTTACATATTTATTATGCACACTTCTTTCCCTTTACATATTTCTTATGCACACTTCTTTCCCTTTATATATTTCTTATGCACACTTCTTTCCCTTTACACATTTCTTATGCACACTTCTTTCCCTTTACATATTTAACTCGAGGGCTTGTTCCCACATCATGTGTTTATTTCTTATGCACACTTCTTTCCCTTTACATATTTAACTCGAGGGCTTGTTCCCACATCATGTGTTTATTTCTTATGCACACTTCTTTCCCTTTACATATTTAACTCGAGGGCTTGTTCCCACATCATGTGTTTATTTCTTATGCACACTTCTTTCCCTTTACATATTTCTTATGCACACTTCTTTCCCTTTACATATTTCTTATGCACACTTCTTTCCCTTTACATATTTCTTATGCACACTTCTTTCCCTTTACATATTTCTTATGCACACTTCTTTCCCTTTACATATTTCTTATGCACACTTCTTTCCCTTTACATATTTCTTATGCACACTTCTTTCCCTTTACATATTTATTATGCACACTTCTTTCCCTTTACATATTTCTTATGCACACTTCTTTCCCTTTATATATTTCTTATGCACACTTCTTTCCCTTTACACATTTCTTATGCACACTTCTTTCCCTTTACATATTTAACTCGAGGGCTTGTTCCCACATCATGTGTTTATTTCTTATGCACACTTCTTTCCCTTTACATATTTAACTCGAGGGCTTGTTCCCACATCATGTGTTTATTTCTTATGCACACTTCTTTCCCTTTACATATTTAACTCGAGGGCTTGTTCCCACATCATGTGTTTATTTCTTATGCACACTTCTTTCCCTTTATATATTTCTTATGCACACTTCTTTCCCTTTACACATTTCTTATGCACACTTCTTTCCCTTTACATATTTAACTCGAGGGCTTGTTCCCACATCATGTGTTTATTTCTTATGCACACTTCTTTCCCTTTACATATTTCTTATGCACACTTCTTTCCCTTTACATATTTCTTATGCACACTTCTTTCCCTTTACTTATTTAACTCGAGGGCTTGTTCCCACATCATGTGTTTATTTCTTATGCACACTTCTTTCCCTTTACATATTTCTTATGCACACTTCTTTCCCTTTACATATTTCTTATGCACACTTCTTTCCCTTTACATATTTCTTATGAACACTTCTTTCCCTTTACATATTTCTTATGCACACTTCTTTCCCTTTACATATTTCTTATGCACACTTCTTTCCCTTTACATATTTCTTATGCACACTTCTTTCCCTTTACATATTACTTATGCACACTTCTTTCCCTTTACATATTTCTTATGCACACTTCTTTTCCTTTACATATTTAACTCGAGGGCTTGTTCCCACATCATGTGTTTATTTCTTATGCACACTTCTTTCCCTTTACATATTTAACTCGAGGGCTTGTTCCCACATCATGTGTTTATTTCTTATGCACACTTCTTTCCCTTTACATATTTAACTCGAGGGCTTGTTCCCACATCATGTGTTTATTTCTTATGCACACTTCTTTCCCTTTATATATTTCTTATGCACACTTCTTTTCCTTTACACATTTCTTATGCACACTTCTTTCCCTTTACATATTTAACTCGAGGGCTTGTTCCCACATCATGTGTTTATTTCTTATGCACACTTCTTTCCCTTTACATATTTAACTCGAGGGCTTGTTTCCACATCATGTGTTTATTTCTTATGCACACTTCTTTCCCTTTACATATTTAACTCGAGGGCTTGTTCCCACATCATGTGTTTATTTCTTATGCACACTTATTTCCCTTTACATATTTAACTCGAGGGCTTGTTCCCACATCGTGTGTTTATTTCTTATGCACACTTCTTTCCCTTTACATATTTCTTATGCACACTTCTTTCCCTTTACATATTTCTTATGCACACTTCTTTCCCTTTACATATTTCTTATGCACACTTCTTTCCCTTTACATATTTCTTATGCACACTTCTTTCCCTTTACATATTTCTTATGCACACTTCTTTCCCTTTATTATTTCTTATGCACACTTCTTTCCCTTTACATATTTCTTATGCACACTTCTTTCCCTTTACATATTTCTTATGCACACTTCTTTCCCTTTACATATTTCTTATGCACACTTCTTTCCCTTTACATATTTCTTATGCACACTTCTTTCCCTTTACATATTTCTTATGCACACTTCTTTTCCTTTACATATTTCTTATGCACACTTCTTTCCCTTTACATATTTCTTATGCACACTTCTTTCCCTTTACATATTTCTTATGCACACTTCTTTCCCTTTACATATTTCTTATGCACACTTCTTTCCCTTTACATATTTCTTATGCACACTTCTTTCCCTTTACATATTTCTTATGCACACTTCTTTCCCTTTACATATTTCGTATGCACACTTCTTTCCCTTTACATATTTCTTATGCACACTTCTTTCCCTTTACATATTTCTTATGCACACTTCTTTCCCTTTACACATTTCTTATGCACACTTCTTTCCCTTTACATATTTCTTATGCACACTTCTTTCCCTTTACATATTTAACTCGAGGGCTTGTTCCCACATCATGTGTTTATTTCTTATGCACACTTCTTTCCCTTTACATATTTAACTCGAGGGCTTGTTTCCACATCATGTGTTTATTTCTTATGCACACTTCTTTCCCTTTACATATTTAACTCGAGGGCTTGTTCCCACATCATGTGTTTATTTCTTATGCACACTTATTTCCCTTTACATATTTAACTCGAGGGCTTGTTCCCACATCGTGTGTTTATTTCTTATGCACACTTCTTTCCCTTTACATATTTCTTATGCACACTTCTTTCCCTTTACATATTTCTTATGCACACTTCTTTCCCTTTACATATTTCTTATGCACACTTCTTTCCCTTTACATATTTCTTATGCACACTTCTTTCCCTTTACATATTTCTTATGCACACTTCTTTCCCTTTATTATTTCTTATGCACACTTCTTTCCCTTTACATATTTCTTATGCACACTTCTTTGCCTTTACATATTTCTTATGCACACTTCTTTCCCTTTACATATTTCTTATGCACACTTCTTTCCCTTTACATATTTCTTATGCACACTTCTTTCCCTTTACATATTTCTTATGCACACTTCTTTTCCTTTACATATTTCTTATGCACACTTCTTTCCCTTTACATATTTCTTATGCACACTTCTTTCCCTTTACATATTTCTTATGCACACTTCTTTCCCTTTACATATTTCTTATGCACACTTCTTTCCCTTTACATATTTCTTATGCACACTTCTTTCCCTTTACATATTTCTTATGCACACTTCTTTCCCTTTACATATTTCGTATGCACACTTCTTTCCCTTTACATATTTCTTATGCACACTTCTTTCCCTTTACATATTTCTTATGCACACTTCTTTCCCTTTACACATTTCTTATGCACACTTCTTTCCCTTTACATATTTCTTATGCACACTTCTTTCCCTTTACATATTTCTTATGCACACTTCTTTCCCTTTACATATTTCTTATGCACACTTATTTCCCTTTACATATTTCTTATGCACACTTCTTTCCATTTACATATTTCTTATGCACACTTCTTTCCCTTTACATATTACTTATGCACACTTCTTTCCCTTTACATATTTCTTATGCACACTTCTTTCCCTTTACATATTTCTTATGCACACTTCTTACCCTTTACATATTTCTTATGCACACTTCTTTCCCTTTACATATTTCTTATGCACACTTCTTTCCCTTTACATATTTCTTATGCACACTTCTTTCCCTTTACATATTTCTTATGCACACTTCTTTCCCTTTACATATTTCTTATGCACACTTATTTCCCTTTACATATTTCTTATGCACACTTCTTTCCCTTTACATATTTCTTATGCACACTTCTTTCCCTTTACATATTTCTTATGCACACTTCTTTCCCTTTACATATTTCTTATGCACACTTCTTTCCCTTTACATATTTCTTATGCACACTTCTTTCCCTTTACATATTTCTTATGCACACTTCTTTCCCTTTACATATTTAACTCGAGGGCTTGTTCCCACATCATGTGTTTATTTCTTATGCACACTTCTTTCCCTTTACATATTTCTTATGCACACTTCTTTCCCTTTACATATTTCTTATGCACACTTCTTTCCCTTTACATATTTCTTATGCACACTTCTTTCCCTTTACATATTTCTTATGCACACTTCTTTCCCTTTACATATTTCTTATGCACACTTCTTTCCCTTTACATATTTCTTATGCACACTTCTTTCCCTTTACATATTTATTATGCACACTTCTTTCCCTTTACATATTTCTTATGCACACTTCTTTCCCTTTATATATTTCTTATGCACACTTCTTTCCCTTTACACATTTCTTATGCACACTTCTTTCCCTTTACATATTTAACTCGAGGGCTTGTTCCCACATCATGTGTTTATTTCTTATGCACACTTCTTTCCCTTTACATATTTAACTCGAGGGCTTGTTCCCACATCATGTGTTTATTTCTTATGCACACTTCTTTCCCTTTACATATTTAACTCGAGGGCTTGTTCCCACATCATGTGTTTATTTCTTATGCACACTTCTTTCCCTTTACATATTTCTTATGCACACTTCTTTCCCTTTACATATTTATTATGCACACTTCTTTCCCTTTACATATTTCTTATGCACACTTCTTTCCCTTTACATATTTCTTATGCACACTTCTTTCCCTTTACATATTTCTTATGCACACTTCTTTCCCTTTACATATTTCTTATGCACACTTCTTTCCCTTTACATATTTATTATGCACACTTCTTTCCCTTTACATATTTCTTATGCACACTTCTTTCCCTTTATATATTTCTTATGCACACTTCTTTCCCTTTACACATTTCTTATGCACACTTCTTTCCCTTTACATATTTAACTCGAGGGCTTGTTCCCACATCATGTGTTTATTTCTTATGCACACTTCTTTCCCTTTACATATTTAACTCGAGGGCTTGTTCCCACATCATGTGTTTATTTCTTATGCACACTTCTTTCCCTTTACATATTTAACTCGAGGGCTTGTTCCCACATCATGTGTTTATTTCTTATGCACACTTCTTTCCCTTTATATATTTCTTATGCACACTTCTTTCCCTTTACACATTTCTTATGCACACTTCTTTCCCTTTACATATTTAACTCGAGGGCTTGTTCCCACATCATGTGTTTATTTCTTATGCACACTTCTTTCCCTTTACATATTTCTTATGCACACTTCTTTCCCTTTACATATTTCTTATGCACACTTCTTTCCCTTTACTTATTTAACTCGAGGGCTTGTTCCCACATCATGTGTTTATTTCTTATGCACACTTCTTTCCCATTACATATTTCTTATGCACACTTCTTTCCCTTTACATATTTCTTATGCACACTTCTTTCCCTTTACATATTTCTTATGCACACTTCTTTCCCTTTACATATTTCTTATGCACACTTCTTTCCCTTTACATATTTCTTATGCACACTTCTTTCCCTTTACATATTTCTTATGCACACTTCTTTCCCTTTACATATTACTTATGCACACTTCTTTCCCTTTACATATTTCTTATGCACACTTCTTTCCCTTTACATATTTCTTATGCACACTTCTTTCCCTTTACATATTTATTATGCACACTTCTTTCCCTTTACATATTTCGTATGCACACTTCTTTCCCTTTACATATTTCTTATGCACACTTCTTTCCCTTTACATATTTCTTATGCACACTTCTTTCCCTTTACATATTTCTTATGCACACTTCTTTCCCTTTACATATTTCTTATGCACACTTCTTTCCCTTTACATATTTCTTATGCACACTTCTTTCCCTTTACATATTTCTTATGCACACTTCTTTCCCTTTACATATTTATTATGCACACTTCTTTCCCTTTACATATTTATTATGCACACTTCTTTCCCTTTACATATTTCTTATGCACACTTCTTTCCCTTTACATATTTCTTATGCACACTTCTTTCCCTTTACATATTTCTTATGCACACTTCTTTCCCTTTACATATTTCTTATGCACACTTCTTTCCCTTTACATATTTCTTATGCACACTTCTTTCCCTTTACATATTTCTTATGCACACTTCTTTCCCTTTACATATTTCTTATGCACACTTCTTTCCCTTTACATATTTCTTATGCACACTTCTTTCCCTTTACATATTTCTTATGCACACTTCTTTCCCTTTACATATTTCTTATGCACACTTCTTTCCCTTTACATATTTCTTATGCACACTTCTTTCCCTTTACATATTTGACTCGAGGGCTTGTTCCCACATCATGTGTTTATTTCTTATGCACACTTCTTTCCCTTTACATATTTCTTATGCACACTTCTTTCCCTTTACATATTTCTTATGCACACTTCTTTCCCTTTACATATTTATTATGCACACTTCTTTCCCTTTACATATTTCTTATGCACACTTCTTTCCCTTTACATATTTCTTATGCACACTTCTTTCCCTTTACATATTTCTTTTGCACACTTCTTTCCCTTTACATATTTCTTATGCACACTTCTTTCCCTTTACATATTTCTTATGCACACTTCTTTCCCTTTACATATTTCTTATGCACACTTCTTTCCCTTTACATATTTAACTCGAGGGCTTGTTCCCACATCATGTGTTTATTTCTTATGCACACTTCTTTCCCTTTACATATTTCTTATGCACACTTCTTTCCCTTTACATATTTCTTATGCACACTTCTTTCCCTTTACATATTTCTTATGCACACTTCTTTCCCTTTACATATTTCTTATGCACACTTCTTTCCCTTTACATATTTCGTATGCACACTTCTTTCCCTTTACATATTTCTTATGCACACTTCTTTCCCTTTACATATTTCTTATGCACACTTCTTTCCCTTTACATATTTCTTATGCACACTTCTTTCCCTTTATATATTTCTTATGCACACTTCTTTCCCTTTACACATTTCTTATGCACACTTCTTTCCCTTTACATATTTAACTCGAGGGCTTGTTCCCACATCATGTGTTTATTTCTTATGCACACTTCTTTCCCTTTACATATTTAACTCGAGGGCTTGTTCCCACATCATGTGTTTATTTCTTATGCACACTTCTTTCCCTTTACATATTTCTTATGCACACTTCTTTCCCTTTACATATTTCTTATGCACACTTCTTTCCCTTTACTTATTTAACTCGAGGGCTTGTTCCCACATCATGTGTTTATTTCTTATGCACACTTCTTTCCCTTTACATATTTCTTATGCACACTTCTTTCCCTTTACATATTTCTTATGCACACTTCTTTCCCTTTACATATTTCTTATGCACACTTCTTTCCCTTTACATATTTCTTATGCACACTTCTTTCCCTTTACATATTTCTTATGCACACTTCTTTCCCTTTACATATTTCTTATGCACACTTCTTTCCCTTTACATATTACTTATGCACACTTCTTTCCCTTTACATATTTCTTATGCACACTTCTTTCCCTTTACATATTTCTTATGCACACTTCTTTCACTTTACATATTTCTTATGCACACTTCTTTCCCTTTACATATTTCTTATGCACACTTCTTTCCCTTTACATATTTCTTATGCACACTTCTTTCCCTTTACATATTTCTTATGCACACTTCTTTCCCTTTACATATTTCTTATGCACACTTCTTTCCCTTTACATATTTATTATGCACACTTCTTTCCCTTTACATATTTCTTATGCACACTTCTTTCCCTTTACATATTTCTTATGCACACTTCTTTCCCTTTACATATTTCTTATGCACACTTCTTTCCCTTTACATATTTCTTATGCACACTTCTTTCCCTTTATATATTTCTTATGCACACTTCTTTCCCTTTACACATTTCTTATGCACACTTCTTTCCCTTTACATATTTAACTCGAGGGCTTGTTCCCACATCATGTGTTTATTTCTTATGCACACTTCTTTCCCTTTACATATTTAACTCGAGGGCTTGTTCCCACATCATGTGTTTATTTCTTATGCACACTTCTTTCCCTTTACATATTTAACTCGAGGGCTTGTTCCCACATCATGTGTTTATTTATTATGCACACTTCTTTCCCTTTATATATTTCTTATGCACACTTCTTTCCCTTTACACATTTCTTATGCACACTTCTTTCCCTTTACATATTTAACTCGAGGGCTTGTTGCCACATCATGTGTTTATTTCTTATGCACACTTCTTTCCCTTTACATATTTAACTCGAGGGCTTGTTCCCACATCATGTGTTTATTTCTTATGCACACTTCTTTCCCTTTACATATTTAACTCGAGGGCTTGTTCCCACATCATGTGTTTATTTCTTATGCACACTTATTTCCCTTTACATATTTAACTCGAGGGCTTGTTCCCACATCATGTGTTTATTTCTTATGCACACTTCTTTCCCTTTACATATTTCTTATGCACACTTCTTTCCCTTTACATATTTCTTATGCACACTTCTTTCCCTTTACATATTTCTTATGCACACTTCTTTCCCTTTACATATTTCTTATGCACACTTCTTTCCCTTTACATATTTCTTATGCACACTTCTTTCCCTTTATTATTTCTTATGCACACTTCTTTCCCTTTACATATTTCTTATGCACACTTCTTTCCCTTTACATATTTCTTATGCACACTTCTTTCCCTTTACATATTTCTTATGCACACTTCTTTCCCTTTACATATTTCTTATGCACACTTCTTTCCCTTTACATATTTCTTATGCACACTTCTTTTCCTTTACATATTTCTTATGCACACTTCTTTCCCTTTACATATTTCTTATGCACACTTCTTTCCCTTTACATATTTCTTATGCACACTTCTTTCCCTTTACATATTTCTTATGCACACTTCTTTCCCTTTACATATTTCTTATGCACACTTCTTTCCCTTTACATATTTCTTATGCACACTTCTTTCCCTTTACATATTTCGTATGCACACTTCTTTCCCTTTACATATTTCTTATGCACACTTCTTTCCCTTTACATATTTCTTATGCACACTTCTTTCCCTTTACATATTTCTTATGCACACTTCTTTCCCTTTACATATTTCTTATGCACACTTCTTTCCCTTTACATATTTCTTATGCACACTTCTTTCCCTTTACATATTTCTTATGCACACTTCTTTCCCTTTACATATTTCTTATGCACACTTCTTTCCATTTACATATTTCTTATGCACACTTCTTTCCCTTTACATATTACTTATGCACACTTCTTTCCCTTTACATATTTCTTATGCACACTTCTTTCCCTTTACATATTTCTTATGCACACTTCTTTCCCTTTACATATTTCTTATGCACACTTCTTTCCCTTTACATATTTCTTATGCACACTTCTTTCCCTTTACATATTTCTTATGCACACTTCTTTCCCTTTGCATATTTCTTATGCACACTTATTTCCCTTTACATATTTCTTATGCACACTTCTTTCCCTTTACATATTTATTATGCACACTTCTTTCCCTTTACATATTTCTTATGCACACTTCTTTCCCTTTACATATTTATTATGCACACTTCTTTCCCTTTACATATTTCTTATGCACACTTCTTTCCCTTTACATATTTCTTATGCACACTTCTTTCCCTTTACATATTTCTTATGCACACTTCTTTCCCTTTACATATTTAACTCGAGGGCTTGTTCCCACATCATGTGTTTATTTCTTATGCACACTTCTTTCCCTTTACATATTTAACTCGAGGGCTTGTTCCCACATCATGTGTTTATTTCTTATGCACACTTCTTTCCCTTTACATATTTAACTCGAGGGCTTGTTCCCACATCATGTGTTTATTTCTTATGCACACTTCTTTCCCTTTATATATTTCTTATGCACACTTCTTTCCCTTTACACATTTCTTATGCACACTTCTTTCCCTTTACATATTTAACTCGAGGGCTTGTTCCCACATCATGTGTTTATTTCTTATGCACACTTCTTTCCCTTTACATATTTAACTCGAGGGCTTGTTCCCACATCATGTGTTTATTTCTTATGCACACTTCTTTCCCTTTACATATTTAACTCGAGGGCTTGTTCCCACATCATGTGTTTTTTTCTTATGCACACTTATTTCCCTTTACATATTTAACTCGAGGGCTTGTTCCCACATCATGTGTTTATTTCTTATGCACACTTCTTTCCCTTTACATATTTCTTATGCACACTTCTTTCCCTTTACATATTTCTTATGCACACTTCTTTCCCTTTACATATTTCTTATGCACACTTCTTTCCCTTTACATATTTCTTATGCACACTTCTTTCCTTTACATATTTCTTATGCACACTTCTTTCCCTTTATTATTTCTTATGCACACTTCTTTCCCTTTACATATTTCGTATGCACACTTCTTTCCCTTTACATATTTCTTATGCACACTTCTTTCCCTTTACATATTTCTTATGCACACTTCTTTCCCTTTACATATTTCTTATGCACACTTCTTTCCCTTTACATATTTCTTATGCACACTTCTTTCCTTTACATATTTCTTATGCACACTTCTTTCCCTTTACATATTTCTTATGCACACTTCTTTCCCTTTACATATTTCTTATGCACACTTCTTTCCCTTTACATATTTCTTATGCACACTTCTTTCCCTTTACATATTTCTTATGCACACTTCTTTCCCTTTACATATTTCTTATGCACACTTCTTTCCCTTTACATATTTCTTATGCACACTTCTTTCCCTTTACATATTTCTTATGCACACTTCTTTCCCTTTACATATTTCTTATGCACACTTCTTTCCTTTACATATTTCTTATGCACACTTATTTCCCTTTACATATTTCTTATGCACACTTCTTTCCCTTTACATATTTCTTATGCACACTTCTTTCCCTTTACATATTTCTTATGCACACTTCTTTCCCTTTACATATTTCTTATGCACACTTCTTTCCCTTTACATATTTATTATGCACACTTCTTTCCCTTTACATATTTACTTATGCACACTTCTTTCCCTTTACATATTTCTTATGCACACTTCTTTCCCTTTACATATTTCTTATGCACACTTCTTTCCCTTTACATATTTCTTATGCACACTTCTTTCCCTTTACATATTTCTTATGCACACTTCTTTCCCTTTACATATTTCTTATGCACACCTCTTTCCCTTTACATATTTAACTCGAGGGCTTGTTCCCACATCATGTGTTTATTTCTTATGCACACTTCTTTCCCTTTACATATTTCTTATGCACACTTCTTTCCCTTTACATATTTCTCATGCACACTTCTTTCCCTTTACATATTTCTTATGCACACTTCTTTCCCTTTACATATTTCTTATGCACACTTCTTTCCCTTTACATATTTCTTATGCACACTTCTTTCCCTTTACATATTTCTTATGCACACTTCTTTCCCTTTACATATTTCTTATGCACACTTCTTTCCCTTTACATATTTCTTATGCACACTTCTTTCCCTTTACATATTTCTTATGCACACTTCTTTCCCTTTACATATTTCTTATGCACACTTCTTTCCCTTTACATATTTCTTATGCACACTTCTTTCCCTTTACATATTTCTTATGCACACTTCTTTCCCTTTACATATTTCTTATGCACACTTCTTTCCCTTTACATATTTCTTATGCACACTTCTTTCCCTTTACATATTTCTTATGCACACTTCTTTCCCTTTACATATTTCTTATGCACACTTCTTTCCCTTTACATATTTCTTATGCACACTTCTTTCCCTTTACATATTTTGTATGCACACTTCTTTCCCTTTACATATTTCTTATGCACACTTCTTTCCCTTTACATATTTCTTATGCACACTTCTTTCCCTTTACATATTTCTTATGCACACTTCTTTCCCTTTACATATTTCTTATGCACACTTCTTTCCCTTTACATTTTTCTTATGCACACTTCTTTTCCTTTACATATTTCTTATGCACACTTCTTTCCCTTTACATATTTCTTATGCACACTTCTTTCCCTTTACATATTTCTTATGCACACTCCTTTCCCTTTACATATTTCTTATGCACACTTCTTTCCCTTTACATAATTCTTATGCACACTTCTTTCCCTTTACATATTTCTTATGCACACTTCTTTCCCACATCATGTGTTTATTTCTTATGCACACTTCTTTTCCTTTACATATTTCTTATGCACACTTCTTTCCCTTTACATATTTCTTATGCACACTTCTTTCCCTTTACATATTTAACTCGAGGGCTTGTTCCCACATCATGTGTTTATTTCTTATGCACACTTCTTTCCCTTTACATATTTCGTATGCACACTTCTTTCCCTTTACATATTTCTTATGCACACTTCTTTCCCTTTACATATTTCTTATGCACACTTCTTTCCCTTTACATATTTCTTATGCACACTTCATTCCCTTTACATATTTCTTATGCACACTTCTTTCCCTTTACATATTTCTTATGCACACTTCTTTCCCTTTACATATTTCTTATGCACACTTCTTTCCCTTTACATATTTATTATGCACACTTCTTTCCCTTTACATATTTCTTATGCACACTTTTTTCCCACATCATGTGTTTATTTCTTATGCACACTTCTTTTCCTTTACACATTTCTTATGCACACTTCTTTCCCTTTACATATTTCTTATGCACACTTCTTTCCCTTTACATATTTAACTCGAGGGCTTGTTCCCACATCATGTGTTTATTTCTTATGCACACTTCTTTCCCTTTACATATTTCTTATGCACACTTCTTTCCCTTTACATATTTCTTATGCACACTTCTTTCCCTTTACATATTTCTTATGCACACTTCTTTCCCTTTACATATTTCTTATGCACACTTCTTTCCCTTTACATATTTCTTATGCACACTTCTTTCCCTTTACATATTTCTTATGCACACTTCTTTCCCTTTACATATTTCTTATGCACACTTCTTTCCCTTTACAAATTTCTTATGCACACTTCTTTCCCTTTACATATTTCTTATGCACACTTCTTTCCCTTTACATATTTAACTCGAGGGCTTGTTCCCACATCATGTGTTTATTTCTTATGCACACTTCTTTCCCTTTACATATTTCTTATGCACACTTCTTTCCCTTTACATATTTCTTATGCACACTTCTTTCCCTTACATATTTAACTCGAGGGCTTGTTCCCACATCATGTGTTTATTTCTTATGCACACTTCTTTCCCTTTACATATTTCTTATGCACACTTCTTTCCCTTTACATATTTCTTATGCACACTTCTTTCCCTTTACATATTTCTTATGCACACTTCTTTCCCTTTACATATTTCTTATGCACACTTCTTTCCCTTTACATATTTCTTATGCACACTTCTTTCCCTTTACATATTTCTTATGCACACTTCTTTCCCTTTACATATTTCTTATGCACACTTCTTTCCCTTTACATATTTCTTATGCACACTTCTTTCCCTTTACATATTTCTTATGCACACTTCTTTCCCTTTACATATTTCTTATGCACACTTCTTTCCCTTTACATATTTTGTATGCACACTTCTTTCCCTTTACATATTTCTTATGCACACTTCTTTCCCTTTACATATTTCTTATGCACACTTATTTCCCTTTACATATTTCTTATGCACACTTCTTTCCCTTTACATATTTCTTATGCACACTTCTTTCCCTTTACATATTTCTTATGCACACTTCTTTCCCTTTACATATTTCTTATGCACACTTCTTTCCCTTTACATATTTAACTCGAGGGCTTGTTCCCACATCATGTGTTTATTTCTTATGCACACTTCTTTCCCTTTACATATTTCTTATGCACACTTCTTTCCCTTTACATATTTCTTATGCACACTTCTTTCCCTTTACATATTTCTTATGCACACTTCTTTCCCTTTACATATTTCTTATGCACACTTCTTTCCCTTTACATATTTCTTATGCACACTTCTTTCCCTTTACATATTTCTTATGCACACTTCTTTCCCTTTACATATTTCTTATGCACACTTCTTTCCCTTTACATATTTCTTATGCACACTTCTTTCCCTTTACATATTTCTTATGCACACTTCTTTCCCTTTACATATTTCTTATGCACACTTCTTTCCCTTTACATATTTCTTATGCACACTTCTTTCCCTTTACATATTTCTTATGCACACTTATTTCCCTTTACATATTTCTTATGCACACTTCTTTCCCTTTACATATTTATTATGCACACTTCTTTCCCTTTACATATTTATTATGCACACTTCTTTCCCTTTACATATTTCTTATGCACACTTCTTTCCCTTTACATATTTCTTATGCACACTTCTTTCCCTTTACATATTTCTTATGCACACTTCTTTCCCTTTACATATTTCTTATGCACACTTCTTTCCCTTTACATATTTCTTATGCACACTTCTTTCCCTTTACATATTTCTTATGCACACTTCTTTCCCTTTACATATTTCTTATGCACACTTCTTTCCCTTTACATATTTCTTATGCACACTTCTTTCCCTTTACATATTTCTTATGCACACTTCTTTCCCTTTACATATTTCTTATGCACACTTCTTTCCGTTTACATATTTCTTATGCACACTTCTTTCCCACATCATGTGTTTATTTCTTATGCACACTTCTTTTCCTTTACATATTTCTTATGCACACTTCTTTCCCTTTACATATTTCTTATGCACACTTCTTTCCCTTTACATATTTAACTCGAGGGCTTGTTCCCACATCATGTGTTTATTTATTATGCACACTTCTTTCCCTTTACATATTTCTTATGCACACTTCTTTCCCTTTACATATTTCTTATGCACACTTCTTTCCCTTTACATATTTCTTATGCACACTTCTTTCCCTTTACATATTTCTTATGCACACTTCTTTCCCTTTACATATTTCTTATGCACACTTCTTTCCCCTTACATATTTCTTATGCACACTTCTTTCCCTTTACATATTTCTTATGCACACTTCTTTCCCTTTACATATTTCTTATGCACACTTCTTTCCCTTTACATATTTCTTATGCACACTTCTTTCCCTTTACATATTTCTTATGCACACTTCTTTCCCTTTACATATTTCTTATGCACACTTCTTTCCCTTTACATATTTAACTCGAGGGCTTGTTCCCACATCATGTGTTTATTTCTTATGCACACTTCTTTCCCTTTACATATTTCTTATGCACACTTCTTTCCCTTTACATATTTCTTATGCACACTTCTTTCCCTTTACATATTTCTTATGCACACTTCTTTCCCTTTACATATTTCTTATGCACACTTCTTTCCCTTTACATATTTCTTATGCACACTTCTTTCCCTTTACATATTTCTTATGCACACTTCTTTCCTTTTACATATTTCTTATGCACACTTCTTTCCCTTTACATATTTCTTATGCACACTTCTTTCCCTTTACATATTTCTTATGCACACTTCTTTCCCTTTACATATTTCTTATGCACACTTCTTTCCCTTTACATATTTCTTATGCACACTTCTTTCCCTTTACATATTTCTTATGCACACTTCTTTCCCTTTACATATTTCTTATGCACACTTCTTTCCCACATCATGTGTTTATTTCTTATGCACACTTATTTTCCTTTACATATTTCTTATGCACACTTCTTTCCCTTTACATATTTCTTATGCACACTTCTTTCCCTTTACATATTTAACTCGAGGGCTTGTTCCCACATCATGTGTTTATTTATTATGCACACTTCTTTCCCTTTACATATTTCTTATGCACACTTCTTTTCCTTTACATATTTCTTATGCACACTTCTTTCCCTTTACATATTTCTTATGCACACTTCTTTCCCTTTACATATTTCTTATGCACACTTCTTTCCCTTTACATATTTCTTATGCACACTTCTTTCCCTTTACATATTTCTTATGCACACTTCTTTCCCTTTACATATTTCTTATGCACACTTCTTTCCCTTTACATATTTCTTATGCACACTTCTTTCCCTTTACATATTTCTTATGCACACTTCTTTCCCTTTACATATTTCTTATGCACACTTCATTCCCTTTACATATTTCTTATGCACACTTCTTTCCCTTTACATATTTAACTCGAGGGCTTGTTCCCACATCATGTGTTTATTTCTTATGCACACTTCTTTCCCTTTACATATTTCTTATGCACACTTCTTTCCCTTTACATATTTCTTATGCACACTTCTTTCCCTTTACATATTTCTTATGCACACTTCTTTCCCTTTACATATTTCTTATGCACACTTCTTTCCCTTTACATATTTCTTATGCACACTTCTTTCCCTTTACATATTTCTTATGCACACTTCTTTCCCTTTACATATTTCTTATGCACACTTCTTTCCCTTTACATATTTCTTATGCACACTTCTTTCCCTTTACATATTTCTTATGCACACTTCTTTCCCTTTACATATTTCTTATGCACACTTCTTTCCCTTTACATATTTCTTATGCACACTTCTTTCCCTTTACATATTTCTTATGCACACTTCTTTCCCTTTACATATTTCTTATGCACACTTCTTTCCCTTTACATATTTCTTATGCACACTTCTTTCCCTTTACATATTTCTTATGCACACTTCTTTCCCTTTACATATTTCTTATGCACACTTCTTTCCCTTTACATATTTCTTATGCACACTTCTTTCCCTTTACATATTTCTTATGCACACTTCTTTCCCTTTACATATTTCTTATGCACACTTCTTTCCCTTTACATATTTCTTATGCACACTTCTTTCCCTTTACATATTTCTTATGCACACTTCTTTCCCTTTACATATTTCTTATGCACACTTCTTTCCCTTTACATATTTCTTATGCACACTTCTTTCCCTTTACATATTTCTTATGCACACTTCTTTCCCTTTACATATTTCTTATGCACACTTCTGTCCTTTTACATATTTCTTATGCACACTTCTTTCCCTTTACATATTTCTTATGCACACTTCTTTCCCTTTACATATTTCGTATGCACACTTCTTTCCCTTTACATATTTCTTATGCACACTTCTTTCCCTTTACATATTTCTTATGCACACTTCTTTCCCTTTACATATTTCTTATGCACACTTCTTTCCCTTTACATATTTCTTATGCACAATTCTTTCCCACATCATGTGTTTATTTCTTATGCACACTTCTTTTCCTTTACATATTTCTTATGCACACTTCTTTCCCTTTACATATTTCTTATGCACACTTCTTTCCCTTTACATATTTAACTCGAGGGCTTGTTCCCACATCATGTGTTTATTTATTATGCACACTTCTTTCCCTTTACATATTTCTTATGCACACTTCTTTCCCTTTACATATTTCTTATGCACACTTCTTTCCCTTTACATATTTCTTATGCACACTTCTTTCCCTTTACATATTTCTTATGCACACTTCTTTCCCTTTACATATTTCTTATGCACACTTCTTTCCCTTTACATATTTCTTATGCACACTTCTTTCCCTTTACATATTTCTTATGCACACTTCTTTCCCTTTACATATTTCTTATGCACACTTCTTTCCCTTTACATATTTCTTATGCACACTTCTTTCCCTTTACATATTTCTTATGCACACTTCTTTCCCTTTACATATTTAACTCGAGGGCTTGTTCCCACATCATGTGTTTATTTCTTATGCACACTTCTTTCCCTTTACATATTTCTTATGCACACTTCTTTCCCTTTACATATTTCTTATGCACACTTCTTTCCCTTTACATATTTCTTATGCACACTTCTTTCCCTTTACATATTTCTTATGCACACTTCTTTCCCTTTACATATTTCTTATGCACACTTCTTTCCCTTTACATATTTCTTATGCACACTTCTTTCCCTTTACATATTTCTTATGCACACTTCTTTCCCTTTACATATTTCTTATGCACATTTCTTTCCCTTTACATATTTCTTATGCACACTTCTTTCCCTTTACATATTTCTTATGCACACTTCTTTCCCTTTACATATTTCTTATGCACACTTCTTTCCCTTTACATATTTCTTATGCACACTTCTTTCCCACATCATGTGTTTATTTCTTATGCACACTTATTTTCCTT
This sequence comes from Crossaster papposus, assembly GCA_037893245.1. Classification (NCBI taxonomy): domain Eukaryota; kingdom Metazoa; phylum Echinodermata; class Asteroidea; order Velatida; family Solasteridae; genus Crossaster; species Crossaster papposus. The sequence goes on along the minus strand of JBAIAA010001240.1, from coordinate 108,630 downwards.
TACATATTTCTTATGCACACTTCTTTCCCTTTACATATTTCTTATGCACACTTCTTTCCCTTTACATATTTAACTCGAGGGCTTGTTCCCACATCATGTGTTTATTTATTATGCACACTTCTTTCCCTTTACATATTTCTTATGCACACTTCTTTTCCTTTACATATTTCTTATGCACACTTCTTTCCCTTTACATATTTCTTATGCACACTTCTTTCCCTTTACATATTTCTTATGCACACTTCTTTCCCTTTACATATTTCTTATGCACACTTCTTTCCCTTTACATATTTCTTATGCACACTTCTTTCCCTTTACATATTTCTTATGCACACTTCTTTCCCTTTACATATTTCTTATGCACACTTCTTTCCCTTTACATATTTCTTATGCACACTTCTTTCCCTTTACATATTTCTTATGCACACTTCATTCCCTTTACATATGTCTTATGCACACTTCTTTCCCTTTACATATTTCACTCGAGGGCTTGTTCCCACATCATGTGTTTATTTCTTATGCACACTTCTTTCCCTTTACATATTTCTTATGCACACTTCTTTCCCTTTACATATTTCTTATGCACACTTCTTTCCTTTTACATATTTCTTATGCACACTTCTTTCCCTTTACATATTTTGTATGCACACTTCTTTCCCTTTACATATTTCTTATGCACACTTCTTTCCCTTTACATATTTCTTATGCACACTTCTTTCCCTTTACATATTTTGTATGCACACTTCTTTCCCTTTACATATTTCTTATGCACACTTCTTTCCCTTTACATATTTCTTATGCACACTTATTTCCCTTTACATATTTCTTATGCACACTTCTTTCCCTTTACATATTTCTTATGCACACTTCTTTCCCTTTACATATTTCTTATGCACACTTCTTTCCCTTTACATATTTCTTATGCACACTTCTTTCCCTTTACATATTTAACTCGAGGGCTTGTTCCCACATCATGTGTTTATTTCTTATGCACACTTCTTTCCCTTTACATATTTCTTATGCACACTTCTTTCCCTTTACATATTTCTTATGCACACTTCTTTCCCTTTACATATTTCTTATGCACACTTCTTTCCCTTTACATATTTCTTATGCACACTTCTTTCCCTTTACATATTTCTTATGCACACTTCTTTCCCTTTACATATTTCTTATGCACACTTCTTTCCCTTTACATATTTCTTATGCACACTTCTTTCCCTTTACATATTTCTTATGCACACTTCTTTCCCTTTACATATTTCTTATGCACACTTCTTTCCCTTTACATATTTCTTATGCACACTTCTTTCCCTTTACATATTTCTTATGCACACTTCTTTCCCTTTACATATTTCTTATGCACACTTCTTTCCCTTTACAAATTTCTTATGCACACTTCTTTCCCTTTACATATTTCTTATGCACACTTCTTTCCCTTTACATATTTCTTATGCACACTTCTTTCCCTTTACATATTTCTTATGCACACTTCTTTCCCTTTACATATTTCTTATGCACACTTCTTTCCCTTTACATATTTCTTATGCACACTTCTTTCCCTTTACATATTTCTTATGCACACTTCTTTCCCTTTACATATTTCTTATGCACACTTCTTTCCCTTTACATATTTCTTATGCACACTTCTTTCCCTTTACATATTTCTTATGCACACTTCTTTCCCTTTACATATTTCTTATGCACACTTCTTTCCCTTTACATATTTCTTATGCACACTTCTTTCCCACATCATGTGTTTATTTCTTATGCACAGTTCTTTTCCTTTACATATTTCTTATGCACACTTCTTTCCCTTTACATATTTCTTATGCACACTTCTGTCCCTTTACATATTTCTTATGCACACTTCTTTCCCTTTACATATTTCTTATGCACACTTCTTTCACTTTACATATTTCTTATGCACACATCTTTCCCTTTACATATTTCTTATGCACACTTCTTTCCCTTTACATATTTCTTATGCACACTTCTTTCCCTTTACATATTTCTTATGCACACTTCTTTCCCTTTACATATTTCTTATGCACACTTCTTTCCCTTTACATATTTCTTATGCACACTTCTTTCCCTTTACATATTTCTTATGCACACTTCTTTCCCTTTACATATTTCTTATGCACACTTCTTTCCCTTTACATATTTCTTATGCACACTTCTTTCCCTTTACATATTTCTTCTGCACACTTCTTTCCCTTTACATATTTCTTATGCACACTTCTTTCCCTTTACATATTTCTTATGCACACTTCTTTCCCTTTACATATTTCTTATGCACACTTCTTTCCCTTTACATATTTCTTATGCACACTTATTTCCCTTTACATATTTCTTATGAACACTTCTTTCCCTTTACATATTTCTTATGCACACTTCTTTCCCTTTACATATTTCTTATGCACACTTCTTTCCCTTTACATATTTCTTATGCACACTTCTTTCCCTTTACATATTTCTTATGCACACTTCTTTCCCTTTACATATTTCTTATGCACACTTCTTTCCCTTTACATATTTCTTATGCACACTTCTTTCCCTTTACATATTTCTTATGCACACTTCTTTCCCTTTACATATTTCTTATGCACACTTCTTTCCCTTTACATATTTCTTATGCACACGTCTTTCCCTTTACATATTTATTATGCACACTTCTTTCCCTTTACATATTTCTTATGCACACTTCTTTCCCTTTACATATTTCTTATGCACACTTCTTTCCCTTTACATATTTCTTATGCACACTTCTTTCCCTTTACATATTTCTTATGCACACTTCTTTCCCTTTACATATTTCTTATGCACACTTCTTTCCCTTTACATATTTCTTATGCACACCTCTTTCCCTTTACATATTTAACTTGAGGGCTTGTTCCCACATCATGTGTTTATTTCTTATGCACACTTCTTTCCCTTTACATATTTCTTATGCACACTTCTTTCCCTTTACATATTTCTTATGCACACTTCTTTCCCTTTACATATTTCTTATGCACACTTCTTTCCCTTTACATATTTCTTATGCACACTCCTTTCCCTTTACATATTTCTTATGCACACTTCTTTCCCTTTACATATTTCTTATGCACACTTCTTTCCCTTTACATATTTCTTATGCACACTTCTTTCCCTTTACATATTTCTTATGCACACTTCTTTCCCTTTACATATTTCTTATGCACACTTCTTTCACTTTACATATTTCTTATGCACACTTCTTTCCCTTTACATATTTTTTATGCACACTTCTTTCCCTTTACATATTTCTGATGCACACTTCTTTCCCTTTACATATTTCTTATGCACACTTATTTCCCTTTACATATTTCTTATGCACACTTCTTTCCCTTTACATATTTCTTATGCACACTTCTTTCCCTTTACATATTTCTTATGCACACTTCTTTCCCTTTACATATTTAACTCGAGGGCTTGTTCCCACATCATGTGTTTATTTCTTATGCACACTTCTTTCCCTTTACATATTTCTTATGCACACTTCTTTCCCTTTACATATTTCTTATGCACACTTCTTTCCCTTTACATATTTAACTCGAGGGCTTGTTCCCACATCATGTGTTTATTTCTTATGCACACTTCTTTCCCTTTACATATTTCTTATGCACACTTCTTTCCCTTTACATATTTCCTATGCACACTTCTTTCCCTTTACATATTTCTTATGCACACTTCTTTCCCTTTACATATTTCTTATGCACACTTCTTTCCCTTTACATATTTCTTATGCACACTTCTTTCCCTTTACATATTTCTTATGCACACTTCTTTCCCTTTACATATTTCTTATGCACACTTCTTTCCCTTTACATATTTCTTATGCACACTCCTTTCCCTTTACATATTTCTTATGCACACTTCTTTCCCTTTACATATTTCTTATGCACACTTCTTTCCCTTTACATATTTCTTATGCACACTTCTTTCCCTTTACATATTTCTTATGCACACTTCTTTTCCTTTACATATTTCTTATTACACTCCTTTCCCTTTACATATTTCTTATGCACACTTCTTTCCCTTTACATATTTCTTATGCACACTTCTTTCCCTTTACATATTTCTTATGCACACTTCTTTCCCTTTACATATTTCTTATGCACACTTCTTTCCCTTTACATATTTCTTATGCACACTTCTTTCCCTTTACATATTTCTTATGCACACTTCTTTCCCTTTACATATTTCTTATGCACACTTCTTTCCCTTTACATATTTCTTATGCACACTTCTTTCCCTTTACATATTTCTTATGCACACTTCTTTCCCTTTACATATTTCTTATGCACACTTCTTTCCCTTTACATATTTCTTATGCACACTTCTTTCCCTTTACATATTTCTTATGCACACTTCTTTCCCTTTACATATTTCTTATGCACACTTCTTTCCCTTTACATATTTCTTATGCACACTTCTTTCCCTTTACATATTTCTTATGCACACTTCTTTCCCTTTAGATATTTCTTATGCACACTTCTTTCCCTTTACATATTTCTTATGCACACTTCTTTCCCTTTACATATTTCTTATGCACACTTCTTTCCCTTTACATATTTCTTATGCACACTTCTTTCCCTTTACATATTTCTTATGCACACTTCTTTCCCTTTACATATTTCTTATGCACACTTCTTTCCCTTTACATATTTCTTATGCACACTTCTTTCCCTTTACATATTTCTTATGCACACCTCTTTCCCTTTACATATTTAACTCGAGGGCTTGTTCCCACATCATGTGTTTATTTCTTATGCACACTTCTTTCCCTTTACATATTTCTTATGCACACTTCTTTCCCTTTACATATTTCTTATGCACACTTCTTTCCCTTTACATATTTCTTATGCACACTTCTTTCCCTTTACATATTTCTTATGCAAACTTCTTTCCCTTTACATATTTCTTATGCACACTTTTTTCCCTTTACATATTTATTATGCACACTTCTTTCCCTTTACATATTTCTTATGCACACTTCTTTCCCTTTACATATTTCTTATGCACACTTCTTTCCCTTTACATATTTCTTATGCACACTTCTTTCACTTTACATATTTTTAATAAATACCTAGGAGAGTTGAAGGCTTCTGATTGGCCGAGACTCGATCACGTGCCGGTCATTATATGTAGTAACATCATGGGTTTTCCAAGGGCCGTTTTCTAAACCCCGGCTTTGGGCTGCACTCTGGCCACATTACAGACGTTTTCCTAGTTCCGGATCGCAAAAAATATTCAGGCTGTTTTCGGCAAGTCTAATCCTCGAAATTTAAATGAAATAGGTTTAGTAGTTTACCTTGAGTGATGGAGAAACTACAGTTTTTGTTTCGATATTTATGCTCTTCTTTATTTTAAAATACATACTGTACGACGTCAAATATACCGACATCCCTTTTTCTAGTTGTGGATCAGTTAATTCCGGATCGAGTAAAAAAACTGCTTCGTACATGTACGTACATGAACAATTATCGCGCTAGAACCAACCCGAATCAAGCCTATATTTCTGATAAAGTATTCATTAATTTATATAAATACAGTTTAAAATAAATGTCAAATACTTTAACTTCCAATAAAGTTTTAAAAAAGGACTTGCAAAGAAATGCTTTGAAATGTTTTGTCCGTGTACGTGTGTTGCGCGCGGCAACGATCCGATAAACTTTGTCCCACCATGGAGACATTTCTCCATGGTCCATTAGAACACGTCATATGAAATCGCTTGCGCGCGTGCTGTTGATGCATGTATTTTACGGGCGATCCGGAACTAGAAAAAAAAAATGAACGTTCAGTCTTTGGCAGATTTGAGACTTTTACTTCGACTTATTTTTACTTATGTATCAAGAAGCTTGTATGTTTCTTTTCAAAATGCACTTCATCTAAACAAATAGTATTGGAGACCAAGCCATAACAAGGTAGGTTTTTATTTGAAGCGATCTGGAACTAGAACAAATCCGGAACTAGGAAAACAACTGTACCACTGCTAAACTACATGAACAAAGCCAAAATACGAAAACGAAGCTGCGTTTGTAAAACGGCGTAAAAGAAGCCGCGAAGTCGCGAAATTCGGAGTATTTTCACCATTTTTCTCGTTAAAAAGGTATTTATTAAAGGTAATAACAGTGCGAGAACCCGGTTGTTACTGCGTGGTAATGACCGGGTTGGGGGATGACCGCTGGTAATGGACCTCGCCTTCGGCTCGATCCATTACCAGCGGTCATCCCCCAACCCGGTCATTACCACGCAGTAACAACCGGGTTCTCGCACTGTTATTACCTATCTTATGCACACTTCTTTCCCTTTACATATTTTTTATGCACACTTCTTTCCCTTTACATATTTCTGATGCACACTTCTTTCCCTTTACATATTTCTTATGCACACTTATTTCCCTTTACATATTTCTTATGCACACTTCTTTCCCTTTACATATTTCTTATGCACACTTCTTTCCCTTTACATATTTCTTATGCACACTTCTTTCCCTTTAGATATTTCTTATGCACACTTCTTTCCCTTTACATATTTCTTATGCACACTTCTTTCCCTTTACATATTTCTTATGCACACTTCTTTCCCTTTACATATTTCTTATGCACACTTCTTTCCCTTTACATATTTCTTATGCACACTTCTTTCCCTTTACATATTTCTTATGCACACTTCTTTCCCTTTACATATTTCTTATGCACACTTCTTTCCCTTTACATATTTCTTATGCACACTTCTTTCCCTTTACATATTTCTTATGCACACTTCTTTCCCTTTACATATTTCTTATGCACACTTCTTTCCCTTTACATATTTCTTATGCACACCTCTTTCCCTTTACATATTTAACTCGAGGGCTTGTTCCCACATCATGTGTTTATTTCTTATGCACACTTCTTTCCCTTTACATATTTCTTATGCACACTTCTTTCCCTTTACATATTTCTTATGCACACTTCTTTCCCTTTACATATTTCTTATGCACACTTCTTTCCCTTTACATATTTCTTATGCACACTTCTTTCCCTTTACATATTTCTTATGCACACTTCTTTCCCTTTACATATTTCTTATGCACACTTCTTTCCCTTTACATATTTCTTATGCACACTTCTTTCCCTTTACATATTTCTTATGCACACTTCTTTCCCTTTACATATTTCTTATGCACACTTCTTTCACTTTACATATTTAACTCGAGGGCTTGTTCCCACATCATGTGTTCATTTCTTATGCACACTTCTTTCCCTTTACATATTTCTTATGCACACTTCTTTCCCTTTACATATTTCTTATGCACACTTCTTTCCCTTTACATATTTCTTATGCACACTTCTTTCCCTTTACATATTTCTTATGCACACTTCTTTCCCTTTACATATTTCTTATGCACACTTCTTTCCCTTTACATATTTCTTATGCACACTTCTTTCCCTTTACATATTTCTTATGCACACTTCTTTCCCTTTACATATTTCTTATGCACACTTCTTTCCCTTTACATATTTCTTATGCACACCTCTTTCCCTTTACATATTTAACTCGAGGGCTTGTTCCCACATCATGTGTTTATTTCTTATGCACACTTCTTTCCCTTTACATATTTCTTATGCACACTTCTTTCCCTTTACATATTTCTTATGCACACTTCTTTCCCTTTACATATTTCTTATGCACACTTCTTTCCCTTTACATATTTCTTATGCACACTTCTTTCCCTTTACATATTTCTTATGCACACTTCTTTCCCTTTACATATTTCTTATGCACACTTCTTTCCCTTTACATATTTCTTATGCACACTTCTTTCCCTTTACATATTTCTTATGCACACTTCTTTCCCTTTACATATTTCTTATGCACACTTCTTTCACTTTACATATTTAACTCGAGGGCTTGTTCCCACATCATGTGTTCATTTCTTATGCACACTTCTTTCCCTTTACATATTTCTTATGCACACTTCTTTCCCTTTACATATTTCTTATGCACACTTCTTTCCCTTTACATATTTCTTATGCACACTTCTTTCCCTTTACATATTTCTTATGCACACTTCTTTCCCTTTACATATTTCTTATGCACACTTCTTTCCCTTTACATATTTCTTATGCACACTTCTTTCCCTTTACATATTTCTTATGCACACTTCTTTCCCTTTACATATTTCTTATGCACACTTCTTTCCCTTTACATATTTCTTATGCACACTTCTTTCCCTTTACATATTTCTTATGCACACTTCTTTCCCTTTACATATTTCTTATGCACACCTCTTTCCCTTTACATATTTAACTCGAGGGCTTGTTCCCACATCATGTGTTTATTTCTTATGCACACTTCTTTCCCTTTACATATTTCTTATGCACACTTCTTTCCCTTTACATATTTCTTATGCACACTTCTTTCCCTTTACATATTTCTTATGCACACTTCTTTCCCTTTACATATTTCTTATGCACACTTCTTTCCCTTTACATATTTCTTATGCACACTTCTTTCCCTTTACATATTTCTTATGCACACTTCTTTCCCTTTACATATTTCTTATGCACACTTCTTTCCCTTTACATATTTCTTATGCACACTTCTTTCCCTTTACATATTTCTTATGCACACTTCTTTCACTTTACATATTTAACTCGAGGGCTTGTTCCCACATCATGTGTTCATTTCTTATGCACACTTCTTTCCCTTTACATATTTCTTATGCACACTTCTTTCCCTTTACATATTTCTTATGCACACTTCTTTCCGTTTACATATTTCTTATGCACACTTCTTTCCCTTTACATATTTCTTATGCACACTTCTTTCCCATTACATATTTCTTATGCACACTTCTTTCCCTTTACATATTTCTTATGCACACTTCTTTCCCTTTACATATTTCTTATGCACACTTCTTTCCCTTTACATATTTCTTATGCACACTTCTTTCCCTTTACATATTTCTTATGCACACTTCTTTCCCTTTACATATTTCTTATGCACACTTCTTTCCCTTTACATATTTCTTATGCACACTTCTTTCCCTTTACATATTTCTTATGCACACTTCTTTCACTTTACATATTTCTTATGCACACTTCTTTCCCTTTACATATTTTTTATGCACACTTCTTTCCCTTTACATATTTCTGATGCACACGTCTTTCCCTTTACATATTTCTTATGCACACTTATTTCCCTTTACATATTTCTTATGCACACTTCTTTCCCTTTACATATTTCTTATGCACACTTCTTTCCCTTTACATATTTCTTATGCACACTTCTTTCCCTTTACATATTTCTTATGCACACTTCTTTCCCTTTACATATTTCTTATGCACACTTCTTTCCCTTTACATATTTCTTATGCACACTTCTTTCCCTTTACATATTTCTTATGCACACTTCTTTCCCTTTACATATTTCTTATGCACACTTCTTTCCCTTTAGATATTTCTTATGCACACTTCTTTCCCTTTACATATTTCTTATGCACACTTCTTTCCCTTTACATATTTCTTATGCACACTTCTTTCCCTTTACATATTTCTTATGCACACTTCTTTCCCTTTACATATTTCTTATGCACACTTCTTTCCCTTTACATATTTCTTATGCACACTTCTTTCCCTTTACATATTTCTTATGCACACTTCTTTCCCTTTACATATTTCTTATGCACACTTCTTTCCCTTTAGATATTTCTTATGCACACTTCTTTCCCTTTACATATTTCTTATGCACACTTCTTTCCCTTTACATATTTCTTATGCACACTTCTTTCCCTTTACATATTTCTTATGCACACTTCTTTCCCTTTACATATTTCTTATGCACACTTCTTTCCCTTTACATATTTCTTATGCACACTTCTTTCCCTTTACATATTTCTTATGCACACTTCTTTCCCTTTACATATTTCTTATGCACACTTCTTTCCCTTTACATATTTCTTATGCACACTTCTTTCCCTTTACATATTTCTTATGCACACTTCTTTCCCTTTACATATTTCTTATGCACACTTCTTTCCCTTTACATATTTCTTATGCACACTTCTTTCCCTTTACATATTTCTTATGCACACTTCTTTCCCTTTACATATTTCTTATGCACACTTCTTTCCCTTTACATATTTCTTATGCACACTTCTTTCCCTTTACATATTTAACTCGAGGGCTTGTTCCCACATCATGTGTTCATTTCTTATGCACACTTCTTTCCCTTTACATATTTCTTATGCACACTTCTTTCCCTTTACATATTTCTTATGCACACTTCTTTCCGTTTACATATTTCTTATGCACACTTCTTTCCCTTTACATATTTCTTATGCACACTTCTTTCCCATTACATATTTCTTATGCACACTTCTTTCCCTTTACATATTTCTTATGCACACTTCTTTCCCTTTACATATTTCTTATGCACACTTCTTTCCCTTTACATATTTCTTATGCACACTTCTTTCCCTTTACATATTTCTTATGCACACTTCTTTCCCTTTACATATTTCTTATGCACACTTCTTTCCCTTTACATATTTCTTATGCACACTTCTTTCCCTTTACATATTTCTTATGCACACTTCTTTCACTTTACATATTTCTTATGCACACTTCTTTCCCTTTACATATTTTTTATGCACACTTCTTTCCCTTTACATATTTCTGATGCACACGTCTTTCCCTTTACATATTTCTTATGCACACTTATTTCCCTTTACATATTTCTTATGCACACTTCTTTCCCTTTACATATTTCTTATGCACACTTCTTTCCTTTTACATATTTCTTATGCACACTTCTTTCCCTTTACATATTTCTTATGCACACTTCTTTCCCTTTACATATTTCTTATGCACACTTCTTTCCCTTTACATATTTCTTATGCACACTTCTTTCCCTTTACATATTTCTTATGCACACGTCTTTCCCTTTAGATATTTCTTATGCACACTTCTTTCCCTTTACATATTTCTTATGCACACTTCTTTCCCTTTACATATTTCTTATGCACACTTCTTTCCCTTTACATATTTCTTATGCACACTTCTTTCCCTTTACATATTTCTTATGCACACTTCTTTCCCTTTACATATTTAACTCGAGGGCTTGTTCCCACATCATGTGTTTATTTCTTATGCACACTTCTTTCCCTTTACATATTTCTTATGCACACTTCTTTCCCTTTACATATTTCTTATGCACACTTCTTTCCCTTTACATATTTAACTCGAGGGCTTGTTCCCACATCATGTGTTTATTTCTTATGCACACTTCTTTCCCTTTACATATTTCTTATGCACACTTCTTTCCCTTTACATATTTCTTATGCACACTTCTTTCCCTTTACATATTTCTTATGCACACTTCTTTCCCTTTACATATTTCTTATGCACACTTCTTTCCCTTTACATATTTCTTATGCACACTTCTTTCCCTTTACATATTTCTTATGCACACTTCTTTCCCTTTACATATTTCTTATGCACACTTCTTTCCCTTTACATATTTCTTATGCACACTTCTTTCCCTTTACATATTTCTTATGCACACTTCTTTCCCTTTACATATTTCTTATGCACACTTCTTTCACTTTACATATTTCTTATGCACACTTCTTTCCCTTTACATATTTTTTATGCACACTTCTTTCCCTTTACATATTTCTGATGCACACGTCTTTCCCTTTACATATTTCTTATGCACACTTATTTCCCTTTACATATTTCTTATGCACACTTCTTTCCCTTTACATATTTCTTATGCACACTTCTTTCCCTTTACATATTTCTTATGCACACTTCTTTCCCTTTACATATTTCTTATGCACACTTCTTTCCCTTTACATATTTCTTATGCACACTTCTTTCCCTTTACATATTTCTTATGCACACTTCTTTCCCTTTACATATTTCTTATGCACACTTCTTTCCCTTTACATATTTCTTATGCACACTTCTTTCCCTTTAGATATTTCTTATGCACACTTCTTTCCCTTTACATATTTCTTATGCACACTTCTTTCCCTTTACATATTTCTTATGCACACTTCTTTCCCTTTACATATTTCTTATGCACACTTCTTTCCCTTTACATATTTCTTATGCACACTTCTTTCCCTTTACATATTTCTTATGCACACTTCTTTCCCTTTACATATTTCTTATGCACACTTCTTTCCCTTTACATATTTCTTATGCACACTTCTTTCCCTTTAGATATTTCTTATGCACACTTCTTTCCCTTTACATATTTCTTATGCACACTTCTTTCCCTTTACATATTTCTTATGCACACTTCTTTCCCTTTACATATTTCTTATGCACACTTCTTTCCCTTTACATATTTCTTATGCACACTTCTTTCCCTTTACATATTTCTTATGCACACTTCTTTCCCTTTACATATTTCTTATGCACACTTCTTTCCCTTTACATATTTCTTATGCACACTTCTTTCCCTTTACATATTTCTTATGCACACTTCTTTCCCTTTACATATTTCTTATGCACACTTCTTTCCCTTTACATATTTCTTATGCACACTTCTTTCCCTTTACATATTTCTTATGCACACTTCTTTCCCTTTACATATTTCTTATGCACACTTCTTTCCCTTTACATATTTCTTATGCACACTTCTTTCCCTTTACATATTTCTTATGCACACTTCTTTCCCTTTACATATTTAACTCGAGGGCTTGTTCCCACATCATGTGTTCATTTCTTATGCACACTTCTTTCCCTTTACATATTTCTTATGCACACTTCTTTCCCTTTACATATTTCTTATGCACACTTCTTTCCGTTTACATATTTCTTATGCACACTTCTTTCCCTTTACATATTTCTTATGCACACTTCTTTCCCATTACATATTTCTTATGCACACTTCTTTCCCTTTACATATTTCTTATGCACACTTCTTTCCCTTTACATATTTCTTATGCACACTTCTTTCCCTTTACATATTTCTTATGCACACTTCTTTCCCTTTACATATTTCTTATGCACACTTCTTTCCCTTTACATATTTCTTATGCACACTTCTTTCCCTTTACATATTTCTTATGCACACTTCTTTCCCTTTACATATTTCTTATGCACACTTCTTTCACTTTACATATTTCTTATGCACACTTCTTTCCCTTTACATATTTTTTATGCACACTTCTTTCCCTTTACATATTTCTGATGCACACGTCTTTCCCTTTACATATTTCTTATGCACACTTATTTCCCTTTACATATTTCTTATGCACACTTCTTTCCCTTTACATATTTCTTATGCACACTTCTTTCCTTTTACATATTTCTTATGCACACTTCTTTCCCTTTACATATTTCTTATGCACACTTCTTTCCCTTTACATATTTCTTATGCACACTTCTTTCCCTTTACATATTTCTTATGCACACTTCTTTCCCTTTACATATTTCTTATGCACACGTCTTTCCCTTTAGATATTTCTTATGCACACTTCTTTCCCTTTACATATTTCTTATGCACACTTCTTTCCCTTTACATATTTCTTATGCACACTTCTTTCCCTTTACATATTTCTTATGCACACTTCTTTCCCTTTACATATTTCTTATGCACACTTCTTTCCCTTTACATATTTAACTCGAGGGCTTGTTCCCACATCATGTGTTTATTTCTTATGCACACTTCTTTCCCTTTACATATTTCTTATGCACACTTCTTTCCCTTTACATATTTCTTATGCACACTTCTTTCCCTTTACATATTTAACTCGAGGGCTTGTTCCCACATCATGTGTTTATTTCTTATGCACACTTCTTTCCCTTTACATATTTCTTATGCACACTTCTTTCCCTTTACATATTTCTTATGCACACTTCTTTCCCTTTACATATTTCTTATGCACACTTCTTTCCCTTTACATATTTCTTATGCACACTTCTTTCCCTTTACATATTTCTTATGCACACTTCTTTCCCTTTACATATTTCTTATGCACACTTCTTTCCCTTTACATATTTCTTATGCACACTTCTTTCCCTTTACATATTTCTTATGCACACTTCTTTCACTTTACATATTTCTTATGCACACTTCTTTCCCTTTACATATTTTTTATGCACACTTCTTTCCCTTTACATATTTCTGATGCACACTTCTTTCCCTTTACATATTTCTTATGCACACTTATTTCCCTTTACATATTTCTTATGCACACTTCTTTCCCTTTACATATTTCTTATGCACACTTCTTTCCCTTTACATATTTCTTATGCACACTTCTTTCCCTTTACATATTTAACTCGAGGGCTTGTTCCCACATCATGTGTTTATTTCTTATGCACACTTCTTTCCTTTTACATATTTCTTATGCACACTTCTTTCCCTTTACATATTTCTTATGCACACTTCTTTCCCTTTACATATTTAACTCGAGGGCTTGTTCCCACATCATGTGTTTATTTCTTATGCACACTTCTTTCCCTTTACATATTTCTTATGCACACTTCTTTCCCTTTACATATTTCCTATGCACACTTCTTTCCCTTTACATATTTCTTATGCACACTTCTTTCCCTTTACATATTTCTTATGCACACTTCTTTCCCTTTACATATTTCTTATGCACACTTCTTTCCCTTTACATATTTCTTATGCACACTTCTTTCCCTTTACATATTTCTTATGCACACTTCTTTCCCTTTACATATTTCTTATGCACACTCCTTTCCCTTTACATATTTCGTATGCACACTTCTTTCCCTTTACATATTTCTTATGCACACTTCTTTCCCTTTACATATTTCTTATGCACACTTCTTCCCCTTTACATATTTCTTATGCACACTTCTTTCCCTTTACATATTTCTTATGCACACTTCTTTCCCTTTACATATTTCTTATGCACACTTCTTTCCCTTTACATATTTCTTATGCACACTTCTTTCCCTTTACATATTTCTTATGCACACTTCTTTCCCTTTACATATTTCTTATGCACACTTCTTTCCCTTTACATATTTCTTATGCACACTTCTTTCCCTTTACATATTTCTTATGCACACTTCTTTCCCTTTACATATTTCTTATGCACACTTCTGTCCCTTTACATATTTCTTATGCACACTTCTTTCACTTTACATATTTCTTATGCACACTTCTTTCCCTTTACATATTTCTTATGCACACTTCTTTCCCTTTACATATTTCTTATGCACACTTCTTTCCCTTTACATATTTCTTATGCACACTTCTTTCCCTTTACATATTTCTTATGCACACTTCTTTCCCTTTACATATTTCTTATGCACACTTCTTTCCCTTTACATATTTCTTATGCACACTTCTTTCCCTTAACATATTTCTTATGCACACTTCTTTCACTTTACATATTTCTTATGCACACTTCTTTCCCTTTACATATTTTTTATGCACACTTCTTTCCCTTTACATATTTCTGATGCACACGTCTTTCCCTTTACATATTTCTTATGCACACTTATTTCCCTTTACATATTTCTTATGCACACTTCTTTCCCTTTACATATTTCTTATGCACACTTCTTTCCCTTTACATATTTCTTATGCACACTTCTTTCCCTTTAGATATTTCTTATGCACACTTCTTTCCCTTTACATATTTCTTATGCACACTTCTTTCCCTTTACATATTTCTTATGCACACTTCTTTCCCTTTACATATTTCTTATGCACACTTCTTTCCCTTTAGATATTTCTTATGCACACTTCTTTCCCTTTACATATTTCTTATGCACACTTCTTTCCCTTTACATATTTCTTATGCACACTTCTTTCCCTTTACATATTTCTTATGCACACTTCTTTCCCTTTACATATTTCTTATGCACACTTCTTTCCCTTTACATATTTCTTATGCACACTTCTTTCCCTTTACATATTTCTTATGCACACTTCTTTCCCTTTACATATTTCTTATGCACACTTCTTTCCCTTTAGATATTTCTTATGCACACTTCTTTCCCTTTACATATTTCTTATGCACACTTCTTTCCCTTTACATATTTCTTATGCACACTTCTTTCCCTTTACATATTTCTTATGCACACTTCTTTCCCTTTACATATTTCTTATGCACACTTCTTTCCCTTTACATATTTCTTATGCACACTTCTTTCCCTTTACATATTTCTTATGCACACTTCTTTCCCTTTACATATTTAACTCGAGGGCTTGTTCCCACATCATGTGTTCATTTCTTATGCACACTTCTTTCCCTTTACATATTTCTTATGCACACTTCTTTCCCTTTACATATTTCTTATGCACACTTCTTTCCGTTTACATATTTCTTATGCACACTTCTTTCCCTTTACATATTTCTTATGCACACTTCTTTCCCATTACATATTTCTTATGCACACTTCTTTCCCTTTACATATTTCTTATGCACACTTCTTTCCCTTTACATATTTCTTATGCACACATCTTTCCCTTTACATATTTCTTATGCACACTTCTTTCCCTTTACATATTTCTTATGCACACTTCTTTCCCTTTACATATTTCTTATGCACACTTCTTTCCCTTTACATATTTCTTATGCACACTTCTTTCCCTTTACATATTTCTTATGCACACTTCTTTCCCTTTACATATTTCTTATGCACACTTCTTTCCCTTTACATATTTCTTATGCACACTTCTTTCCCTTTACATATTTCTTATGCACACTTCTTTCCCTTTACATATTTAACTCGAGGACTTGTTCCCACATCATGTGTTCATTTCTTATGCACACTTCTTTCCCTTTACATATTTCTTATGCACACTTCTTTCCCTTTACATATTTCTTATGCACACTTCTTTCCGTTTACATATTTCTTATGCACACTTCTTTCCCTTTACATATTTCTTATGCACACTTCTTTCCCTTTACATATTTCTTATGCACACTTCTTTCCCTTTACATATTTCTTATGCACACTTCTTTCCCTTTACATATTTCTTATGCACACTTCTTTCCCTTTAGATATTTCTTATGCACACTTCTTTCCCTTTACATATTTCTTATGCACACTTCTTTCCCTTTACATATTTCTTATGCACACTTCTTTCCCTTTACATATTTCTTATGCACACTTCTTTCCCTTTACATATTTCTTATGCACACTTCTTTCCCTTTACATATTTCTTATGCACACTTCTTTCCCTTTAGATATTTCTTATGCACACTTCTTTCCCTTTACATATTTCTTATGCACACTTCTTTCCCTTTACATATTTCTTATGCACACTTCTTTCCCTTTACATATTTCTTATGCACACTTCTTTCCCTTTACATATTTCTTATGCACACTTCTTTCCCTTTACATATTTCTTATGCACACTTCTTTCCCTTTACATATTTCTTATGCACACTTCTTTCCCTTTACATATTTCTTATGCACACTTCTTTCCCTTTACATATTTCTTATGCACACTTCTTTCCGTTTACATATTTCTTATGCACACTTCTTTCCCTTTACATATTTCTTATGCACACTTCTTTCCCTTTACATATTTCTTATGCACACTTCTTTCCCTTTACATATTTCTTATGCACACTTCTTTCCCTTTACATATTTCTTATGCACACTTCTTTCCCTTTAGATATTTCTTATGCACACTTCTTTCCCTTTACATATTTCTTATGCACACTTCTTTCCCTTTACATATTTCTTATGCACACTTCTTTCCCTTTACATATTTCTTATGCACACTTCTTTCCCTTTACATATTTCTTATGCACACTTCTTTCCCTTTACATATTTCTTATGCACACTTCTTTCCCTTTACATATTTAACTCGAGGGCTTGTTCCCACATCATGTGTTCATTTCTTATGCACACTTCTTTCCCTTTACATATTTCTTATGCACACTTCTTTCCCTTTACATATTTCTTATGCACACTTCCTTCCGTTTACATATTTCTTATGCACACTTCTTTCCCTTTACATATTTCTTATGCACACTTCTTTCCCTTTACATATTTCTTATGCACACTTCTTTCCCTTTACATATTTCTTATGCACACTTCTTTCCCTTTACATATTTCTTATGCACACTTCTTTCCCTTTAGATATTTCTTATGCACACTTCTTTCCCTTTACATATTTCTTATGCACACTTCTTTCCCTTTACATATTTCTTATGCACACTTCTTTCCCTTTACATATTTCTTATGCACACTTCTTTCCCTTTACATATTTCTTATGCACACTTCTTTCCCTTTACATATTTCTTATGCACACTTCTTTCCCTTTACATATTTCTTATGCACACTTCTTTCCCTTTACATATTTCTTATGCACACTTCTTTCCCTTTACATATTTCTTATGCACACTTCTTTCCCTTTACATATTTCTTATGCACACTTCTTTCCCTTTACATATTTCTTATGCACACTTCTTTCCCTTTACATATTTCTTATGCACACTTCTTTCCCTTTACATATTTCTTATGCACACTTCTTTCCCTTTACATATTTCTTATGCACACTTCTTTCCCTTTACATATTTCTTATGCACACTTCTTTCCCTTTACATATTTCTTATGCACACTTCTTTCCCTTTACATATTTCTTATGCACACTTCTTTCCCTTTACATATTTCTTATGCACACTTCTTTCCCTTTACATATTTCTTATGCACACTTCTTTCCCTTTACATATTTCTTATGCACACTTCTTTCCCTTTACATATTTCTTATGCACACTTCTTTCCCTTTACATATTTCTTATGCACACTTCTTTCCCTTTACATATTTCTTATGCACACTTCTTTCCCTTTACATATTTCTTATGCACACTTCTTTCCCTTTACATATTTCTTATGCACACTTCTTTCCCTTTACATATTTCTTATGCACACTTCTTTCCCTTTACATATTTCTTATGCACACCTCTTTCCCTTTACATATTTAACTCGAGGGCTTGTTCCCACATCATGTGTTTATTTCTTATGCACACTTCTTTCCCTTTACATATTTCTTATGCACACTTCTTTCCCTTTACATATTTATTATGCACACTTCTTTCCCTTTACATATTTCTTATGCACACTTCTTTCCCTTTACATATTTCTTATGCACACTTCTTTCCCTTTACATATTTCTTATGCACACTTCTTTCCCTTTACATATTTCTTATGCACACTTCTTTCCCTTTACATATTTCTTATGCACACTTCTTTCCCTTTACATATTTCTGATGCACACTTCTTTCCCTTTACATATTTCTTATGCACACTTCTTTCCCTTTACATATTTCTTATGCACACTTCTTTCCCTTTACATATTTCTTATGCACACTTCTTTCACTTTACATATTTCTTATGCACACTTCTTTCCCTTTACATATTTTTTATGCACACTTCTTTCCCTTTACATATTTCTGATGCACACTTCTTTCCCTTTACATATTTCTTATGCACACTTATTTCCCTTTACATATTTCTTATGCACACTTCTTTCCCTTTACATATTTCTTATGCACACTTCTTTCCCTTTACATATTTCTTATGCACACTTCTTTCCCTTTACATATTTAACTCGAGGGCTTGTTCCCACATCATGTGTTTATTTCTTATGCACACTTCTTTCCTTTTACATAATTCTTATGCACACTTCTTTCCCTTTACATATTTCTTATGCACACTTCTTTCCCTTTACATATTTAACTCGAGGGCTTGTTCCCACATCATGTGTTTATTTCTTATGCACACTTCTTTCCCTTTACATATTTCTTATGCACACTTCTTTCCCTTTACATATTTCCTATGCACACTTCTTTCCCTTTACATATTTCTTATGCACACTTCTTTCCCTTTACATATTTCTTATGCACACTTCTTTCCCTTTACATATTTCTTATGCACACTTCTTTCCCTTTACATATTTCTTATGCACACTTCTTTCCCTTTACATATTTCTTATGCACACTTCTTTCCCTTTACATATTTCTTATGCACACTTCTTTCCCTTTACATATTTCTTATGCACACTTCTTTCCCTTTACATATTTCTTATGCACACTTCTTTCCCTTTACATATTTCTTATGCACACTTCTTTCCCCTTTACATATTTCTTATGCACACTTCTTTCCCTTTACATATTTCTTATGCACACTTCTTTCCCTTTACATATTTCTTATGCACACTTCTTTCCCTTTACATATTTCTTATGCACACTTCTTTCCCTTTACATATTTCTTATGCACACTTCTTTCCCTTTACATATTTCTTATGCACACTTCTTTCCCTTTACATATTTCTTATGCACACTTCTTTCCCTTTACATATTTCTTATGCACACTTCTTTCCCTTTACATATTTCTTATGCACACTTCTTTCCCTTTACATATTTCTTATGCACACTTCTTTCCCTTTACATATTTCTTATGCACACTTCTTTCCCTTTACATATTTCTTATGCACACTTCTTTCCCTTTACATATTTCTTATGCACACTTCTTTCCCTTTACATATTTCTTATGCACACTTCTTTCCCTTTACATATTTCTTATGCACACTTCTTTCCCTTTACATATTTCTTATGCACACTTCTTTCCCTTTACATATTTCTTATGCACACTTCTTTCCCTTTACATATTTCTTATGCACACTTCTTTCCCTTTACATATTTCTTATGCACACTTCTTTCCCTTTACATATTTCTTATGCACACTTCTTTCCCTTTACATATTTCTTATGCACACTTCTTTCCCTTTACATATTTCTTATGCACACTTCTTTCCCTTTACATATTTCTTATGCACACTTCTTTCCCTTTACATATTTCTTATGCACACTTCTTTCCCTTTACATATTTCTTATGCACACTTCTTTCCCTTTACATATTTCTTATGCACACTTCTTTCCCTTTACATATTTCTTATGCACACTTCTTTCCCTTTACATATTTCTTATGCACACTTCTTTCCCTTTACATATTTCTTATGCACACTTCTTTCCCTTTACATATTTCTTATGCACACTTCTTTCCCTTTACATATTTCTTATGCACACTTCTTTCCCTTTACATATTTCTTATGCACACTTCTTTCCCTTTAGATATTTCCTTATGCACACTTCTTTCCCTTTACATATTTCTTATGACACTTCTTTCCCTTTACATATTTCTTATGCACACTTCTTTCCCTTTACATATTTCTTATGCACACTTCTTTCCCACATCATGTGTTTATTTCTTATGCACACTTCTTTCCCTTTACATATTTCTTATGCACACTTCTTTCCCTTTACATATTTAACTCGAGGGCTTGTTCCCACATCATGTGTTTATTTCTTATGCACACTTCTTTCCCTTTACATATTTCTTATGCACACTTCTTTCCCTTTACATATTTCTTATGCACACTTCTTTCCCTTTACATATTTCTTATGCACACTTCTTTCCCTTTACATATTTCTTATGCACACTTCTTTCCCTTTACATATTTCTTATGCACACTTCTTTCCCTTTACATATTTCGTATGCACACTTCTTTCCCTTTACATATTTCTTATGCACACTTCTTTCCCTTTACATATTTCTTATGCACACTTATTTCCCTTTACATATTTCTTATGCACACTTCTTTCCCTTTACATATTTAACTCGAGGGCTTGTTCCCACATCATGTGTTTATTTCTTATGCACACTTCTTTCCCTTTACATATGTCTTATGCACACTTCTTTCCCTTTACATATTTCTTATGCACACTTCTTTCCCTTTACATATTTAACTCGAGGGCTTGTTCCCACATCATGTGTTTATTTCTTATGCACACTTCTTTCCCTTTACATATTTCTTATGCACACTTCTGTCCCTTTACATATTTCTTATGCACACTTCTTTCCCTTTACATATTTCTGATGCACACTTCTTTCCCTTTACATATTTCTTATGCACACTTCTTTCCCTTTACATATTTCTTATGCACACTTCTTTCCCTTTACATATTTCTTATGCACACCTCTTTCCCTTTACATATTTCTTATGCACACTTCTTTCCCTTTACATATTTCTTATGCACACTTCTTTCCCACATCATGTGTTTATTTCTTATGCACACTTCTTTTCCTTTACATATTTCTTATGCACACTTCTTTCCCTTTACATATTTCTTATGCACACTTCTTTCCCTTTACATATTTAACTCGAGGGCTTGTTCCCACATCATGTGTTTATTTCTTATGCACACTTCTTTCCCTTTACATATTTCTTATGCACACTTCTTTCCCTTTACATATTTCTTATGCACACTTCTTTCCCTTTACATATTTCTTATGCACACTTCTTTCCCTTTACATATTTCTTATGCACACTTCTTTCCCTTTACATATTTCTTATGCACACTTCTTTCCCTTTACATATTTCTTATGCACACTTCTTTCCCTTTTCATATTTCTTATGCACACTTCTTTCCCTTTACATATTTCTTATGCACACTTCTTTCCCTTTACATATTTCTTATGCACACTTCTTTCCCTTTACATATTTAACTCGAGGGCTTGTTCCCACATCATGTGTTTATTTCTTATGCACACTTCTTTCCCTTTACATATTTCTTATGCACACTTCTTTCCCTTTACATATTTCTTATGCACACTTCTTTCCCTTTACATATTTAACTCGAGGGCTTGTTCCCACATCATGTGTTTATTTCTTATGCACACTTATTTCCCTTTACATATTTCTTATGCACACTTCTTTCCCTTTACATATTTCTTATGCACACTTCTTTCCCTTTACATATTTCTTATGCACACTTCTTTCCCTTTACATATTTCTTATGCACACTTCTTTCCCTTTACATATTTCTTATGCACACTTCTTTCCCTTTACATATTTCTTATGCACACTTCTTTCCCTTTACATATTTCTTATGCACACTTCTTTCCCACATCATGTGTTTATTTCTTATGCACACTTCTTTCCCTTTACATATTTCTTATGCACACTTCTTTCCCTTTACATATTTAACTCGAGGGCTTGTTCCCACATCATGTGTTTATTTCTTATGCACACTTCTTTCCCTTTACATATTTCTTATGCACACTTCTTTCCCTTTACATATTTCTTATGCACACTTCTTTCCCTTTACATATTTCTTATGCACACTTCTTTCCCTTTACATATTTCTTATGCACACTTCTTTCCCTTTACATATTTCTTATGCACACTTCTTTCCCTTTACATATTTCGTATGCACACTTCTTTCCCTTTACATATTTCTTATGCACACTTCTTTCCCTTTACATATTTCTTATGCACACTTATTTCCCTTTACATATTTCTTATGCACACTTCTTTCCCTTTACATATTTAACTCGAGGGCTTGTTCCCACATCATGTGTTTATTTCTTATGCACACTTCTTTCCCTTTACATATGTCTTATGCACACTTCTTTCCCTTTACATATTTCTTATGCACACTTCTTTCCCTTTACATATTTAACTCGAGGGCTTGTTCCCACATCATGTGTTTATTTCTTATGCACACTTCTTTCCCTTTACATATTTCTTATGCACACTTCTGTCCCTTTACATATTTCTTATGCACACTTCTTTCCCTTTACATATTTCTGATGCACACTTCTTTCCCTTTACATATTTCTTATGCACACTTCTTTCCCTTTACATATTTCTTATGCACACTTCTTTCCCTTTACATATTTCTTATGCACACTTCTTTCCCTTTACATATTTCTTATGCACACTTCTTTCCCTTTACATATTTCTTATGCACACTTCTTTCCCACATCATGTGTTTATTTCTTATGCACACTTCTTTTCCTTTACATATTTCTTATGCACACTTCTTTCCCTTTACATATTTCTTATGCACACTTCTTTCCCTTTACATATTTAACTCGAGGGCTTGTTCCCACATCATGTGTTTATTTCTTATGCACACTTCTTTCCCTTTACATATTTCTTATGCACACTTCTTTCCCTTTACATATTTCTTATGCACACTTCTTTCCCTTTACATATTTCTTATGCACACTTCTTTCCCTTTACATATTTCTTATGCACACTTCTTTCCCTTTACATATTTCTTATGCACACTTCTTTCCCTTTACATATTTCTTATGCACACTTCTTTCCCTTTTCATATTTCTTATGCACACTTCTTTCCCTTTACATATTTCTTATGCACACTTCTTTCCCTTTACATATTTCTTATGCACACTTCTTTCCCTTTACATATTTAACTCGAGGGCTTGTTCCCACATCATGTGTTTATTTCTTATGCACACTTCTTTCCCTTTACATATTTCTTATGCACACTTCTTTCCCTTTACATATTTCTTATGCACACTTCTTTCCCTTTACATATTTAACTCGAGGGCTTGTTCCCACATCATGTGTTTATTTCTTATGCACACTTATTTCCCTTTACATATTTCTTATGCACACTTCTTTCCCTTTACATATTTCTTATGCACACTTCTTTCCCTTTACATATTTCTTATGCACACTTCTTTCCCTTTACATATTTCTTATGCACACTTCTTTCCCTTTACATATTTCTTATGCACACTTCTTTCCCTTTACATATTTCTTATGCACACTTCTTTCCCTTTACATATTTCTTATGCACACTTCTTTCCCTTTACATATTTCTTATGCACACTTCTTTCCCTTTACATATTTCTTATGCACACTTCTTTCCCTTTACATATTTCTTATGCACACTTCTTTCCCTTTACATATTTTGTATGCACACTTCTTTCCCTTTACATATTTCTTATGCACAATTCTTTCCCTTTACATATTTCTTATGCACACTTATTTCCCTTTACATATTTCTTATGCACACTTCTTTCCCTTTACATATTTAACTCGAGGGCTTGTTCCCACATCATGTGTTTATTTCTTATGCACACTTCTTTCCCTTTACATATTTCTTATGCACACTTCTTTCCCTTTACATATTTATTATGCACACTTCTTTCCCTTTACATATTTCTTATGCACACTTCTTTCCCTTTACATATTTCTTATGCACACTTCTTTCCCTTTACATATTTCTTATGCACACTTCTTTCCCTTTACATATTTCTTATGCACACTTCTTTCCCTTTACATATTTCTTATGCACACTTCTTTCCCTTTACATATTTCTTATGCACACTTCTTTCCCTTTACATATTTCTTATGCACACTTCTTTCCCTTTACATATTTCTTATGCACACTTCTTTCCCTTTACATATTTCTTATGCACACTTCTTTCCCTTTACATATTTCTTATGCACACTTCTTTCCCTTTACATATTTCTTATGCACACTTCTTTCCATTTACATATTTCTTATGCACACTTCTTTCCCTTTACATGTTTCTTATGCACACTTCTTTCGCTTTACATATTTCTTATGCACACTTCTTTCCCTTTACATATTTCTTATGCACACTTCTTTCCCTTTACATATTTCTTATGCACACTTCTTTCCCTTTACATATTTCTTATGCACACTTCTTTCCCTTTACATATTTCTTATGCACACTTCTTTCCCTTTACATATTTCTTATGCACACTTCTTTCCCTTTACATATTTCTTATGCACACTTCTTTCCCTTTACATATTTCTTATGCACACTTCTTTCCCTTTACATATTTCTTATGCACACTTCTTTCCCACATCATGTGTTTATTTCTTATGCACACTTCTTTTCCTTTACATATTTCTTATGCACACTTCTTTCCCTTTACATATTTCTTATGCACACTTCTTTCCCTTTACATATTTAACTCGAGGGCTTGTTCCCACATCATGTGTTTATTTATTATGCACACTTCTTTCCCTTTACATATTTCTTATGCACACTTCTTTCCCTTTACATATTTCTTATGCACACTTCTTTCCCTTTACATATTTCTTATGCACACTTCTTTCCCTTTACATATTTCTTATGCACACTTCTTTCCCTTTACATATTTCTTATGCACACTTCTTTCCCTTTACATATTTCTTATGCACACTTCTTTCCCTTTACATATTGCTTATGCACACTTCTTTCCCTTTACATATTTCTTATGCACACTTCTTTCCCTTTACATATTTCGTATGCACACTTCTTTCCCTTTACATATTTCGTATGCACACTTCTTTCCCTTTACATATTTCTTATGCACACTTCTTTCCCTTTACATATTTAACTCGAGGGCTTGTTCCCACATCATGTGTTTATTTATTATGCACACTTCTTTCCCTTTACATATTTCTTATGCACACTTCTTTCCCTTTACATATTTCTTATGCACACTTCTTTCCCTTTACATATTTCTTATGCACACTTCTTTCCCTTTACATATTTCTTATGCACACTTCTTCCCCTTTACATATTTCTTATGCACACTTCTTTCCCTTTACATATGTCTTATGCACACTTTTTTCCCTTTACATATTTCTTATGCACACTTCTTTCCCTTTACATATTTCTTATGCACACTTCTTTCCCTTTACATATTTCTTATGCACACTTCTTTCCCTTTACATATTTCTTATGCACACTTCTTTCCCACATCATGTGTTTATTTCTAATGCACACTTTTTTTCCTTTACATATTTCTTATGCACACTTCTTTCCCTTTACATATTTCTTATGCACACTTCTTTCCCTTTACATATTTAACTCGAGGGCTTGTTCCCACATCATGTGCTTATTTCTTATGCACACTTCTTTCCCTTTACATATTTCTTATGCACACTTCTTTCCCTTTACATATTTCTTATGCACACTTCTTTCCCTTTACATATTTCTTATGCACACTTCTTTCCCTTTACATATTTCTTATGCACACTTCTTTCCCTTTACATATTTCTTATGCACACTTCTTTCCCTTTACATATTTCTTATGCACACTTCTTTCCCTTTACATATTTCTTATGCACACTTCTTTCCCTTTACATATTTCTTATGCACACTTCTTTCCCTTTACATATTTCTTATGCACACTTCTTTCCCTTTACATATTTCTTATGCACACTTCTTTCCCTTTACATATTTCTTATGCACACTTCTTTCCCTTTACATATTTCTTATGCACACTTCTTTCCCTTTACATATTTCTTATGCACACTTCTTTCCCTTTACATATTTATTATGCACACTTCTTTCCCTTTACATATTTATTATGCACACTTCTTTCCCTTTACATATTTCTTATGCACACTTCTTTCCCTTTACATATTTCTTATGCACACTTCTTTCCCTTTACATATTTCTTATGCACACTTCTTTCCCTTTACATATTTCTTATGCACACTTCTTTCCCTTGACATATTTCTTATGCACACTTCTTTCCCTTTACATATTTCTTATGCACACTTATTTCCCTTTACATATTTATTATGCACACTTCTTTCCCTTTACATATTTCTTATGCACACTTCTTTCCCTTTACATATTTCTTATGCACACTTCTTTCCCTTTACATATTTCTTATGCACACTTCTTTCCCTTTACATATTTCTTATGCACACTTCTTTCCCTTTACATATTTCTTATGCACACTTCTTTCCCTTTACATATTTCTTATGCACACTTCTTTCCCTTTACATATTTCTTATGCACACTTCTTTCCCTTTACATATTTCTTATGCACACTTCTTTCCCTTTACATATTTCTTATGCACACTTCTTTCCCACATCATGTGTTTATTTCTAATGCACACTTTTTTTCCTTTACATATTTCTTATGCACACTTCTTTCCCTTTACATATTTCTTATGCACACTTCTTTCCCTTTACATATTTAACTCGAGGGCTTGTTCCCACATCATGTGCTTATTTCTTATGCACACTTCTTTCCCTTTACATATTTCTTATGCACACTTCTTTCCCTTTACATATTTCTTATGCACACTTCTTTCCCTTTACATATTTCTTATGCACACTTCTTTCCCTTTACATATTTCTTATGCACACTTCTTTCCCTTTACATATTTCTTATGCACACTTCTTTCCCTTTACATATTTCTTATGCACACTTCTTTCCCTTTACATATTTCTTATGCACACTTCTTTCCCTTTACATATTTCTTATGCACACTTCTTTCCCTTTACATATTTCTTATGCACACTTCTTTCCCTTTACATATTTCTTATGCACACTTCTTTCCCTTTACATATTTATTATGCACACTTCTTTCCCTTTACATATTTATTATGCACACTTCTTTCCCTTTACATATTTCTTATGCACACTTCTTTCCCTTTACATATTTATTATGCACACTTCTTTCCCTTTACATATTTATTATGCACACTTCTTTCCCTTTACATATTTATTATGCACACTTCTTTCCCTTTACATATTTCTTATGCACACTTCTTTCCCTTTACATATTTCTTATGCACACTTCTTTCCCTTTACATATTTCTTATGCACACTTCTTTCCCTTTACATATTTCTTATGCACACTTCTTTCCCTTTACATATTTCTTATGCACACTTATTTCCCTTTACATATTTATTATGCACACTTCTTTCCCTTTACATATTTCTTATGCACACTTCTTTCCCTTTACATATTTCTTATGCACACTTATTTCCCTTTACATATTTCTTATGCACACTTCTTTCCCTTTACATATTTCTTATGCACACTTCTTTCCCTTTACATATTTCTTATGCACACTTCTTTCCCTTTACATATTTCTTATGCACACTTCTTTCCCTTTACATATTTCTTATGCACACTTCTTTCCCTTTACATATTTCTTATGCACACTTCTTTCCCTTTACATATTTCTTATGCACACTTCTTTCCCTTTACATATTTCTTATGCACACTTCTTTCCCTTTACATATTTCTTATGCACACTTCTTTCCCTTTACATATTTCTTATGCACACTTCTTTCCCTTTACATATTTCTTATGCACACTTCTTTCCCTTTACATATTTCTTATGCACACTTCTTTCCCTTTACATATTTCTTATGCACACTTCTTTCCCTTTACATATTTATTATGCACACTTCTTTCCCTTTACATATTTCTTATGCACACTTCTTTCCCTTTACATATTTCTTATGCACACTTCTTTCCCTTTACATATTTCTTATGCACACTTCTTTCCCACATCATGTGTTTATTTCTTATGCACACTTCTTTCCCTTTACATATTTCTTATGCACACTTCTTTCCCTTTACATATTTAACTCGAGGGCTTGTTCCCACATCATGTGTTTATTTCTTATGCACACTTCTTTCCCTTTACATATTTCTTATGCACACTTCTTTCCCTTTACATATTTCTTATGCACACTTCTTTCCCTTTACATATTTCTTATGCACACTTCTTTCCCTTTACATATTTCTTATGCACACTTCTTTCCCTTTACATATTTCTTATGCACACTTCTTTCCCTTTACATATTTCGTATGCACACTTCTTTCCCTTTACATATTTCTTATGCACACTTCTTTCCCTTTACATATTTCTTATGCACACTTATTTCCCTTTACATATTTCTTATGCACACTTCTTTCCCTTTACATATTTAACTCGAGGGCTTGTTCCCACATCATGTGTTTATTTCTTATGCACACTTCTTTCCCTTTACATATGTCTTATGCACACTTCTTTCCCTTTACATATTTCTTATGCACACTTCTTTCCCTTTACATATTTAACTCGAGGGATTGTTCCCACATCATGTGTTTATTTCTTATGCACACTTCTTTCCCTTTACATATTTCTTATGCACACTTCTGTCCCTTTACATATTTCTTATGCACACTTCTTTCCCTTTACATATTTCTGATGCACACTTCTTTCCCTTTACATATTTCTTATGCACACTTCTTTCCCTTTACATATTTCTTATGCACACTTCTTTCCCTTTACATATTTCTTATGCACACTTCTTTCCCTTTACATATTTCTTATGCACACTTCTTTCCCTTTACATATTTCTTATGCACACTTCTTTCCCACATCATGTGTTTATTTCTTATGCACACTTCTTTTCCTTTACATATTTCTTATGCACACTTCTTTCCCTTTACATATTTCTTATGCACACTTCTTTCCCTTTACATATTTAACTCGAGGGCTTGTTCCCACATCATGTGTTTATTTCTTATGCACACTTCTTTCCCTTTACATATTTCTTATGCACACTTCTTTCCCTTTACATATTTCTTATGCACACTTCTTTCCCTTTACATATTTCTTATGCACACTTCTTTCCCTTTACATATTTCTTATGCACACTTCTTTCCCTTTACATATTTCTTATGCACACTTCTTTCCCTTTACATATTTCTTATGCACACTTCTTTCCCTTTTCATATTTCTTATGCACACTTCTTTCCCTTTACATATTTCTTATGCACACTTCTTTCCCTTTACATATTTCTTATGCACACTTCTTTCCCTTTACATATTTAACTCGAGGGCTTGTTCCCACATCATGTGTTTATTTCTTATGCACACTTCTTTCCCTTTACATATTTCTTATGCACACTTCTTTCCCTTTACATATTTCTTATGCACACTTCTTTCCCTTTACATATTTAACTCGAGGGCTTGTTCCCACATCATGTGTTTATTTCTTATGCACACTTATTTCCCTTTACATATTTCTTATGCACACTTCTTTCCCTTTACATATTTCTTATGCACACTTCTTTCCCTTTACATATTTCTTATGCACACTTCTTTCCCTTTACATATTTCTTATGCACACTTCTTTCCCTTTACATATTTCTTATGCACACTTCTTTCCCTTTACATATTTCTTATGCACACTTCTTTCCCTTTACATATTTCTTATGCACACTTCTTTCCCTTTACATATTTCTTATGCACACTTCTTTCCCTTTACATATTTCTTATGCACACTTCTTTCCCTTTACATATTTCTTATGCACACTTCTTTCCCTTTACATATTTTGTATGCACACTTCTTTCCCTTTACATATTTCTTATGCACAATTCTTTCCCTTTACATATTTCTTATGCACACTTATTTCCCTTTACATATTTCTTATGCACACTTCTTTCCCTTTACATATTTAACTCGAGGGCTTGTTCCCACATCATGTGTTTATTTCTTATGCACACTTCTTTCCCTTTACATATTTCTTATGCACACTTCTTTCCCTTTACATATTTATTATGCACACTTCTTTCCCTTTACATATTTCTTATGCACACTTCTTTCCCTTTACATATTTCTTATGCACACTTCTTTCCCTTTACATATTTCTTATGCACACTTCTTTCCCTTTACATATTTCTTATGCACACTTCTTTCCCTTTACATATTTCTTATGCACACTTCTTTCCCTTTACATATTTCTTATGCACACTTCTTTCCCTTTACATATTTCTTATGCACACTTCTTTCCCTTTACATATTTCTTATGCACACTTCTTTCCCTTTACATATTTCTTATGCACACTTCTTTCCCTTTACATATTTCTTATGCACACTTCTTTCCCTTTACATATTTCTTATGCACACTTCTTTCCATTTACATATTTCTTATGCACACTTCTTTCCCTTTACATGTTTCTTATGCACACTTCTTTCGCTTTACATATTTCTTATGCACACTTCTTTCCCTTTACATATTTCTTATGCACACTTCTTTCCCTTTACATATTTCTTATGCACACTTCTTTCCCTTTACATATTTCTTATGCACACTTCTTTCCCTTTACATATTTCTTATGCACACTTCTTTCCCTTTACATATTTCTTATGCACACTTCTTTCCCTTTACATATTTCTTATGCACACTTCTTTCCCTTTACATATTTCTTATGCACACTTCTTTCCCTTTACATATTTCTTATGCACACTTCTTTCCCACATCATGTGTTTATTTCTTATGCACACTTCTTTTCCTTTACATATTTCTTATGCACACTTCTTTCCCTTTACATATTTCTTATGCACACTTCTTTCCCTTTACATATTTAACTCGAGGGCTTGTTCCCACATCATGTGTTTATTTATTATGCACACTTCTTTCCCTTTACATATTTCTTATGCACACTTCTTTCCCTTTACATATTTCTTATGCACACTTCTTTCCCTTTACATATTTCTTATGCACACTTCTTTCCCTTTACATATTTCTTATGCACACTTCTTTCCCTTTACATATTTCTTATGCACACTTCTTTCCCTTTACATATTTCTTATGCACACTTCTTTCCCTTTACATATTGCTTATGCACACTTCTTTCCCTTTACATATTTCTTATGCACACTTCTTTCCCTTTACATATTTCGTATGCACACTTCTTTCCCTTTACATATTTCGTATGCACACTTCTTTCCCTTTACATATTTCTTATGCACACTTCTTTCCCTTTACATATTTAACTCGAGGGCTTGTTCCCACATCATGTGTTTATTTCTTATGCACACTTCTTTCCCTTTACATATTTCTTATGCACACTTCTTTCCCTTTACATATTTCTTATGCACACTTCTTTCCCTTTACATATTTCTTATGCACACTTTTTTCCCTTTACATATTTCTTATGCACACTTCTTTCCCTTTACATATTTCTTATGCACACTTCTTTCCCTTTACATATTTCTTATGCACACTTCTTTCCCTTTACATATTTCTTATGCACACTTCTTTCCCTTTACATATTTCTTATGCACACTTCTTTCCCTTTACATATTTCTTATGCACACTTCTTTCCCTTTACATATTTCTTATGCACACTTCTTTCCCACATCATGTGTTTATTTCTTATGCACACTTCTTTTCCTTTACATATTTCTTATGCACACTTTTTTCCCTTTACATATTTCTTATGCACACTTCTTTCCCTTTACATATTTAACTCGAGGGCTTGTTCCCACATCATGTGTTTATTTATTATGCACACTTCTTTCCCTTTACATATTTCTTATGCACACTTCTTTTCCTTTACATATTTCTTATGCACACTTCTTTCCCTTTACATATTTCTTATGCACACTTCTTTCCCTTTACATATTTCTTATGCACACTTCTTTCCCTTTACATATTTCTTATGCACACTTCTTTCCCTTTACATATTTCTTATGCACACTTCTTTTCCTTTACATATTTCTTATGCACACTTCTTTCCCTTTACATATTTCTTATGCACACTTCTTTCCCTTTACATATTTCTTATGCACACTTCTTTCCCTTTACATATTTCTTATGCACACTTCTTTCCCTTTACATATTTCTTATGCACACTTCTTTCCCTTTACATATTTCTTATGCACACTTCTTTCCCTTTACATATTTCTTATGCACACTTCTTTCCCTTTACATATTTCTTATGCACACTTCTTTCCCTTTACATATTTCTTATGCACACTTCATTCCCTTTACATATTTCTTATGCACACTTCTTTCCCTTTACATATTTCTTATGCACACTTCTTTCCCTTTACATATTTCTCATGCACACTTCTTTCCCTTTACATATTTCTTATGCACACTTCTTTCCCTTTACATATTTTGTATGCACACTTCTCTCCCTTTACATATTTCTTATGCACACTTCTTTCCCTTTACATATTTCTTATGCACACTTATTTCCCTTTACATATTTCTTATGCACACTTCTTTCCCTTTACATATTTCTTATGCACACTTCTTTCCCTTTACATATTTCTTATGCACACTTCTTTCCCTTTACATATTTCTTATGCACACTTCTTTCCCTTTACATATTTAACTCGAGGGCTTGTTCCCACATCATGTGTTTATTTCTTATGCACACTTCTTTCCCTTTACATATTTCTTATGCACACTTCTTTTCCTTTACATATTTCTTATGCACACTTCTTTCCCTTTACATATTTCTTATGCACACTTCTTTCCCTTTACATATTTCTTATGCACACTTCTTTCCCTTTACATATTTCTTATGCACACTTCTTTCCCTTTACATATTTCTTATGCACACTTCTTTTCCTTTACATATTTCTTATGCACACTTCTTTCCCTTTACATATTTCTTATGCACACTTCTTTCCCTTTACATATTTCTTATGCACACTTCTTTCCCTTTACATATTTCTTATGCACACTTCTTTCCCTTTACATATTTCTTATGCACACTTCTTTCCCTTTACATATTTCTTATGCACACTTCTTTCCCTTTACATATTTCTTATGCACACTTCTTTCCCTTTACATATTTCTTATGCACACTTCTTTCCCTTTACATATTTCTTATGCACACTTCATTCCCTTTACATATTTCTTATGCACACTTCTTTCCCTTTACATATTTCTTATGCACACTTCTTTCCCTTTACATATTTCTCATGCACACTTCTTTCCCTTTACATATTTCTTATGCACACTTCTTTCCCTTTACATATTTTGTATGCACACTTCTTTCCCTTTACATATTTCTTATGCACACTTCTTTCCCTTTACATATTTCTTATGCACACTTATTTCCCTTTACATATTTCTTATGCACACTTCTTTCCCTTTACATATTTCTTATGCACACTTCTTTCCCTTTACATATTTCTTATGCACACTTCTTTCCCTTTACATATTTCTTATGCACACTTCTTTCCCTTTACATATTTAACTCGAGGGCTTGTTCCCACATCATGTGTTTATTTCTTATGCACACTTCTTTCCCTTTACATATTTCTTATGCACACTTCTTTCCCTTTACATATTTCTTATGCACACTTCTTTCCCTTTACATATTTCTTATGCACACTTCTTTCCCTTTACATATTTCTTATGCACACTTCTTTCCCTTTACATATTTCTTATGCACACTTCTTTCCCTTTACATATTTCTTATGCACACTTCTTTCCCTTTACATATTTCTTATGCACACTTCTTTCCCTTTACATATTTCTTATGCACACTTCTTTCCCTTTACATATTTCTTATGCACACTTCTTTCCCTTTACATATTTCTTATGCACACTTCTTTCCCTTTACATATTTTGTTATGCACACTTCTTTCCCTTTACATATTTCTTATGCACACTTCTTTCCCTTTACATATTTCTTATGCACACTTCTTTCCCTTTACATATTTCTTATGCACACTTCTTTCCCTTTACATATTTCTTATGCACACTTTTTTCCCTTTACATATTTCTTATGCACACTTCTTTCCCTTTACATATTTCGTATGCACACTTCTTTCCCTTTACATATTTCTTATGCACACTTCTTTCCCTTTACATATTTCTTATGCACACTTCTTTCCCTTTACATATTTCTTATGCACACTTCTTTCCCTTTACATATTTCTTATGCACACTTCTTTCCCTTTACATATTTCTTATGCACACTTCTTTCCCTTTACATATTTCTTATGCACACTTCTTTCCCACATCATGTGTTTATTTCTTATGCACACTTCTTTTCCTTTACATATTTCTTATGCACACTTCTTTCCCTTTACATATTTCTTATGCACACTTCTTTCCCTTTACATATTTCTTATGCACACTTCTTTCCCTTTACATATTTCTTATGCACACTTCTTTCCCTTTACATATTTTTTTATGCACACTTCTTTCCCTTTACATATTTCTTATGCACACTTCTTTCCCTTTACATATTTCTTATGCACACTTCTTTCCCTTTACATATTTCTTATGCACACTTCTTTCCCTTTACATATTTCTTATGCACACTTCTTTCCCTTTACATATTTCTTATGCACACTTCTTTCCCTTTACATATTTCGTATGCACACTTCTTTCCCTTTACATATTTCTTATGCACACTTCTTTCCCTTTACATATTTCTTATGCACACTTCTTTCCCTTTACATATTTCTTATGCACACTTCTTTCCCTTTACATATTTCTTATGCACACTTCTTTCCCTTTACATATTTCGTATGCACACTTCTTTCCCTTTACATATTTCTTATGCACACTTCTTTCCCTTTACATATTTCTTATGCACACTTCTTTCCCTTTACATATTTCTTATGCACACTTCTTTCCCTTTACATATTTCTTATGCACACTTCTTTCCCTTTACATATTTCTTATGCACACTTCTTTCCCTTTACATATTTCTTATGCACACTTCTTTCCCTTTACATATTTCTTATGCACACTTCTTTCCCTTTACATATTTCTTATGCACACTTCTTTCCCTTTACATATTTCTTATGCACACTTCTTTCCCTTTACATATTTCTTATGCACACTTCTTTCCCTTTACATATTTCTTATGCACACTTCTTTCCCTTTACATATTTCTTATGCACACTTCTTTCCCTTTACATATTTTTTTATGCACACTTCTTTCCCTTTACATATTTCTGATGCACACTTCTTTCCCTTTACATATTTCTTATGCACACTTCTTTCCCTTTACATATTTCTTATGCACACTTCTTTCCCTTTACATATTTCTTATGCACACTTCTTTCCCTTTACATATTTCTTATGCACACTTCTTTCCCTTTACATATTTCGTATGCACACTTCTTTCCCTTTACATATTTCTTATGCACACTTCTTTCCCTTTACATATTTCTTATGCACACTTCTTTCCCTTTACATATTTCTTATGCACACTTCTTTCCCTTTACATATTTCTTATGCACACTTCTTTCCCTTTACATATTTCTTATGCACACTTCTTTCCCTTTACATATTTCTTATGCACACTTCTTTCCCACATCATGTGTTTATTTCTTATGCACACTTCTTTTCCTTTACATATTTCTTATGCACACTTCTTTCCCTTTACATATTTCTTATGCACACTTCTTTCCCTTTACATATTTAACTCGAGGGCTTGTTCCCACATCATGTGTTTATTTCTTATGCACACTTCTTTCCCTTTACATATTTCTTATGCACACTTCTTTCCCTTTACATATTTCTTATGCACACTTCTTTCCCTTTACATATTTCTTATGCACACTTCTTTCCCTTTACATATTTCTTATGCACACTTCTTTCCCTTTACATATTTCTTATGCACACTTCTTTCCCTTTACATATTTCGTATGCACACTTCTTTCCCTTTACATATTTCTTATGCACACTTCTTTCCCTTTACATATTTCTTATGCACACTTCTTTCCCTTTACATATTTCTTATGCACACTTCTTTCCCTTTACATATTTAACTCGAGGGCTTGTTCCCACATCATGTGTTTATTTCTTATGCACACTTCTTTCCCTTTACATATTTTTTATGCACACTTCTTTCCCACATCATGTGTTTATTTCTTATGCACACTTCTTTTCCTTTACATATTTCTTATGCACACTTCTTTCCCTTTACATATTTCTTATGCACACTTCTTTCCCTTTACATATTTAACTCGAGGGCTTGTTCCCACATCATGTGTTTATTTCTTATGCACACTTCTTTCCCTTTACATATTTCTTATGCACACTTCTTTCCCTTTACATATTTCTTATGCACACTTCTTTCCCTTTACATATTTCTTATGCACACTTCTTTCCCTTTACATATTTCTTATGCACACTTCTTTCCCTTTACATATTTCTTATGCACACTTCTTTCCCTTTACATATTTCTTATGCACACTTCTTTCCCTTTACATATTTCTTATGCACACTTCTTTCCCTTTACATATTTCTTATGCACACTTCTTTCCCTTTACATATTTCTTATGCACACTTCTTTCCCTTTACATATTTCGTATGCACACTTCTTTCCCTTTACATATTTCTTATGCACACTTCTTTCCCTTTACATATTTCTTATGCACACTTCTTTCCCTTTACATATTTCTTATGCACACTTCTTTCCCTTTACATATTTCTTATGCACACTTCTTTCCCTTTACATATTTCTTATGCACACTTCTTTCCCTTTACATATTTCTTATGCACACTTCTTTCCCTTTA
This sequence comes from Crossaster papposus, assembly GCA_037893245.1. Classification (NCBI taxonomy): domain Eukaryota; kingdom Metazoa; phylum Echinodermata; class Asteroidea; order Velatida; family Solasteridae; genus Crossaster; species Crossaster papposus. The sequence goes on along the minus strand of JBAIAA010001240.1, from coordinate 70,725 downwards.
CATATTTCTTATGCACACTTCTTTCCCTTTACATATTTCTTATGCACACTTCTTTCCCTTTACATATTTCTTATGCACACTTCTTTCCCTTTACATATTTCTTATGCACACTTCTTTCCCTTTACATATTTCTTATGCACACTTCTTTCCCTTTACATATTTCTTATGCACACTTCTTTCCCTTTACATATTTTTGTATGCACACTTCTTTCCCTTTACATATTTCTGATGCACACTTCTTTCCCTTTACATATTTCTTATGCACACTTCTTTCCCTTTACATATTTCTTATGCACACTTCTTTCCCTTTACATATTTCTTATGCACACTTCTTTCCCTTTACATATTTCTTATGCACACTTCTTTCCCTTTACATATTTCGTATGCACACTTCTTTCCCTTTACATATTTCTTATGCACACTTCTTTCCCTTTACATATTTCTTATGCACACTTCTTTCCCTTTACATATTTCTTATGCACACTTCTTTCCCTTTACATATTTCTTATGCACACTTCTTTCCCTTTACATATTTCTTATGCACACTTCTTTCCCTTTACATATTTCTTATGCACACTTCTTTCCCACATCATGTGTTTATTTCTTATGCACACTTCTTTTCCTTTACATATTTCTTATGCACACTTCTTTCCCTTTACATATTTCTTATGCACACTTCTTTCCCTTTACATATTTAACTCGAGGGCTTGTTCCCACATCATGTGTTTATTTCTTATGCACACTTCTTTCCCTTTACATATTTCTTATGCACACTTCTTTCCCTTTACATATTTCTTATGCACACTTCTTTCCCTTTACATATTTCTTATGCACACTTCTTTCCCTTTACATATTTCTTATGCACACTTCTTTCCCTTTACATATTTCTTATGCACACTTCTTTCCCTTTACATATTTCGTATGCACACTTCTTTCCCTTTACATATTTCTTATGCACACTTCTTTCCCTTTACATATTTCTTATGCACACTTCTTTCCCTTTACATATTTCTTATGCACACTTCTTTCCCTTTACATATTTAACTCGAGGGCTTGTTCCCACATCATGTGTTTATTTCTTATGCACACTTCTTTCCCTTTACATATTTCTTATGCACACTTCTTTCCCACATCATGTGTTTATTTCTTATGCACACTTCTTTTCCTTTACATATTTCTTATGCACACTTCTTTCCCTTTACATATTTCTTATGCACACTTCTTTCCCTTTACATATTTAACTCGAGGGCTTGTTCCCACATCATGTGTTTATTTCTTATGCACACTTCTTTCCCTTTACATATTTCTTATGCACACTTCTTTCCCTTTACATATTTCTTATGCACACTTCTTTCCCTTTACATATTTCTTATGCACACTTCTTTCCCTTTACATATTTCTTATGCACACTTCTTTCCCTTTACATATTTCTTATGCACACTTCTTTCCCTTTACATATTTCGTATGCACACTTCTTTCCCTTTACATATTTCTTATGCACACTTCTTTCCCTTTACATATTTAACTCGAGGGCTTGTTCCCACATCATGTGTTTATTTCTTATGCACACTTCTTTCCCTTTACATATTTCTTATGCACACTTCTTTCCCTTTACATATTTCTTATGCACACTTCTTTCCCTTTACATATTTCTTATGCACACTTCTTTCCCACATCATGTGTTTATTTCTTATGCACACTTCTTTTCCTTTACATATTTCTTATGCACACTTCTTTCCCTTTACATATTTCTTATGCACACTTCTTTCCCTTTACATATTTAACTCGAGGGCTTGTTCCCACATCATGTGTTTATTTCTTATGCACACTTCTTTCCCTTTACATATTTCTTATGCACACTTCTTTCCCTTTACATATTTCTTATGCACACTTCTTTCCCTTTACATATTTCTTATGCACACTTCTTTCCCTTTACATATTTCTTATGCACACTTCTTTCCCTTTACATATTTCTTATGCACACTTCTTTCCCTTTACATATTTCGTATGCACACTTCTTTCCCTTTACATATTTCTTATGCACACTTCTTTCCCTTTACATATTTCTTATGCACACTTCTTTCCCTTTACATATTTCTTATGCACACTTCTTTCCCTTTACATATTTAACTCGAGGGCTTGTTCCCACATCATGTGTTTATTTCTTATGCACACTTCTTTCCCTTTACATATTTTTTATGCACACTTCTTTCCCACATCATGTGTTTATTTCTTATGCACACTTCTTTTCCTTTACATATTTCTTATGCACACTTCTTTCCCTTTACATATTTCTTATGCACACTTCTTTCCCTTTACATATTTAACTCGAGGGCTTGTTCCCACATCATGTGTTTATTTCTTATGCACACTTCTTTCCCTTTACATATTTCTTATGCACACTTCTTTCCCTTTACATATTTCTTATGCACACTTCTTTCCCTTTACATATTTCTTATGCACACTTCTTTCCCTTTACATATTTCTTATGCACACTTCTTTCCCTTTACATATTTCTTATGCACACTTCTTTCCCTTTACATATTTCTTATGCACACTTCTTTCCCTTTACATATTTCTTATGCACACTTATTTCCCTTTACATATTTCTTATGCACACTTCTTTCCCTTTACATATTTCTTATGCACACTTCTTTCCCTTTACATATTTCGTATGCACACTTCTTTCCCTTTACATATTTCTTATGCACACTTCTTTCCCTTTACATATTTCTTATGCACACTTCTTTCCCTTTACATATTTCTTATGCACACTTCTTTCCCTTTACATATTTCTTATGCACACTTCTTTCCCTTTACATATTTCTTATGCACACTTCTTTCCCTTTACATATTTCTTATGCACACTTCTTTCCCTTTACATATTTCTTATGCACACTTCTTTCCCTTTACATATTTCTTATGCACACTTCTTTCCCTTTACATATTTCTTATGCACACTTCTTTCCCTTTACATATTTCTTATGCACACTTCTTTCCCTTTACATATTTCTTATGCACACTTCTTTCCCTTTACATATTTCTTATGCACACTTCTTTCCCTTTACATATTTTTTTATGCACACTTCTTTCCCTTTACATATTTCTGATGCACACTTCTTTCCCTTTACATATTTCTTATGCACACTTCTTTCCCTTTACATATTTCTTATGCACACTTCTTTCCCTTTACATATTTCTTATGCACACTTCTTTCCCTTTACATATTTCTTATGCACACTTCTTTCCCTTTACATATTTCGTATGCACACTTCTTTCCCTTTACATATTTCTTATGCACACTTCTTTCCCTTTACATATTTCTTATGCACACTTCTTTCCCTTTACATATTTCTTATGCACACTTCTTTCCCTTTACATATTTCTTATGCACACTTCTTTCCCTTTACATATTTCTTATGCACACTTCTTTCCCTTTACATATTTCTTATGCACACTTCTTTCCCACATCATGTGTTTATTTCTTATGCACACTTCTTTTCCTTTACATATTTCTTATGCACACTTCTTTCCCTTTACATATTTCTTATGCACACTTCTTTCCCTTTACATATTTAACTCGAGGGCTTGTTCCCACATCATGTGTTTATTTCTTATGCACACTTCTTTCCCTTTACATATTTCTTATGCACACTTCTTTCCCTTTACATATTTCTTATGCACACTTCTTTCCCTTTACATATTTCTTATGCACACTTCTTTCCCTTTACATATTTCTTATGCACACTTCTTTCCCTTTACATATTTCTTATGCACACTTCTTTCCCTTTACATATTTCGTATGCACACTTCTTTCCCTTTACATATTTCTTATGCACACTTCTTTCCCTTTACATATTTCTTATGCACACTTCTTTCCCTTTACATATTTCTTATGCACACTTCTTTCCCTTTACATATTTAACTCGAGGGCTTGTTCCCACATCATGTGTTTATTTCTTATGCACACTTCTTTCCCTTTACATATTTCTTATGCACACTTCTTTCCCACATCATGTGTTTATTTCTTATGCACACTTCTTTTCCTTTACATATTTCTTATGCACACTTCTTTCCCTTTACATATTTCTTATGCACACTTCTTTCCCTTTACATATTTAACTCGAGGGCTTGTTCCCACATCATGTGTTTATTTCTTATGCACACTTCTTTCCCTTTACATATTTCTTATGCACACTTCTTTCCCTTTACATATTTCTTATGCACACTTCTTTCCCTTTACATATTTCTTATGCACACTTCTTTCCCTTTACATATTTCTTATGCACACTTCTTTCCCTTTACATATTTCTTATGCACACTTCTTTCCCTTTACATATTTCGTATGCACACTTCTTTCCCTTTACATATTTCTTATGCACACTTCTTTCCCTTTACATATTTAACTCGAGGGCTTGTTCCCACATCATGTGTTTATTTCTTATGCACACTTCTTTCCCTTTACATATTTCTTATGCACACTTCTTTCCCTTTACATATTTCTTATGCACACTTCTTTCCCTTTACATATTTCTTATGCACACTTCTTTCCCTTTACATATTTCTTATGCACACTTCTTTCCCTTTACATATTTCTTATGCACACTTCTTTCCCTTTACATATTTCTTATGCACACTTCTTTCCCTTTACATATTTCTTATGCACACTTCTTTCCCTTTACATATTTCTTATGCACACTTCTTTCCCACATCATGTGTTTATTTCTTATGCACACTTCTTTCCCTTTACATATTTAACTCGAGGGCTTGTTCCCACATCATGTGTTTATTTCTTATGCACACTTCTTTCCCTTTACATATTTCTTATGCACACTTCTTTCCCTTTACATATTTCTTATGCACACTTCTTTCCCTTTACATATTTAACTCGAGGGCTTGTTCCCACATCATGTGTTTATTTCTTATGCACACTTCTTTCCCTTTACATATTTCTTATGCACACTTCTTTCCCTTTACATATTTCTTATGCACACTTCTTTCCCTTTACATATTTCTTATGCACACTTCTTTCCCTTTACATATTTCTTATGCACACTTCTTTCCCTTTACATATTTCTTATGCACACTTCTTTCCCTTTACATATTTCTTATGCACACTTCTTTCCCTTTACATATTTCTTATGCACACTTCTTTTCCTTTACATATTTCTTATGCACACTTCTTTCCCTTTACATATTTCTTATGCACACTTCTTTCCCTTTACATATTTAACTCGAGGGCTTGTTCCCACATCATGTGTTTATTTCTTATGCACACTTCTTTCCCTTTACATATTTCTTATGCACACTTCTTTCCCTTTACATATTTCTTATGCACACTTCTTTCCCTTTACATATTTCTTATGCACACTTCTTTCCCTTTACATATTTCTTATGCACACTTCTTTCCCTTTACATATTTCTTATGCACACTTCTTTCCCTTTACATATTTCTTATGCACACTTCTTTCCCTTTTCATATTTCTTATGCACACTTCTTTCCCTTTACATATTTCTTATGCACACTTCTTTCCCTTTACATATTTCTTATGCACACTTCTTTCCCTTTACATATTTAACTCGAGGGCTTGTTCCCACATCATGTGTTTATTTCTTATGCACACTTCTTTCCCTTTACATATTTCTTATGCACACTTCTTTCCCTTTACATATTTCTTATGCACACTTCTTTCCCTTTACATATTTAACTCGAGGGCTTGTTCCCACATCATGTGTTTATTTCTTATGCACACTTCTTTCCCTTTACATATTTCTTATGCACACTTCTTACCCTTTACATATTTCTTATGCACACTTCTTTCCCTTTACATATTTCTTATGCACACTTCTTTCCCTTTACATATTTCTTATGCACACTTCTTTCCCTTTACATATTTCTTATGCACACTTCTTTCCCTTTACATATTTCTTATGCACACTTCTTTCCCTTTACATATTTCTTATGCACACTTCTTTCCCTTTACATATTTCTTATGCACACTTCTTTCCCTTTACATATTTCTTATGCACACTTCTTTCCCTTTACATATTTCTTATGCACACTTCTTTCCCTTTACATATTTTGTATGCACACTTCTTTCCCTTTACATATTTCTTATGCACACTTTTTTCCCTTTACATATTTCTTATGCACACTTATTTCCCTTTACATATTTCTTATGCACACTTCTTTCCCTTTACATATTTCTTATGCACACTTCTTTCCCTTTACATATTTCTTATGCACACTTCTTTCCCTTTACATATTTCTTATGCACACTTCTTTCCCTTTACATATTTAACTCGAGGGCTTGTTCCCACATCATGTGTTTATTTCTTATGCACACTTCTTTCCCTTTACATATTTCTTATGCACACTTCTTTCCCTTTACATATTTATTATGCACACTTCTTTCCCTTTACATATTTCTTATGCACACTTCTTTCCCTTTACATATTTCTTATGCACACTTCTTTCCCTTTACATATTTCTTATGCACACTTCTTTCCCTTTACATATTTCTTATGCACACTTCTTTCCCTTTACATATTTCTTATGCACACTTCTTTCCCTTTACATATTTCTTATGCACACTTCTTTCCCTTTACATATTTCTTATGCACACTTCTTTCCCTTTACATATTTCTTATGCACACTTCTTTCCCTTTACATATTTCTTATGCACACTTCTTTCCCTTTACATATTTCTTATGCACACTTCTTTCCCTTTACATATTTCTTATGCACACTTCTTTCCCTTTACATATTTCTTATGCACACTTCTTTCCCTTTACATATTTCTTATGCACACTTCTTTCGCTTTACATATTTCTTATGCACACTTCTTTCCCTTTACATATTTCTTATGCACACTTCTTTCCCTTTACATATTTCTTATGCACACTTCTTTCCCTTTACATATTTCTTATGCACACTTCTTTCCCTTTACATATTTCTTATGCACACTTCTTTCCCTTTACATATTTCTTATGCACACTTCTTTCCCTTTACATATTTCTTATGCACACTTCTTTCCCTTTACATATTTCTTATGCACACTTCTTTCCCTTTACATATTTCTTATGCACACTTCTTTCCCACATCATGTGTTTATTTCTTTTGCACACTTCTTTTCCTTTACATATTTCTTATGCACACTTCTTTCCCTTTACATATTTCTTATGCACACTTCTTTCCCTTTACATATTTAACTCGAGGGCTTGTTCCCACATCATGTGTTTATTTATTATGCACACTTCTTTCCCTTTACATATTTCTTATGCACACTTCTTTCCCTTTACATATTTCTTATGCACACTTCTTTCCCTTTACATATTTCTTATGCACACTTCTTTCCCTTTACATATTTCTTATGCACACTTCTTTCCCTTTACATATTTCTTATGCACACTTCTTTCCCTTTACATATTTCTTATGCACACTTCTTTCCCTTTACATATTTCTTATGCACACTTCTTTCCCTTTACATATTTCTTATGCACACTTCTTTCCCTTTACATATTTCTTATGCACACTTCTTTCCCTTTACATATTTCTTATGCACACTTCTTTCCCTTTACATATTTCTTATGCACACTTCTTTCCCTTTACATATTTAACTCGAGGGCTTGTTCCCACATCATGTGTTTATTTCTTATGCACACTTCTTTCCCTTTACATATTTCTTATGCACACTTCTTTCCCTTTACATATTTCTTATGCACACTTCTTTCCCTTTACATATTTCTTATGCACACTTCTTTCCCTTTACATATTTCTTATGCACACTTCTTTCCCTTTACATATTTCTTATGCACACTTCTTTCCCTTTACATATTTCTTATGCACACTTCTTTCCCTTTACATATTTCTTATGCACACTTCTTTCCCTTTACATATTTCTTATGCACACTTCTTTCCCTTTACATATTTCTTATGCACACTTCTTTCCCTTTACATATTTCTTATGCACACTTCTTTCCCTTTACATATTTCTTATGCACACTTCTTTCCCTTTACATATTTTGTATGCACACTTCTTTCCCTTTACATATTTCTTATGCACACTTTTTTCCCTTTACATATTTCTTATGCACACTTATTTCCCTTTACATATTTCTTATGCACACTTCTTTCCCTTTACATATTTCTTATGCACACTTCTTTCCCTTTACATATTTCTTATGCACACTTCTTTCCCTTTACATATTTCTTATGCACACTTCTTTCCCTTTACATATTTAACTCGAGGGCTTGTTCCCACATCATGTGTTTATTTCTTATGCACACTTCTTTCCCTTTACATATTTCTTATGCACACTTCTTTCCCTTTACATATTTATTATGCACACTTCTTTCCCTTTACATATTTCTTATGCACACTTCTTTCCCTTTACATATTTCTTATGCACACTTCTTTCCCTTTACATATTTCTTATGCACACTTCTTTCCCTTTACATATTTCTTATGCACACTTCTTTCCCTTTACATATTTCTTATGCACACTTCTTTCCCTTTACATATTTCTTATGCACACTTCTTTCCCTTTACATATTTCTTATGCACACTTCTTTCCCTTTACATATTTCTTATGCACACTTCTTTCCCTTTACATATTTCTTATGCACACTTCTTTCCCTTTACATATTTCTTATGCACACTTCTTTCCCTTTACATATTTCTTATGCACACTTCTTTCCCTTTACATATTTCTTATGCACACTTCTTTCCCTTTACATATTTCTTATGCACACTTCTTTCGCTTTACATATTTCTTATGCACACTTCTTTCCCTTTACATATTTCTTATGCACACTTCTTTCCCTTTACATATTTCTTATGCACACTTCTTTCCCTTTACATATTTCTTATGCACACTTCTTTCCCTTTACATATTTCTTATGCACACTTCTTTCCCTTTACATATTTCTTATGCACACTTCTTTCCCTTTACATATTTCTTATGCACACTTCTTTCCCTTTACATATTTCTTATGCACACTTCTTTCCCTTTACATATTTCTTATGCACACTTCTTTCCCACATCATGTGTTTATTTCTTTTGCACACTTCTTTTCCTTTACATATTTCTTATGCACACTTCTTTCCCTTTACATATTTCTTATGCACACTTCTTTCCCTTTACATATTTAACTCGAGGGCTTGTTCCCACATCATGTGTTTATTTATTATGCACACTTCTTTCCCTTTACATATTTCTTATGCACACTTCTTTCCCTTTACATATTTCTTATGCACACTTCTTTCCCTTTACATATTTCTTATGCACACTTCTTTCCCTTTACATATTTCTTATGCACACTTCTTTCCCTTTACATATTTCTTATGCACACTTCTTTCCCTTTACATATTTCTTATGCACACTTCTTTCCCTTTACATATTTCTTATGCACACTTCTTTCCCTTTACATATTTCTTATGCACACTTCTTTCCCTTTACATATTTCTTATGCACACTTCTTTCCCTTTACATATTTCTTATGCACACTTCTTTCCCTTTACATATTTCTTATGCACACTTCTTTCCCTTTACATATTTAACTCGAGGGCTTGTTCCCACATCATGTGTTTATTTCTTATGCACACTTCTTTCCCTTTACATATTTCTTATGCACACTTCTTTCCCTTTACATATTTCTTATGCACACTTCTTTCCCTTTACATATTTCTTATGCACACTTCTTTCCCTTTACATATTTCTTATGCACACTTCTTTCCCTTTACATATTTCTTATGCACACTTCTTTCCCTTTACATATTTCTTATGCACACTTCTTTCCCTTTACATATTTCTTATGCACACTTCTTTCCCTTTACATATTTCCTATGCACACTTCTTTCCCTTTACATATTTCTTATGCACACTTCTTTCCCTTTACATATTTCTTATGCACACTTCTTTCCCTTTACATATTTCTTATGCACACTTCTTTCCCTTTACATATTTCTTATGCACAATTCTTTCCCACATCATGTGTTTATTTCTTATGCACACTTCTTTTCCTTTACATATTTCTTATGCACACTTCTTTCCCTTTACATATTTCTTATGCACACTTCTTTCCCTTTACATATTTAACTCGAGGGCTTGTTCCCACATCATGTGTTTATTTATTATGCACACTTCTTTCCCTTTACATATTTCTTATGCACACTTCTTTTCCTTTACATATTTCTTATGCACACTTCTTTCCCTTTACATATTTCTTATGCACACTTCTTTCCCTTTACATATTTCTTATGCACACTTCTTTCCCTTTACATATTTCTTATGCACACTTCTTTCCCTTTACATATTTCTTATGCACACTTCTTTTCCTTTACATATTTCTTATGCACACTTCTTTCCCTTTACATATTTCTTATGCACACTTCTTTCCCTTTACATATTTCTTATGCACACTTCTTTCCCTTTACATATTTATTATGCACACTTCTTTCCCTTTACATATTTATTATGCACACTTCTTTCCCTTTACATATTTAACTCGAGGGCTTGTTCCCACGTCATGTGTTTATTTCTTATGCACACTTCTTTCCCTTTACATATTTCTTATGCACACTTCTTTCCCTTTACATATTTCTTATGCACACTTCTTTCCCTTTACATATTTCTTATGCACACTTCTTTCCCTTTACATATTTCTTATGCACACTTCTTTCCCTTTACATATTTCTTATGCACACTTCTTTCCCTTTACATATTTCTTATGCACACTTCTTTCCCTTTACATATTTCTTATGCACACTTCTTTCCCTTTACATATTTCTCATGCACACTTCTTTCCCTTTACATATTTCTTATGCACACTTCTTTCCCTTTACATATTTCTTATGCACACTTCTTTCCCTTTACATATTTTGTATGCACACTTCTTTCCCTTTACATATTTCTTATGCACACTTCTTTCCCTTTACATATTTCTTATGCACACTTATTTCCCTTTACATATTTCTTATGCACACTTCTTTCCCTTTACATATTTCTTATGCACACTTCTTTCCCTTTACATATTTCTTATGCACACTTCTTTCCCTTTACATATTTCTTATGCACACTTCTTTCCCTTTACATATTTAACTCGAGGGCTTGTTCCCACATCATGTGTTTATTTCTTATGCACACTTCTTTCCCTTTACATATTTCTTATGCACACTTCTTTCCCTTTACATATTTCTTATGCACACTTCTTTCCCTTTACATATTTCTTATGCACACTTCTTTCCCTTTACATATTTCTTATGCACACTTCTTTCCCTTTACATATTTCTTATGCACACTTCTTTCCCTTTACATATTTCTTATGCACACTTCTTTCCCTTTACATATTTCTTATGCACACTTCTTTCCCTTTACATATTTCTTATGCACACTTCTTTCCCTTTACATATTTCTTATGCACACTTCTTTCCCTTTACATATTTCTTATGCACACTTCTTTCCCTTTACATATTTCTTATGCACACTTCTTTCCCTTTACATATTTCTTATGCACACTTCTTTCCCTTTACATATTTCTTATGCACACTTCTTTCCCTTTACATATTTCTTATGCACACTTCTTTCCCTTTACATATTTCTTATGCACACTTCTTTCCCTTTACATATTTCTTATGCACACTTCTTTCCCTTTACATATTTCTTATGCACACTTCTTTCCCTTTACATATTTAACTCGAGGGCTTGTTCCCACATCATGTGTTTATTTCTTATGCACACTTCTTTCCCTTTACATATTTCTTATGCACACTTCTTTCCCTTTACATATTTCTTATGCACACTTCTTTCCCTTTACATATTTCTTATGCACACTTCTTTCCCTTTACATATTTCTTATGCACACTTCTTTCCCTTTACATATTTCTTATGCACACTTCTTTCCCTTTACATATTTCGTATGCACACTTCTTTCCCTTTACATATTTCTTATGCACACTTCTTTCCCTTTACATATTTCTTATGCACACTTCTTTCCCTTTACATATTTCTTATGCACACTTCTTTCCCTTTACATATTTAACTCGGGGCTTGTTCCCACATCATGTGTTTATTTCTTATGCACACTTCTTTCCCTTTACATATTTCTTATGCACACTTCTTTCCCTTTACATATTTCTTATGCACACTTCTTTCCCTTTACATATTTCTTATGCACACTTCTTTCCCTTTACATATTTCTTATGCACACTTCTTTCCCTTTACATATTTCTTATGCACACTTCTTTCCCTTTACATATTTCTTATGCACACTTCTTTCCCTTTACATATTTCTTATGCACACTTCTTTCCCTTTACATATTTCTTATGCACACTTCTTTCCCTTTACATATTTCTTATGCACACTTCTCTCCCACATCATGTGTTTATTTCTTATGCACACTTCTTTTCCTTTACATATTTATTATGCACACTTCTTTCCCTTTACATATTTCTTATGCACACTTCTTTCCCTTTACATATTTAACTCGAGGGCTTGTTCCCACATCATGTGTTTATTTCTCATGCACACTTCTTTCCCTTTACATATTTCTTATGCACACTTCTTTCCCTTTACATATTTCTTATGCACACTTCTTTCCCTTTACATATTTCTTATGCACACTTCTTTCCCTTTACATATTTCTTATGCACACTTCTTTCCCTTTACATATTTCTTATGCACACTTCTTTCCCTTTACATATTTGTTATGCACACTTCTTTCCCTTTACATATTTCTTATGCACACTTCTTTCCCTTTACATATTTTGTATGCACACTTCTTTCCCTTTACATATTTCTTATGCACACTTCTTTCCCTTTACATATTTCTTATGCACACTTATTTCCCTTTACATATTTCTTATGCACACTTCTTTCCCTTTACATATTTCTTATGCACACTTCTTTCCCTTTACATATTTCTTATGCACACTTCTTTCCCTTTACATATTTCTTATGCACACTTCTTTCCCTTTACATATTTAACTCGAGGGCTTGTTCCCACATCATGTGTTTATTTCTTATGCACACTTCTTTCCCTTTACATATTTCTTATGCACACTTCTTTCCCTTTACATATTTCTTATGCACACTTCTTTCCCTTTACATATTTCTTATGCACACTTCTTTCCCTTTACATATTTCTTATGCACACTTCTTTCCCTTTACATATTTCTTATGCACACTTCTTTCCCTTTACATATTTCTTATGCACACTTCTTTCCCTTTACATATTTCTTATGCACACTTCTTTCCCTTTACATATTTCTTATGCACACTTCTTTCCCTTTACATATTTCTTATGCACACTTCTTTCCCCTTACATATTTCTTATGCACACTTCTTTCCCTTTACATATTTTTTATGCACACTTCTTTCCTTTTACATATTTCTTATGCACACTTCTTTCCCTTTACATATTTCTTATGCACACTTCTTTCCCTTTACATATTTCTTATGCACACTTCTTTCCCTTTACATATTTCTTATGCACACTTCTTTCCCTTTACATATTTCTTATGCACACTTCTTTCCCTTTACATATTTCTTATGCACACTTCTTTCCCTTTACATATTTCTTATGCACACTTCTTTCCCTTTACATATTTCTTATGCACACTTCTTTCCCTTTACATATTTCTTATGCACACTTCTTTCCCTTTACATATTTCTTATGCACACTTCTTTCCCTTTACATATTTCTTATGCACACTTCTTTCCCACATCATGTGTTTATTTCTTATGCACACTTCTTTTCCTTTACATATTTCTTATGCACACTTCTTTCCCTTTACATATTTCTTATGCACACTTCTTTCCCTTTACATATTTAACTCGAGGGCTTGTTCCCACATCATGTGTTTATTTCTTATGCACACTTCTTTCCCTTTACATATTTCTTATGCACACTTCTTTCCCTTTACATATTTCTTATGCACACTTCTTTCCCTTTACATATTTCGTATGCACACTTCTTTCCCTTTACATATTTCTTATGCACACTTCTTTCCCTTTACACATTTCTTATGCACACTTCTTTCCCTTTACATATTTCGTATGCACACTTCTTTCCCTTTACATATTTCTTATGCACACTTCTTTCCCTTTACATATTTCTTATGCACACTTCTGTCCCTTTACATATTTCTTATGCACACTTCTTTCCCTGTACATATTTAACTCGAGGGCTTGTTCCCACATCATGTGTTTATTTCTTATGCACACTTCTTTCCCTTTACATATTTCTTATGCACACTTCTTTCCCTTTACATATTCCTTATGCACACTTCTTTCCCTTTACATATTTAACTCGAGGGCTTGTTCCCACAACATGTGTTTATTTCTTATGCACACTTCTTTCCCTTTACATATTTCTTATGCACACTTCTTTCCCTTTACATATTTCTTATGCACACTTCTTTCCCTTTACATATTTCTTATGCACACTTCTTTCCCTTTACATATTTCTTATGCACACTTCTTTCCCTTTACATATTTCTTATGCACACTTCTTTCCCTTTACATATTTCTTATGCACACTTCTTTCCCTTTACATATTTCTTATGCACACTTCTTTCCCTTTACATATTTCTTATGCACACTTCTTTCCCTTTACATATTTCTTATGCACACTTCTTTCCCACATCATGTGTTTATTTCTTATGCACACTTCTTTTCCTTTACATATTTCTTATGCACACTTCTTTCCCTTTACATATTTCTTATGCACACTTCTTTCCCTTTACATATTTAACTCGAGGGCTTGTTCCAACATCATGTGTTTATTTCTTATGCACACTTCTTTCCCTTTACATATTTCTTATGCACACTTCTTTCCCTTTACATATTTCTTATGCACACTTCTTTCCCTTTACATATTTCTTATGCACACTTCTTTCCCTTTACATATTTCTTATGCACACTTCTTTCCCTTTACATATTTCTTATGCACACTTCTTTCCCTTTACATATTTCTTATGCACACTTCTTTCCCTTTACATATTTCTTATGCACACTTCTTTCCCTTTACATATTTCTTATGCACACTTCTTTCCCTTTACATATTTCTTATGCACACTTCTTTCCCTTTACATATTTAACTCGAGGGCTTGTTCCCACATCATGTGTTTATTTCTTATGCACACTTCTTTCCCTTTACATATTTCTTATGCACACTTCTTTCCCTTTACATATTTCTTATGCACACTTCTTTCCCTTTACATATTTCGTATGCACACTTCTTTCCCTTTACATATTTCTTATGCACACTTCTTTCCCTTTACATATTTCTTATGCACACTTCTGTCCCTTTACATATTTCTTATGCACACTTCTTTCCCTGTACATATTTAACTCGAGGGCTTGTTCCCACATCATGTGTTTATTTCTTATGCACACTTCTTTCCCTTTACATATTTCTTATGCACACTTCTTTCCCTTTACATATTCCTTATGCACACTTCTTTCCCTTTACATATTTAACTCGAGGGCTTGTTCCCACAACATGTGTTTATTTCTTATGCACACTTCTTTCCCTTTACATATTTCTTATGCACACTTCTTTCCCTTTACATATTTCTTATGCACACTTCTTTCCCTTTACATATTTCTTATGCACACTTCTTTCCCTTTACATATTTCTTATGCACACTTCTTTCCCTTTACATATTTCTTATGCACACTTCTTTCCCTTTACATATTTCTTATGCACACTTCTTTCCCTTTACATATTTCTTATGCACACTTCTTTCCCTTTACATATTTCTTATGCACACTTCTTTCCCTTTACATATTTCTTATGCACACTTCTTTCCCACATCATGTGTTTATTTCTTATGCACACTTCTTTTCCTTTACATATTTCTTATGCACACTTCTTTCCCTTTACATATTTCTTATGCACACTTCTTTCCCTTTACATATTTAACTCGAGGGCTTGTTCCAACATCATGTGTTTATTTCTTATGCACACTTCTTTCCCTTTACATATTTCTTATGCACACTTCTTTCCCTTTACATATTTCTTATGCACACTTCTTTCCCTTTACATATTTCTTATGCACACTTCTTTCCCTTTACATATTTCTTATGCACACTTCTTTCCCTTTACATATTTCTTATGCACACTTCTTTCCCTTTACATATTTCTTATGCACACTTCTTTCCCTTTACATATTTCTTATGCACACTTCTTTCCCTTTACATATTTCTTATGCACACTTCTTTCCCTTTACATATTTCTTATGCACACTTCTTTCCCTTTACATATTTAACTCGAGGGCTTGTTCCCACATCATGTGTTTATTTCTTATGCACACTTCTTTCCCTTTACATATTTCTTATGCACACTTCTTTCCCTTTACATATTTCTTATGCACACTTCTTTCCCTTTACATATTTAACTCGAGGGCTTGTTCCCACATCATGTGTTTATTTCTTATGCACACTTCTTTCCCTTTACATATTTCTTATGCACACTTCTTTCCCTTTACATATTTCTTATGCACACTTCTTTCCCTTTACATATTTCTTATGCACACTTCTTTCCCTTTACATATTTCTTATGCACACTTCTTTCCCTTTACATATTTCTTATGCACACTTCTTTCCCTTTACATATTTCTTATGCACACTTCTTTCCCTTTACATATTTCTTATGCACACTTCTTTCCCTTTACATATTTCTTATGCACACTTCTTTCCCTTTACATATTTCTTATGCACACTTCTTTCCCTTTACATATTTCTTATGCACACTTCTTTCCCTTTACATATTTCTTATGCACACTTCTTTCCCTTTACATATTTCTTATGCACACTTCTTTCCCTTTACATATTTCTTATGCACACTTCTTTCCCTTTACATATTTCTTATGCACACTTTTTTCCCTTTACATATTTCTTATGCACACTTCTTTCACTTTACATATTTCTTATGCACACTTCTTTCCCTTTACATATTTCTTATGCACACTTCTTTCCCTTTACATATTTCTTATGCACACTTCTTTCCCTTTACATATTTCTTATGCACACTTCTTTCCCTTTACATATTTCTTATGCACACTTCTTTCCCTTTACATATTTAACTCGAGGGCTTGTTCCCACATCATGTGTTTATTTCTTATGCACACTTCTTTCCCTTTACATATTTCTTATGTACACTTCTTTCCCTTTACATATTTCTTATGCACACTTCTTTCCCTTTACATATTTCTTATGCACACTTCTTTCCCTTTACATATTTCTTATGCACACTTCTTTCCCTTTACATATTTCTTATGCACACTTCTTTCCCTTTACATATTTCTTATGCACACTTCTTTCCCTTTACATATTTCTTATGCACACTTCTTTCCCTTTACATATTTCTTATGCACACTTCTTTCCCTTTACATATTTCTTATGCACACTTCTTTCCCTTTACATATTTCTTATGCACACTTCTTTCCCTTTACATATTTCTTATGCACACTTATTTCCCTTTACATATTTCTTATGCACACTTCTTTCCCTTTACATATTTCGTATGCACACTTCTTTCCCTTTACATATTTCTTATGCACACTTCTTTCCCTTTACATATTTCGTATGCACACTTCTTTCCCTTTACATATTTCTTATGCACACTTCTTTCCCTTTACATATTTCTTATGCACACTTCTTTCCCTTTACATATTTCGTATGCACACTTCTTTCCCTTTACATATTTCTTATGCACACTTCTTTCCCTTTACATATTTCTTATGCACACTTCTTTCCCTTTACATATTTCTTATGCACACTTCTTTCCCTTTACATATTTCTTATGCACACTTCTTTCCCTTTACATATTTAACTCGAGGGCTTGTTCCCACATCATGTGTTTATTTCTTATGCACACTTCTTTCCCTTTACATATTTCTTATGCACACTTCTTTCCCTTTACATATTTCTTATGCACACTTCTTTCCCTTTACATATTTCTTATGCACACTTCTTTCCCTTTACATATTTCGTATGCACACTTCTTTCCCTTTACATATTTCTTATGCACACTTCTTTCCCTTTACACATTTCTTATGCACACTTCTTTCCCTTTACATATTTCGTATGCACACTTCTTTCCCTTTACATATTTCTTATGCACACTTCTTTCCCTTTACATATTTCTTATGCACACTTCTGTCCCTTTACATATTTCTTATGCACACTTCTTTCCCTGTACATATTTAACTCGAGGGCTTGTTCCCACATCATGTGTTTATTTCTTATGCACACTTCTTTCCCTTTACATATTTCTTATGCACACTTCTTTCCCTTTACATATTCCTTATGCACACTTCTTTCCCTTTACATATTTAACTCGAGGGCTTGTTCCCACAACATGTGTTTATTTCTTATGCACACTTCTTTCCCTTTACATATTTCTTATGCACACTTCTTTCCCTTTACATATTTCTTATGCACACTTCTTTCCCTTTACATATTTCTTATGCACACTTCTTTCCCTTTACATATTTCTTATGCACACTTCTTTCCCTTTACATATTTCTTATGCACACTTCTTTCCCTTTACATATTTCTTATGCACACTTCTTTCCCTTTACATATTTCTTATGCACACTTCTTTCCCTTTACATATTTCTTATGCACACTTCTTTCCCTTTACATATTTCTTATGCACACTTCTTTCCCACATCATGTGTTTATTTCTTATGCACACTTCTTTTCCTTTACATATTTCTTATGCACACTTCTTTCCCTTTACATATTTCTTATGCACACTTCTTTCCCTTTACATATTTAACTCGAGGGCTTGTTCCAACATCATGTGTTTATTTCTTATGCACACTTCTTTCCCTTTACATATTTCTTATGCACACTTCTTTCCCTTTACATATTTCTTATGCACACTTCTTTCCCTTTACATATTTCTTATGCACACTTCTTTCCCTTTACATATTTCTTATGCACACTTCTTTCCCTTTACATATTTCTTATGCACACTTCTTTCCCTTTACATATTTCTTATGCACACTTCTTTCCCTTTACATATTTCTTATGCACACTTCTTTCCCTTTACATATTTCTTATGCACACTTCTTTCCCTTTACATATTTCTTATGCACACTTCTTTCCCTTTACATATTTAACTCGAGGGCTTGTTCCCACATCATGTGTTTATTTCTTATGCACACTTCTTTCCCTTTACATATTTCTTATGCACACTTCTTTCCCTTTACATATTTCTTATGCACACTTCTTTCCCTTTACATATTTAACTCGAGGGCTTGTTCCCACATCATGTGTTTATTTCTTATGCACACTTCTTTCCCTTTACATATTTCTTATGCACACTTCTTTCCCTTTACATATTTCTTATGCACACTTCTTTCCCTTTACATATTTCTTATGCACACTTCTTTCCCTTTACATATTTCTTATGCACACTTCTTTCCCTTTACATATTTCTTATGCACACTTCTTTCCCTTTACATATTTCTTATGCACACTTCTTTCCCTTTACATATTTCTTATGCACACTTCTTTCCCTTTACATATTTCTTATGCACACTTCTTTCCCTTTACATATTTCTTATGCACACTTCTTTCCCTTTACATATTTCTTATGCACACTTCTTTCCCTTTACATATTTCTTATGCACACTTCTTTCCCTTTACATATTTCTTATGCACACTTCTTTCCCTTTACATATTTCTTATGCACACTTCTTTCCCTTTACATATTTCTTATGCACACTTCTTTCCCTTTACATATTTCTTATGCACACTTCTTTCACTTTACATATTTCTTATGCACACTTCTTTCCCTTTACATATTTCTTATGCACACTTCTTTCCCTTTACATATTTCTTATGCACACTTCTTTCCCTTTACATATTTCTTATGCACACTTCTTTCCCTTTACATATTTCTTATGCACACTTCTTTCCCTTTACATATTTAACTCGAGGGCTTGTTCCCACATCATGTGTTTATTTCTTATGCACACTTCTTTCCCTTTACATATTTCTTATGTACACTTCTTTCCCTTTACATATTTCTTATGCACACTTCTTTCCCTTTACATATTTCTTATGCACACTTCTTTCCCTTTACATATTTCTTATGCACACTTCTTTCCCTTTACATATTTCTTATGCACACTTCTTTCCCTTTACATATTTCTTATGCACACTTCTTTCCCTTTACATATTTCTTATGCACACTTCTTTCCCTTTACATATTTCTTATGCACACTTCTTTCCCTTTACATATTTCTTATGCACACTTCTTTCCCTTTACATATTTCTTATGCACACTTCTTTCCCTTTACATATTTCTTATGCACACTTATTTCCCTTTACATATTTCTTATGCACACTTCTTTCCCTTTACATATTTCGTATGCACACTTCTTTCCCTTTACATATTTCTTATGCACACTTCTTTCCCTTTACATATTTAACTCGAGGGCTTGTTCCCACATCATGTGTTTATTTCTTATGCACACTTCTTTCCCTTTACATATTTCTTATGCACACTTCTTTCCCTTTACATATTTCTTATGCACACTTCTTTCCCTTTACATATTTCTTATGCACACTTCTTTCCCTTTACATATTTCTTATGCACACTTCTTTCCCTTTACATATTTCTTATGCACACTTCTTTCCCTTTACATATTTCTTATGCACACTTTTTTCCCTTTACATATTTCTTATGCACACTTCTTTCCCTTTACATATTTCGTATGCACACTTCTTTCCCTTTACATATTTCTTATGCACACTTCTTTCCCTTTACATATTTCTTATGCACACTTCTTTCCCTTTACATATTTTGTATGCACACTTCTTTCCCTTTACATATTTCTTATGCACACTTCTTTCCCTTTACATATTTCTTATGCACACTTATTTCCCTTTACATATTTCTTATGCACACTTCTTTCCCTTTACATATTTCTTATGCACACTTCTTTCCCTTTACATATTTCTTATGCACACTTCTTTCCCTTTACATATTTAACTCGAGGGCTTGTTCCCACATCATGTGTTTATTTCTTATGCACACTTCTTTCCCTTTACATATTTCTTATGCACACTTCTTTCCCTTTACATATTTCTTATGCACACTTCTTTCCCTTTACATATTTCTTATGCACACTTCTTTCCCTTTACATATTTCGTATGCACACTTCTTTCCCTTTACATATTTCTTATGCACACTTCTTTCCCTTTACATATTTCTTATGCACACTTCTTTCCCTTTACATATTTCTTATGCACACTTCTTTCCCTTTACATATTTCTTATGCACACTTCTTTCCCTTTACATATTTCTTATGCACACTTCTTTCCCTTTACATATTTCTTATGCACACTTCTTTCCCTTTACATATTTCTTATGCACACTTCTTTCCCTTTACATATTTCTTATGCACACTTCTTTCCCTTTACATATTTCTTATGCACACTTCTTTCCCTTTACATATTTCTTATGCACACTTCTTTCCCTTTACATATTTCTTATGCACACTTCTTTCCCTTTACATATTTCTTATGCACACTTCTTTCCCTTTACATATTTCTTATGCACACTTCTTTCCCACATCATGTGTTTATTTCTTATGCACACTTCTTTTCCTTTACATATTTCTTATGCACACTTCTTTCCGTTTACATATTTCTTATGCACACTTCTTTCCCTTTACATATTTAACTCGAGGGCTTGTTCCCACATCATGTGTTTATTTATTATGCACACTTCTTTCCCTTTACATATTTCTTATGCACACTTCTTTTCCTTTACATATTTCTTATGCACACTTCTTTCCCTTTACATATTTCTTATGCACACTTCTTTCCCTTTACATATTTCTTATGCACACTTCTTTCCCTTTACATATTTCTTATGCACACTTCTTTCCCTTTACATATTTCTTATGCACACTTCTTTCCCTTTACATATTTATTATGCACACCTCTTTCCCTTTACATATTTCTTATGCACACTTATTTCCCTTTACATATTTCTTATGCACACTTCTTTCCCTTTACATATTTCTTATGCACACTTCTTTCCCTTTACATATTTATTATGCACACTTCTTTCCCTTTACATATTTAACTCGAGGGCTTGTTCCCACATCATGTGTTTATTTCTTATGCACACTTCTTTCCCTTTACATATTTCTTATGCACACTTCTTTCCCTTTACATATTTCTTATGCACACTTCTTTCCCTTTACATATTTCTTATGCACACTTCTTTCCCTTTACATATTTCTTATGCACACTTCTTTCCCTTTACATATTTATTATGCACACTTCTTTCCCTTTACATATTTCTTATGCACACTTCTTTTCCTTTACATATTTCTTATGCACACTTCTTTCCCTTTACATATTTCTTATGCACACTTCTTTCCCTTTACATATTTCTTATGCACACTTCTTTCCCTTTACATATTTTGTATGCACACTTCTTTCCCTTTACATATTTCTTATGCACACTTCTTTCCCTTTACATATTTCTTATGCACACTTATTTCCCTTTACATATTTCGTATGCACACTTCTTTCCCTTTACATATTTCTTATGCACACTTCTTTCCCTTTACATATTTCTTATGCACACTTCTTTCCCTTTACATATTTAACTCGAGGGCTTGTTCCCACATCATGTGTTTATTTCTTATGCACACTTCTTTCCCTTTACATATTTCTTATGCACACTTCTTTCCCTTTACATATTTCTTATGCACACTTCTTTCCCTTTACATATTTCTTATGTACACTTCTTTCCCTTTACATATTTCTTATGCACACTTCTTTCCCTTTACATATTTCTTATGCACACTTCTTTCCCTTTACATATTTCTTATGCACACTTCTTTTCCTTTACATATTTCTTATGCACACTTCTTTCCCTTTACATATTTCTTATGCACACTTCTTTCCCTTTACATATTTCTTATGCACACTTCTTTCCCTTTACATATTTCTTATGCACACTTCTTTCCCTTTACATATTTCTTATGCACACTTCTTTCCCTTTACATATTTCTTATGCACACTTCTTTCCCTTTACATATTTAACTCGAGGGCTTGTTCCCACATCATGTGTTTATTTCTTATGCACACTTCTTTCCCTTTACATATTTCTTATGCACACTTCTTTCCCTTTACATATTTCTTATGCACACTTCTTTCCCTTTACATATTTCTTATGCACACTTCTTTCCCTTTACATATTTCTTATGCACACTTCTTTCCCTTTACATATTTCTTATGCACACTTCTTTCCCTTTACATATTTCTTATGCACACTTCTTTCCCTTTACATATTTCTTATGCACACTTCTTTCCCTTTACATATTTCTTATGCACACTTCTTTCCCTTTACATATTTCTTATGCACACTTCTTTCCCTTTACATATTTCGTATGCACACTTCTTTCCCTTTACATATTTCTTATGCACACTTCTTTCCCTTTACATATTTCTTATGCACACTTCTTTCCCTTTACATATTTCTTATGCACACTTCTTTCCCTTTACATATTTCTTATGCACACTTCTTTCCCTTTACACATTTCTTATGCACACTTCTTTCCCTTTACATATTTCTTATGCACACTTCTTTCCCTTTACATATTTCTTATGCACACTTCTTTCCCTTTACATATTTCTTATGCACACTTCTTTCCCTTTACATATTTCTTATGCACACTTCTTTCCCTTTACATATTTCTTATGCACACTTCTTTCCCTTTACATATTTCTTATGCACACTTCTTTCCCTTTACATATTTCTTATGCACACTTCTTTCCCTTTACATATTTCTTATGCACACTTCTTTCCCTTTACATATTTCTTATGCACACTTCTTTCCCTTTACATATTTCTTATGCACACTTCTTTCCCTTTACATATTTCTTATGCACACTTCTTTCCCACATCATGTGTTTATTTCTTATGCACACTTCTTTTCCTTTACATATTTCTTATTCACACTTCTTTCCCTTTACATATTTCTTATGCACACTTCTTTCCCTTTACATATTTAACTCGAGGGCTTGTTCCCACATCATGTGTTTATTTATTATGCACACTTCTTTCCCTTTACATATTTCTTATGCACACTTCTTTCCCTTTACATATTTCTTATGCACACTTCTTTCCCTTTACATATTTCTTATGCACACTTCTTTCCCTTTACATATTTCTTATGCACACTTCTTTCCCTTTACATATTTCTTATGCACACTTCTTTCACTTTACATATTTCTTATGCACACTTCTTTCCCTTTACATATTTCTTATGCACACTTCTTTCCCTTTACATATTTCTTATGCACACTTATTTCCCTTTACATATTTCTTATGCACACTTCTTTCCCTTTACATATTTCTTATGCACACTTCTTTCCCTTTACATATTTCTTATGCACACTTCTTTCCCTTTACATATTTCTTATGCACACTTCTTTCCCTTTACATATTTCTTATGCACACTTCTTTCCCTTTACATATTTCTTATGCACACTTCTTTCCCTTTACATATTTCTTATGCACACTTCTTTCCCTTTACATATTTCTTATGCACACTTCTTTCCCTTTACATATTTCTTATGCACACTTCTTTCCCTTTACATATTTCTTATGCACACTTCTTTCCCTTTACATATTTCTTATGCACACTTCTTTCCCTTTACATATTTCTTATGCACACTTCTTTCCCTTTACATATTTCTTATGCACACTTCTTTCCCTTTACATATTTCTTATGCACACTTCTTTCCCTTTACATATTTCTTATGCACACTTATTTCCCTTTACATATTTCTTATGCACACTTCTTTCCCTTTACATATTTCTTATGCACACTTCTTTCCCTTTAGATATTTCTTATGCACACTTCTTTCCCTTTACATATTTCTTATGCACACTTCTTTCCCTTTACATATTTCTTATGCACACTTCTTTCCCTTAACATATTTCTTATGCACACTTCTTTCCCTTTACATATTTCTTATGCACACTTCTTTCCCTTTACATATTTCTTATGCACACTTCTTTCCCTTTACATATTTCTTATGCACACTTCTTTCCCTTTACATATTTCTTATGCACACTTCTTTCCCTTTACATATTTCTTATGCACACTTCTTTCCCTTTACATATTTCTTATGCACACTTCTTTCACTTTACATATTTCTGATGCACACTTCTTTCCCTTTACGTATTTCTTATGCACACTTATTTCCCTTTACATATTTCTTATGCACACTTCTTTCCCTTTACATATTTCTTATGCACACTTCTTTCCCTTTACATATTTCTTATGCACACTTCTTTCCCTTTACATATTTAACTCGAGGGCTTGTTCCCACATCATGTGTTTATTTCTTATGCACACTTCTTTCCCTTTACATATTTCTTATGCACACTTCTTTCCCTTTACATATTTCTTATGCACACTTCTTTCCCTTTACATATTTAACTCGAGGGCTTGTTCCCACATCATGTGTTTATTTCTTATGCACACTTCTTTCCCTTTACATATTTCTTATGCACACTTCTTTCCCTTTACATATTTCCTATGCACACTTCTTTCCCTTTACATATTTCTTATGCACACTTCTTTCCCTTTACATATTTCTTATGCACACTTCTTTCCCTTTACATATTTCTTATGCACACTTCTTTCCTTTACATATTTCTTATGCACACTTCTTTCCCTTTACATATTTCTTATGCACACTTCTTTCCCTTTACATATTTCTTATGCACACTCCTTTCCCTTTACATATTTCTTATGCACACTTCTTTCCCTTTACATATTTCTTATGCACACTTCTTTCCCTTTACATATTTCTTATGCACACTTCTTTCCCTTTACATATTTCTTATGCACACTTCTTTCCCTTTACATATTTCTTATGCACACTTCTTTCCCTTTACATATTTCTTATGCACACTTCTTTCCCTTTACATATTTCTTATGCACACTTCTTTCCCTTTTCATATTTCTTATGCACACTTCTTTCCCTTTACATATTTCTTATGCACACTTCTTTCCCTTTACATATTTCTTATGCACACTTCTTTCCCTTTACATATTTCTTATGCACACTTCTTTCCCTTTACATATATCGTATGCACACTTCTTTCCCTTTACATATTTCTTATGCACACTTCTTTCCCTTTACATATTTCTTATGCACACTTCTTTCCCTTTACATATTTCTTATGCACACTTCTTTCCCTTTACATATTTCTTATGCACACTTCTTTCCCTTTACATATTTCTTATGCACACTTCTTTCCCTTTACATATTTCTTATGCACACTTCTTTCCCTTTACATATTTCTTATGCACACTTCTTTCCCTTTACATATTTCTTATGCACACTTCTTTCCCTTTAGATATTTCTTATGCACACTTCTTTCCCTTTACATATTTCTTATGCACACTTCTTTCCCTTTACATATTTCTTATGCACACTTCTTTCCCTTTACATATTTCTTATGCACACTTCTTTCCCTTTACATATTTCTTATGCACACTTCTTTCCCTTTACATATTTCTTATGCACACTTCATTCCCTTTACATATTTAACTCGAGGGCTTGTCCCGACATCATGTGTTTATTTCTTATGCACACTTCTTTCCCTTTACATATTTCTTATGCACACTTCTTTCCCTTTACATATTTCTTATGCACACTTCTTTCCCTTTACATATTTCTTATGCACACTTCTTTCCCTTTACATATTTCTTATGCACACTTCTTTCCCTTTACATATTTCTTATGCACACTTCTTTCCCTTTACATATTCCTTATGCACGCTTCTTTCCCTTTACATATTTCTTATGCACACTTCTTTCCCTTTACATATTTCTTATGCACACTTCTTTCCCTTTACATATTTCTTATGCACACTTCTTTCCCTTTATTATTTCTTATGCACACTTCTTTCCCTTTACATATTTAACTCGAGGGCTTGTCCCGACATCATGTGTTTATTTCTTATGCACACTTCTTTCCCTTTACATATTTCTTATGCACGCTTCTTTCCCTTTACATATTTCTTATGCACACTTCTTTCCCTTTACATATTTCTTATGCACGCTTCTTTCCCTTTACATATTTCTTATGCACACTTCTTTCCCTTTACATATTTCTTATGCACACTTCTTTCCCTTTACATATTTCTTATGCACACTTCTTTCCCTTTACATATTTCTTATGCACACTTCTTTCCCTTTACATATTTCTTATGCACACTTCTTTCCCTTTACATATTTCTTATGCACACTTCTTTCCCTTTACATATTTCTTATGCACACTTCTTTCCCTTTACATATTTCTTATGCACACTTCTTTCCCTTTACATATTTCTTATGCACACTTCTTTCCCTTTACATATTTCTTATGCACACTTCTTTCCCTTTACATATTTCTTATGCACACTTCTTTCCCTTTACATATTTCTTATGCACACTTCTTTCCCTTTACATATTTCTTATGCACACTTCTTTCCCTTTACATATTTCTTATGCACACTTCTTTCCCTTTACATATTTCTTATGCACACTTCTTTCCCTTTACATATTTCTTATGCACACTTCTTTCCCTTTACATATTTATTATGCACACTTCTTTCCCTTTACATATTTCTTATGCACACTTCTTTCCCTTTACATATTTCTTATGCACACTTCTTTCCCTTTACATATTTCTTATGCACACTTCTTTCCCTTTACATATTTCTTATGCACACTTCTTTCCCTTTACATATTTCTTATGCACACTTCTTCCCCTTTACATATTTCTTATGCACACTTCTTTCCCTTTACATATTTCTTATGCACACTTCTTTCCCTTTACATATTTCTTATGCACACTTCTTTCCCTTTACATATTTCTTATGCACGCTTCTTTCCCTTTACATATTTCTTATGCACACTTCTTTCCCTTTACATATTTCTTATGCACACTTCTTTCCCTTTACATATTTCTTATGCACACTTCTTTCCCTTTATTATTTCTTATGCACACTTCTTTCCCTTTACATATTTAACTCGAGGGCTTGTCCCGACATCATGTTTTTATTTCTTATGCACACTTCTTTCCCTTTACATATTTTTTATGCACACTTCTTTCCCTTTACATATTTCTTATGCACACTTCTTTCCCTTTACATATTTCTTATGCACACTTCTTTCCCTTTACATATTTCTTATGCACACTTCTTTCCCTTTACATATTTCTTATGCACACTTATTTCCCTTTACATATTTCTTATGCACACTTCTTTCCCTTTACATATTTCTTATGCACACTTCTTTCCCTTTACATATTTCTTATGCACACTTCTTTCCCTTTCCATATTTCTTATGCACACTTCTTTCCCTTTACATATTTCTTATGCACACTTCTTTCCCTTTACATATTTCTTATGCACACTTCTTTCCCTTTACATATTTCTTATGCACACTTCTTTCCCTTTACATATTTCTTATGCACACTTCTTTCCCTTTACATATTTCTTATGCACACTTCTTTCCCTTTACATATTTCTTATGCACACTTCTTTCCCTTTACATATTTCTTATGCACACTTCTTTCCCTTTACATATTTCTTATGCACACTTCTTTCCCTTTACATATTTCTTATGCACACTTCTTTCCTTTACATATTTCTTATGCACACTTCTTTCCCTTTACATATTTCTTATGCACACTTCTTTCCCTTTACATATTTCGTATGCACACTTCTTTCCCTTTACATATTTAACTCGAGGGATTGTCCTGACATCATGTGTTTATTTCTTATGCACACTTCTTTCCCTTTACATATTTCTTATGCACACTTCTTTCCCTTTACATATTTCTTATGCACACTTCTTTCCCTTTACATATTTCTTATGCACACTTCTTTCCCTTTACATATTTCTTATGCACACTTCTTTCCCTTTACATATTTCTTATGCACACTTCTTTCCCTTTACATATTTCTTATGCACACTTCTTTCCCTTTAGATATTTCTTATGCACACTTCTTTCCCTTTACATATTTCTTATGCACACTTCTTTCCCTTTACATATTTCTTATGCACACTTCTTTCCCTTTACATATTTCTTATGCACACTTCTTTCCCTTTACATATTTCTTATGCACACTTCTTTCCCTTTACATATTTCTTATGCACACTTCATTCCCTTTACATATTTAACTCGAGGGCTTGTTCCCACATCATGTGTTTATTTCTTATGCACACTTATTTCCCTTTACATATTTCTTATGCACACTTCTTTCCCTTTACATATTTCTTATGCACACTTCTTTCCCTTTACATATTTCTTATGCACACTTCTTTCCCTTTACATATTTCTTATGCACACTTTTTCCCTTTACATATTTCTTATGCACACTTCTTTCCCTTTACATATTTCTTATGCACACTTCTTTCCCTTTACATATTTCTTATGCACACTTCTTTCCCTTTACATATTTCTTATGCACACTTCTTTCCCTTTACATATTTCTAATGCACACTTCTTTCCTTTACATATTTCTTATGCACACTTATTTCCCTTTACATATTTCTTATGCACACTTCTTTCCCTTTACATATTTCTTATGCACACTTCTTTCCCTTTACATATTTCTTATGCACACTTCTTTCCCTTTACATATTTCTTATGCACACTTCTTTCCCTTTACATATTTCTTATGCACACTTCTTTCCCTTTACATATTTCTTATGCACACTTCTTTCCCTTTACATATTTCTTATGCACACTTCTTTCCCTTTACATATTTCTTATGCACGCTTCTTTCCCTTTACATATTTCTTATGCACATTTCTTTCCCTTTACATATTTCTTATGCACACTTCTTTCCCTTTACATATTTCTTATGCACACTTCTTTCCCTTTATTATTTCTGATGCACACTTCTTTCCCTTCACATATTTAACTCGAGGGCTTGTCCCGACATCATGTGTTTATTTCTTATGCACACTTCTTTCCCTTTACATATTTCTTATGCACACTTCTTTCCCTTTACATATTTCTTATGCACACTTCTTTCCCTTTACATATTTCTTATGCACACTTCTTTCCCTTTACATATTTCTTATGCACACTTCTTTCCCTTTACATATTTCTTATGCACACTTCTTTCCCTTTACATATTCCTTATGCACGCTTCTTTCCCTTTACATATTTCTTATGCACACTTCTTTCCCTTTACATATTTCTTATGCACACTTCTTTCCCTTTACATATTTCTTATGCACACTTCTTTCCCTTTATTATTTCTTATGCACACTTCTTTCCCTTTACATATTTAACTCGAGGGCTTGTCCCGACATCATGTGTTTATTTCTTATGCACACTTCTTTCCCTTTACATATTTCTTATGCACGCTTCTTTCCCTTTACATATTTCTTATGCACACTTCTTTCCCTTGACATATTTCTTATGCACGCTTCTTTCCCTTTACATATTTCTTATGCACACTTCTTTCCCTTTACATATTTCTTATGCACACTTCTTTCCCTTTACATATTTCTTATGCACACTTCTTTCCCTTTACATATTTCTTATGCACACTTCTTTCCCTTTACATATTTCTTATGCACACTTCTTTCCCTTTACATATTTCTTATGCACACTTCTTTCCCTTTACATATTTCTTATGCACACTTCTTTCCCTTTACATATTTCTTATGCACACTTCTTTCCCTTTACATATTTCTTATGCACACTTCTTTCCCTTTACATATTTCTTATGCACACTTCTTTCCCTTTACATATTTCTTATGCACACTTCTTTCCCTTTACATATTTCTTATGCACACTTCTTTCCCTTTACATATTTCTTATGCACACTTCTTTCCCTTTACATATTTCTTATGCACACTTCTTTCCCTTTACATATTTCTTATGCACACTTCTTTCCCTTTACATATTTCTTATGCACACTTCTTTCCCTTTACATATTTATTATGCACACTTCTTTCCCTTTACATATTTATTATGCACACTTCTTTCCCTTTACATATTTCTTATGCACACTTCTTTCCCTTTACATATTTCTTATGCACACTTCTTTCCCTTTACATATTTCTTATGCACACTTCTTTCCCTTTACATATTTCTTATGCACACTTCTTTCCCTTTACATATTTCTTATGCACACTTCTTTCCCTTTACATATTTCTTATGCACACTTCTTTCCCTTTACATATTTCTTATGCACACTTCTTTTTCTTTACATATTTCTTATGCACACTTCTTTCCCTTTACATATTTCTTATGCACACTTCTTTCCCTTTACATATTTCTTATGCACACTTCTTTCCCTTTATTATTTCTTATGCACACTTCTTTCCCTTTACATATTTAACTCGAGGGCTTGTCCCGACATCATGTGTTTATTTCTTATGCACACTTCTTTCCCTTTACATATTTCTTATGCACGCTTCTTTCCCTTTACATATTTCTTATGCACACTTCTTTCCCTTTACATATTTCTTATGCACGCTTCTTTCCCTTTACATATTTCTTATGCACACTTCTTTCCCTTTACATATTTCTTATGCACACTTCTTTCCCTTTACATATTTCTTATGCACACTTCTTTCCCTTTACATATTTCTTATGCACACTTCTTTCCCTTTACATATTTCTTATGCACACTTCTTTCCCTTTACATATTTCTTATGCACACTTCTTTCCCTTTACATATTTCTTATGCACACTTCTTTCCCTTTACATATTTCTTATGCACACTTCTTTCCCTTTACATATTTCTTATGCACACTTCTTTCCCTTTACATATTTCTTATGCACACTTCTTTCCCTTTACATATTTCTTATGCACACTTCTTTCCCTTTACATATTTCTTATGCACACTTCTTTCCCTTTACATATTTCTTATGCACACTTCTTTCCCTTTACATATTTCTTATGCACACTTCTTTCCCTTTACATATTTCTTATGCACACTTCTTTCCCTTTACATATTTCTTATGCACACTTCTTTCCCTTTACATATTTATTATGCACACTTCTTTCCCTTTACATATTTATTATGCACACTTCTTTCCCTTTACATATTTCTTATGCACACTTCTTTCCCTTTACATATTTCTTATGCACACTTCTTTCCCTTTACATATTTCTTATGCACACTTCTTTCCTTTACATATTTCTTATGCACACTTCTTTCCCTTTACATATTTCTTATGCACACTTCTTTCCCTTTACATATTTCTTATGCACACTTCTTTCCCTTTACATATTTCTTATGCACACTTCTTTCCCTTTACATATTTCTTATGCACACTTCTTTCCCTTTACATATTTCTTATGCACACTTCTTTCCCTTTACATATTTCTTATGCACACTTCTTTCCCTTTACATATTTCTTATGCACACTTCTTTCCCTTTACATATTTCTTATGCACACTTCTTTCCCTTTACATATTTCTTATGCACACTTCTTTCCCTTTACATATTTCTTATGCACACTTCTTTCCCTTTACATATTTCTTATGCACACTTCTTTCCCTTTACATATTTCTTATGCACACTTCTTTCCCTTTACATATTTCTTATGCACACTTCTTTCCTTTACATATTTCTTATGCACACTTCTTTCCCTTTACATATTTCTTATGCACACTTCTTTCCCTTTACATATTTCGTATGCACACTTCTTTCCCTTTACATATTTAACTCGAGGGATTGTCCCGACATCATGTGTTTATTTCTTATGCACACTTCTTTCCCTTTACATATTTCTTATGCACACTTCTTTCCCTTTACATATTTCTTATGCACACTTCTTTCCCTTTACATATTTCTTATGCACACTTCTTTCCCTTTACATATTTCTTATGCACACTTCTTTCCCTTTACATATTTCTTATGCACACTTCTTTCCCTTTACATATTTCTTATGCACACTTCTTTCCATTTACATATTTCTTATGCACACTTCCTTCCCTTTACATATTTCTTATGCACACTTCTTTCCCTTTACATATTTCTTATGCACACTTCTTTCCCTTTACATATTTCGTATGCACACTTCTTTCCCTTTACATATTTCTTATGCACACTTCTTTCCCTTTCCGTATTTCTTATTCACACTTCTTTCCCTTTACATATTTCTTATGCAACCTTCTTTCCCTTTACATATTTCTTATGCACACTTCTTTCCCTTTACATATTTCTTATGCACACTTCTTTCCCTTTACATATTTCTTATGCACACTTCTTTCCCTTTATTATTTCTTATGCACACTTCTTTCCCTTTACATATTTAACTCGAGGGCTTGTCCCGACATCATGTGTTTATTTCTTATGCACACTTCTTTCCCTTTACATATTTCTTATGCACACTTCTTTCCCTTTACATATTTCTTATGCACACTTCTTTCCCTTTACATATTTCTTATGCACACTTCTTTCCCTTTACATATTTCTTATGCACACTTCTTTCCCTTTACATATTTCTTATGCACACTTCTTTCCCTTTACATATTTCTTATGCACACTTCTTTCCCTTTACATATTTCTTATGCACACTTCTTTCCCTTTACATATTTCTTATGCACGCTTCTTTCCCTTTACATATTTCTTATGCACGCTTCTTTCCCTTTACATATTTCTTATGCACACTTCTTTCCCTTTACATATTTCTTATGCACACTTCTTTCCCTTTATTATTTCTTTTGCACACTTCTTTCCCTTTACATATTTAACTCGAGGGCTTGTCCCGACATCATGTGTTTATTTCTTATGCACACTTCTTTCCCTTTACATATTTCTTATGCACACTTCTTTCCCTTTACATATTTCTTATGCACACTTCTTTCCCTTTACATATTTCTTATGCACACTTCTTTCCCTTTACATATTTCTTATGCACACTTCTTTCCCTTTACATATTTCTTATGCACACTTCTTTCCCTTTACATAATTTCTTATGCACACTTCTTTCCCTTTACATATTTCTTATGCACACTTCTTCCCCTTTACATATTTCTTATGCACACTTCTTTCCCTTTACA
This sequence comes from Crossaster papposus, assembly GCA_037893245.1. NCBI lineage: Eukaryota > Metazoa > Echinodermata > Asteroidea > Velatida > Solasteridae > Crossaster > Crossaster papposus. Next base: position 36,631 of record JBAIAA010001240.1, on the reverse strand, counting down.
TATTTCTTATGCACACTTCTTTCCCTTTACATATTTCTTATGCACACTTCTTTCCCTTTACATATTTCTTATGCACACTTCTTTCCCTTTACATATTTCTTATGCACACTTCTTTCCCTTTACATATTTCTTATGCACACTTCTTTCCCTTTACATATTTCTTATGCACACTTCTTTCCCTTTACATATTTCTTATGCACACTTCTTTCCCTTTACATATTTCTTATGCACACTTCTTTCCCTTTACATATTTCTTATGCACGCTTCTTTCCCTTTACATATTTCTTATGCACACTTCTTTCCCTTTACATATTTCTTATGCACACTTCTTTCCCTTTACATATTTCTTATGCACACTTCTTTCCCTTTACATATTTCTTATGCACACTTCTTTCCCTTTACATATTTCTTATGCACATTTCTTTCCCTTTACATATTTCTTATGCACACTTCTTTCCCTTTACATATTTATTATGCACACTTCTTTCCCTTTACATATTTCTTATGCACACTTCTTTCCCTTTACATATTTCTTATGCACACTTCTTTCCCTTTACATATTTCGTATGCACACTTCTTTCCCTTTACATATTTCTTATGCACACTTCTTTCCTTTACATATTTCTTATGCACACTTATTTCCCTTTACATATTTCTTATGCACACTTCTTTCCCTTTACATATTTCGTATGCACACTTCTTTCCCTTTACATATTTAACTCGAGGGCTTGTCCCGACATCATGTGTTTATTTCTTATGCACACTTCTTTCCCTTTACATATTTCTTATGCACACTTCTTTCCCTTTACATATTTCTTATGCACACTTCTTTCCCTTTACATATTTCTTATGCACACTTCTTTCCCTTTACATATTTCTTATGCACACTTCTTTCCCTTTACATATTTCTTATGCACACTTCTTTCCCTTTACATATTTCTTATGCACACTTCTTTCCCTTTACATATTTCTTATGCACACTTCTTTCCCTTTACATATTTCTTATGCACACTTCTTTCCCTTTACATATTTTTTATGCACACTTCTTTCCCTTTACATATTTAACTCGAGGGCTTGTCCCCACATCATGTGTTTATTTCTTATGCACACTTCTTTCCCTTTACATATTTCTTATGCACACTTCTTTCCCTTTACATATTTCTTATGCACACTTCTTTCCCTTTACATATTTCTTATGCACACTTCTTTTCCTTTATTATTTCTTATGCACACTTCTTTCCCTTTACATATTTAACTTGAGGGCTTGTCCCGACATCATGTGTTTATTTCTTATGCACACTTCTTTCCCTTTACATATTTATTATGCACACTTCTTTCCCTTTACATATTTCTTATGCACACTTCTTTCCCTTTACATATTTCTTATGCACACTTCTTTCCCTTTACATATTTATTATGCACACTTCTTTCCCTTTACATATTTTTTATGCACACTTCTTTCCCTTTACATATTTAACACGAGGGCTTGTCCCCACATCATGTGTTTATTTCTTATGCACACTTCTTTCCCTTTACATATTTCTTATGCACACTTCTTTCCCTTTACATATTTCTTATGCACACTTCTTTCCCTTTACATATTTCTTATGCACACTTCTTTTCCTTTATTATTTCTTATGCACACTTCTTTCCCTTTACATATTTAACTTGAGGGCTTGTCCCGACATCATGTGTTTATTTCTTATGCACACTTCTTTCCCTTTACATATTTATTATGCACACTTCTTTCCCTTTACATATTTATTATGCACACTTCTTTCCCTTTACATATTTCTTATGCACACTTCTTTCCCTTTACATATTTCTTATGCACACTTCTTTCCCTTTACATATTTCTTATGCACACTTCTTTCCCTTTACATATTTCTTATGCACACTTCTTTCACTTTACATATTTCTTATGCACACTTCTTTCCCTTTACATATTTCTTATGCACACTTCTTTCTCTTTACATATTTCTTATGCACACTTCTTTCCCTTTACATATTTCTTATGCACACTTCTTTCCCTTTACATATTTCTTATGCACACTTCTTTCCCTTTACATATTTAACTCGAGGGCTTGTTCCCACATCATGTGTTTATTTCTTATGCACACTTCTTTCCCTTTACATATTTTTTATGCACACTTCTTTCCCTTTACATATTTAACTCGAGGGCTTGTTCCCACATCATGTGTTTATTTTTTATGCACACTTCTTTCCCTTTACATATTTCTTATGCACACTTCTTTCCCTTTACATATTTCTTATGCACACTTCTTTCCCTTTACATATTTCTTATGCACACTTCTTTCCCTTTACATATTTCTTATGCACACTTCTTTCACTTTACATATTTCTTATGCACACTTCTTTCCCTTTACATATTTCTTATGCACACTTCTTTCTCTTTACATATTTCTTATGCACACTTCTTTCCCTTTACATATTTCTTATGCACACTTCTTTCCCTTTACATATTTCTTATGCACACTTCTTTCCCTTTACATATTTAACTCGAGGGCTTGTTCCCACATCATGTGTTTATTTCTTATGCACACCTCTTTCCCTTTACATATTTTTTATGCACACTTCTTTCCCTTTACATATTTAACTCGAGGGCTTGTTCCCACATCATGTGTTTATTTCTTATGCACACTTCTTTCCTTTTACATATTTCTTATGCACACTTCTTTCCCTTTACATATTTCTTATGCACACTTCTTTCCCTTTACATATTTCTTATGCACACTTCTTTCCCTTTACATATTTCTTATGCACACTTCTTTCCCTTTACATATTTCTTATGCACACTTCTTTCCCTTTACATATTTCTTATGCACACTTCTTTCCCTTTACATATTTCTTATGCACACTTCTTTCCCTTTACATATTTCTTATGCACACTTCTTTCCCTTTACATATTTCTTATGCACACTTCTTTCCCTTTACATATTTCTTATGCACACTTCTTTCCCTTTACATATTTCTTATGCACACTTCTTTCCCTTTACATATTTCTTATGCACACTTCTTTCCCTTTACATATTTTTTATGCACACTTCTTTCCCTTTACATATTTCTTATGCACACTTCTTTCCCTTTACATATTTCTTATGCACACTTTTTTCCCTTTACATATTTCTTATGCACACTTCTTCCCTTTACATATTTCTTATGCACACTTCTTTCCCTTTACATATTTCTTATGCACACTTCTTTCCCTTTACATATTTCTTATGCACACTTCTTTCCCTTTACATATTTCTTATGCACACTTCTTTCCCTTTACATATTTCTTATGCACACTTCTTTCCCTTTACATATTTCTTATGCACACTTCTTTCCCTTTACATATTTCTTATGCACACTTCTTTCCCTTTACATATTTCTTATGCAACCTTCTTTCCCTTTACATATTTCTTATGCACACTTCTTTCCCTTTACATATTTCTTATGCACACTTCTTTCCCTTTATTATTTCTTATGCACACTTCTTTCCCTTTACATATTTAACTCGAGGGCTTGTCCCGACATCATGTGTTTATTTCTTATGCACACTTCTTTCCCTTTACATATTTCTTATGCACACTTCTTTCCCTTTACATATTTCTTATGCACACTTCTTTCCCTTTACATATTTCTTATGCACACTTCTTTCCCTTTACATATTTCTTATGCACACTTCTTTCCCTTTACATATTTCTTATGCACACTTCTTTCCCTTTACATATTTCTTATGCACACTTCTTTCCCTTTACATATTTCTTATGCACACTTCTTTCCCTTTACATATTTCTTATGCACACTTCTTTCCCTTTACATATTTCTTATGCACACTTCTTTCCCTTTATTATTTCTTATGCACACTTCTTTCCCTTTACATATTTAACTCGAGGGCTTGTCCCGACATCATGTGTTTATTTCCTATGCACACTTCTTTCCCTTTACATATTTCTTATGCACACTTTTTTCCCTTTACATATTTCTTATGCAAACTTCTTTCCCTTTACATATTTCTTATGCACACTTCTTTCCCTTTACATATTTCTTATGCACACTTCTTTCCCTTTACATATTTCTTATGCACACTTCTTTCCCTTTACATATTTCTTATGCACACTTCTTTCCTTTTACATATTTCTTATGCACACTTCTTTCCCTTTACATATTTCTTATGCACACTTCTTTCCCTTTACATATTTCTTATGCACACTTCTTTCCCTTTACATATTTCTTATGCACACTTCTTTCCCTTTACATATTTCTTATGCACACTTCTTTCCCTTTACATATTTCTTATGCACACTTCTTTCCCTTTACATATTTCTTATGCACACTTCTTTCCCTTTACATATTTCTTATGCACACTTCTTTCCCTTTACATATTTCTTATGCACACTTCTTTCCCTTTACATATTTCTTATGCACACTTCTTTCCCTTTACATATTTCTTATGCACACTTCTTTCCCTTTACATATTTCTTATGCACACTTCTTTCCCTTTACATATTTTTTATGCACACTTCTTTCCCTTTACATATTTCTTATGCACACTTCTTTCCCTTTACATATTTCTTATGCACACTTTTTTCCCTTTACATATTTCTTATGCACACTTCTTCCCTTTACATATTTCTTATGCACACTTCTTTCCCTTTACATATTTCTTATGCACACTTCTTTCCCTTTACATATTTCTTATGCACACTTCTTTCCCTTTACATATTTCTTATGCACACTTCTTTCCCTTTACATATTTCTTATGCACACTTCTTTCCCTTTACATATTTCTTATGCACACTTCTTTCCCTTTACATATTTCTTATGCACACTTCTTTCCCTTTACATATTTCTTATGCAACCTTCTTTCCCTTTACATATTTCTTATGCACACTTCTTTCCCTTTACATATTTCTTATGCACACTTCTTTCCCTTTATTATTTCTTATGCACACTTCTTTCCCTTTACATATTTAACTCGAGGGCTTGTCCCGACATCATGTGTTTATTTCTTATGCACACTTCTTTCCCTTTACATATTTCTTATGCACACTTCTTTCCCTTTACATATTTCTTATGCACACTTCTTTCCCTTTACATATTTCTTATGCACACTTCTTTCCCTTTACATATTTCTTATGCACACTTCTTTCCCTTTACATATTTCTTATGCACACTTCTTTCCCTTTACATATTTCTTATGCACACTTCTTTCCCTTTACATATTTCTTATGCACACTTCTTTCCCTTTACATATTTCTTATGCACACTTCTTTCCCTTTACATATTTCTTATGCACACTTCTTTCCCTTTATTATTTCTTATGCACACTTCTTTCCCTTTACATATTTAACTCGAGGGCTTGTCCCGACATCATGTGTTTATTTCCTATGCACACTTCTTTCCCTTTACATATTTCTTATGCACACTTTTTTCCCTTTACATATTTCTTATGCAAACTTCTTTCCCTTTACATATTTCTTATGCACACTTCTTTCCCTTTACATATTTCTTATGCACACTTCTTTCCCTTTACATATTTCTTATGCACACTTCTTTCCCTTTACATATTTCTTATGCACACTTCTTTCCCTTTACATATTTCTTATGCACACTTCTTTCCCTTTACATATTTCTTATGCACACTTCTTTCCCTTTACATATTTCTTATGCACACTTCTTTCCCTTTACATATTTCTTATGCACACTTCTTTCCCTTTACATATTTCTTATGCAAACTTCTTTCCCTTTACATATTTCTTATGCACACTTCTTTCCCTTTACATATTTCTTATGCACACTTCTTTCCCTTTACATATTTCTTATGCACACTTCTTTCCCTTTACATATTTCTTATGCACACTTCTTTCCCTTTACATATTTCTTATGCACACTTCTTTCCCTTTACATATTTCTTATGCACACTTCTTTCCCTTTACATATTTCTTATGCACACTTCTTTCCCTTTACATATTTCGTATGCACACTTCTTTCCCTTTACATATTTCTTATGCACACTTCTTTCCCTTTACATATTTCTTATGCACACTTTTTTCCCTTTACATATTTCTTATGCACACTTCTTTCCCTTTACATATTTCTTATGCACACTTCTTTCCCTTTACATATTTCTTATGCACACTTCTTTCCCTTTACATATTTCTTATGCACACTTCTTTCACTTTACATATTTCTTATGCACACTTCTTTCCCTTTACATATTTCTTATGCACACTTCTTTCCCTTTACATATTTCTTATGCACACTTCTTTCCCTTTACATATTTCTTATGCACACTTCTTTCCCTTTACATATTTCTTATGCACACTTCTTTCCCTTTACATATTTCTTATGCACACTTCTTTCCCTTTACATATTTCTTATGCACACTTCTTTCCCTTTACATATTTCTTATGCACACTTCTTTCCCTTTACATATTTAACTCGAGGGCTTGTTCCCACATCATGTGTTTATTTCTTATGCACACTTCTTTCCCTTTACATATTTTTTATGCACACTTCTTTCCCTTTACATATTTAACTCGAGGGCTTGTTCCCACATCATGTGTGTATTTCTTATGCACACTTCTTTCCCTTTACATATTTCTTATGCACACTTCTTTCCCTTTACATATTTCTTATGCACACTTCTTTCCCTTTACATATTTCTTATGCACACTTCTTTCCCTTTACATATTTCTTATGCACACTTCTTTCCCTTTACATATTTCTTATGCACACTTCTTTCCCTTTACATATTTCTTATGCACACTTCTTTCCCTTTACATATTTCTTATGCACACTTATTTCCCTTTACATATTTCTTATGCACACTTCTTTCCCTTTACATATTTCTTATGCACACTTCTTTCCCTTTAGATATTTCTTATGCACACTTCTTTCCCTTTACATATTTCTTATGCACACTTCTTTCCCTTTACATATTTCTTATGCACACTTCTTTCCCTTTACATATTTCTTATGCACACTTCTTTCCCTTTACATATTTCTTATGCACACTTCTTTCCCTTTACATATTTCTTATGCACACTTCTTTCCCTTTACATATTTCTTATGCACACTTCTTTCCCTTTACATATTTCTTATGCACACTTCTTTCCCTTTACATATTTCTTATGCACACTTCTTTCCCTTTACATATTTCTTATGCACACCTCTTTCCCTTTACATATTTAACTCGAGGGCTTGTTCCCACATCATGTGTTTATTTCTTATGCACACTTCTTTCCCTTTACATATTTCTTATGCACACTTCTTTCCCTTAACATATTTCTTATGCACACTTCTTTCCCTTTACATATTTCTTATGCACACTTCTTTCCCTTTACATATTTCTTATGCACACTTCTTTCCCTTTACATATTTCTTATGCACACTTCTTTCCCTTTACATATTTCTTATGCACACTTCTTTCCCTTTACATATTTCTTATGCACACTTCTTTCCCTTTACATATTTCTTATGCACACTTCTTTCACTTTACATATTTCTGATGCACACTTCTTTCCCTTTACGTATTTCTTATGCACACTTATTTCCCTTTACATATTTCTTATGCACACTTCTTTCCCTTTACATATTTCTTATGCACACTTCTTTCCCTTTACATATTTCTTATGCACACTTCTTTCCCTTTACATATTTAACTCGAGGGCTTGTTCCCACATCATGTGTTTATTTCTTATGCACACTTCTTTCCCTTTACATATTTCTTATGCACACTTCTTTCCCTTTACATATTTCTTATGCACACTTCGTTCCCTTTACATATTTAACTCGAGGGCTTGTTCCCACATCATGTGTTTATTTCTTATGCACACTTCTTTCCCTTTACATATTTCTTATGCACACTTCTTTCCCTTTACATATTTCCTATGCACACTTCTTTCCCTTTACATATTTCTTATGCACACTTCTTTCCCTTTACATATTTCTTATGCACACTTCTTTCCCTTTACATATTTCTTATGCACACTTCTTTCCCTTTACATATTTCTTATGCACACTTCTTTCCCTTTACATATTTCTTATGCACACTTCTTTCCCTTTACATATTTCTTATGCACACTCCTTTCCCTTTACATATTTCTTATGCACACTTCTTTCCCTTTACATATTTCTTATGCACACTTCTTTCCCTTTACATATTTCTTATGCACACTTCTTTCCCTTTACATATTTCTTATGCACACTTCTTTCCCTTTACATATTTCTTATGCACACTTCTTTCCCTTTACATATTTCTTATGCACACTTCTTTCCCTTTACATATTTCTTATGCACACTTCTTTCCCTTTTCATATTTCTTATGCACACTTCTTTCCCTTTACATATTTCTTATGCACACTTCTTTCCCTTTACATATTTCTTATGCACACTTCTTTCCCTTTACATATTTCTTATGCACACTTCTTTCCCTTTACATATATCGTATGCACACTTCTTTCCCTTTACATATTTCTTATGCACACTTCTTTCCCTTTACATATTTCTTATGCACACTTCTTTCCCTTTACATATTTCTTATGCACACTTCTTTCCCTTTACATATTTCTTATGCACACTTCTTTCCCTTTACATATTTCTTATGCACACTTCTTTCCCTTTACATATTTCTTATGCACACTTCTTTCCCTTTACATATTTCTTATGCACACTTCTTTCCCTTTACATATTTCTTATGCACACTTCTTTCCCTTTAGATATTTCTTATGCACACTTCTTTCCCTTTACATATTTCTTATGCACACTTCTTTCCCTTTACATATTTCTTATGCACACTTCTTTCCCTTTACATATTTCTTATGCACACTTCTTTCCCTTTACATATTTCTTATGCACACTTCTTTCCCTTTACATATTTCTTATGCACACTTCATTCCCTTTACATATTTAACTCGAGGGCTTGTCCCGACATCATGTGTTTATTTCTTATGCACACTTCTTTCCCTTTACATATTTCTTATGCACACTTCTTTCCCTTTACATATTTCTTATGCACACTTCTTTCCCTTTACATATTTCTTATGCACACTTCTTTCCCTTTACATATTTCTTATGCACACTTCTTTCCCTTTACATATTTCTTATGCACACTTCTTTCCCTTTACATATTCCTTATGCACGCTTCTTTCCCTTTACATATTTCTTATGCACACTTCTTTCCCTTTACATATTTCTTATGCACACTTCTTTCCCTTTACATATTTCTTATGCACACTTCTTTCCCTTTATTATTTCTTATGCACACTTCTTTCCCTTTACATATTTAACTCGAGGGCTTGTCCCGACATCATGTGTTTATTTCTTATGCACACTTCTTTCCCTTTACATATTTTTTATGCACGCTTCTTTCCCTTTACATATTTCTTATGCACACTTCTTTCCCTTTACATATTTCTTATGCACGCTTCTTTCCCTTTACATATTTCTTATGCACACTTCTTTCCCTTTACATATTTCTTATGCACACTTCTTTCCCTTTACATATTTCTTATGCACACTTCTTTCCCTTTACATATTTCTTATGCACACTTCTTTCCCTTTACATATTTCTTATGCACACTTCTTTCCCTTTACATATTTCTTATGCACACTTCTTTCCCTTTACATATTTCTTATGCACACTTCTTTCCCTTTACATATTTCTTATGCACACTTCTTTCCCTTTACATATTTCTTATGCACACTTCTTTCCCTTTACATATTTCTTATGCACACTTCTTTCCCTTTACATATTTCTTATGCACACTTCTTTCCCTTTACATATTTCTTATGCACACTTCTTTCCCTTTACATATTTCTTATGCACACTTCTTTCCCTTTACATATTTCTTATGCACACTTCTTTCCCTTTACATATTTCTTATGCACACTTCTTTCCCTTTACATATTTCTTATGCACACTTCTTTCCCTTTACATATTTATTATGCACACTTCTTTCCCTTTACATATTTCTTATGCACACTTCTTTCCCTTTACATATTTCTTATGCACACTTCTTTCCCTTTACATATTTCTTATGCACACTTCTTTCCCTTTACATATTTCTTATGCACACTTCTTTCCCTTTACATATTTCTTATGCACACTTCTTTCCCTTTACATATTTCTTATGCACACTTCTTTCCCTTTACATATTTCTTATGCACACTTCTTTCCCTTTACATATTTCTTATGCACACTTCTTTCCCTTTACATATTTCTTATGCACGCTTCTTTCCCTTTACATATTTCTTATGCACACTTCTTTCCCTTTACATATTTCTTATGCACACTTCTTTCCCTTTACATATTTCTTATGCACACTTCTTTCCCTTTATTATTTCTTATGCACACTTCTTTCCCTTTACATATTTAACTCGAGGGCTTGTCCCGACATCATGTTTTTATTTCTTATGCACACTTCTTTCCCTTTACATATTTTTTATGCACACTTCTTTCCCTTTACATATTTCTTATGCACACTTCTTTCCCTTTACATATTTCTTATGCACACTTCTTTCCCTTTACATATTTCTTATGCACACTTCTTTCCCTTTACATATTTCTTATGCACACTTCTTTCCCTTTACATATTTCTTATGCACACTTCTTTCCCTTTACATATTTCTTATGCACACTTCTTTCCCTTTACATATTTCTTATGCACACTTCTTTCCCTTTACATATTTCTTATGCACACTTCTTTCCCTTTACATATTTCTTATGCACACTTCTTTCCCTTTACATATTTCTTATGCACACTTCTTTCCCTTTACATATTTCTTATGCACACTTCTTTCCCTTTACATATTTCTTATGCACACTTCTTTCCCTTTACATATTTCTTATGCACACTTCTTTCCCTTTACATATTTCTTATGCACACTTCTTTCCCTTTACATATTTCTTATGCACACTTCTTTCCCTTTACATATTTCTTATGCACACTTCTTTCCTTTACATATTTCTTATGCACACTTCTTTCCCTTTACATATTTCTTATGCACACTTCTTTCCCTTTACATATTTCGTATGCACACTTCTTTCCCTTTACATATTTAACTCGAGGGATTGTCCCGACATCATGTGTTTATTTCTTATGCACACTTCTTTCCCTTTACATATTTCTTATGCACACTTCTTTCCCTTTACATATTTCTTATGCACACTTCTTTCCCTTTACATATTTCTTATGCACACTTCTTTCCCTTTACATATTTCTTATGCACACTTCTTTCCCTTTACATATTTCTTATGCACACTTCTTTCCCTTTACATATTTCTTATGCACACTTCTTTCCCTTTAGATATTTCTTATGCACACTTCTTTCCCTTTACATATTTCTTATGCACACTTCTTTCCCTTTACATATTTCTTATGCACACTTCTTTCCCTTTACATATTTCTTATGCACACTTCTTTCCCTTTACATATTTCTTATGCACACTTCTTTCCCTTTACATATTTCTTATGCACACTTCATTCCCTTTACATATTTAACTCGAGGGCTTGTTCCCACATCATGTGTTTATTTCTTATGCACACTTATTTCCCTTTACATATTTCTTATGCACACTTCTTTCCCTTTACATATTTCTTATGCACACTTCTTTCCCTTTACATATTTCTTATGCACACTTCTTTCCCTTTACATATTTCTTATGCACACTTTTTCCCTTTACATATTTCTTATGCACACTTCTTTCCCTTTACATATTTCTTATGCACACTTCTTTCCCTTTACATATTTCTTATGCACACTTCTTTCCCTTTACATATTTCTTATGCACACTTCTTTCCCTTTACATATTTCTAATGCACACTTCTTTCCTTTACATATTTCTTATGCACACTTATTTCCCTTTACATATTTCTTATGCACACTTCTTTCCCTTTACATATTTCTTATGCACACTTCTTTCCCTTTACATATTTCTTATGCACACTTCTTTCCCTTTACATATTTCTTATGCACACTTCTTTCCCTTTACATATTTCTTATGCACACTTCTTTCCCTTTACATATTTCTTATGCACACTTCTTTCCCTTTACATATTTCTTATGCACACTTCTTTCCCTTTACATATTTCTTATGCACGCTTCTTTCCCTTTACATATTTCTTATGCACATTTATTTCCCTTTACATATTTCTTATGCACACTTCTTTCCCTTTACATATTTCTTATGCACACTTCTTTCCCTTTATTATTTCTTATGCACACTTCTTTCCCTTCACATATTTAACTCGAGGGCTTGTCCCGACATCATGTGTTTATTTCTTATGCACACTTCTTTCCCTTTACATATTTCTTATGCACACTTCTTTCCCTTTACATATTTCTTATGCACACTTCTTTCCCTTTACATATTTCTTATGCACACTTCTTTCCCTTTACATATTTCTTATGCACACTTCTTTCCCTTTACATATTTCTTATGCACACTTCTTTCCCTTTACATATTCCTTATGCACGCTTCTTTCCCTTTACATATTTCTTATGCACACTTCTTTCCCTTTACATATTTCTTATGCACACTTCTTTCCCTTTACATATTTCTTATGCACACTTCTTTCCCTTTATTATTTCTTATGCACACTTCTTTCCCTTTACATATTTAACTCGAGGGCTTGTCCCGACATCATGTGTTTATTTCTTATGCACACTTCTTTCCCTTTACATATTTCTTATGCACGCTTCTTTCCCTTTACATATTTCTTATGCACACTTCTTTCCCTTTACATATTTCTTATGCACGCTTCTTTCCCTTTACATATTTCTTATGCACACTTCTTTCCCTTTACATATTTCTTATGCACACTTCTTTCCCTTTACATATTTCTTATGCACACTTCTTTCCCTTTACATATTTCTTATGCACACTTCTTTCCCTTTACATATTTCTTATGCACACTTCTTTCCCTTTACATATTTCTTATGCACACTTCTTTCCCTTTACATATTTCTTATGCACACTTCTTTCCCTTTACATATTTCTTATGCACACTTCTTTCCCTTTACATATTTCTTATGCACACTTCTTTCCCTTTACATATTTCTTATGCACACTTCTTTCCCTTTACATATTTCTTATGCACACTTCTTTCCCTTTACATATTTCTTATGCACACTTCTTTCCCTTTACATATTTCTTATGCACACTTCTTTCTCTTTACATATTTCTTATGCACACTTCTTTCCCTTTACATATTTCTTATGCACACTTCTTTCCCTTTACATATTTCTTATGCACACTTCTTTCCCTTTACATATTTATTATGCACACTTCTTTCCCTTTACATATTTATTATGCACACTTCTTTCCCTTTACATATTTCTTATGCACACTTCTTTCCCTTTACATATTTCTTATGCACACTTCTTTCCCTTTACATATTTCTTATGCACACTTCTTTCCCTTTACATATTTCTTATGCACACTTCTTTCCCTTTACATATTTCTTATGCACACTTCTTTCCCTTTACATATTTCTTATGCACACTTCTTTCCCTTTACATATTTCTTATGCACACTTCTTTTTCTTTACATATTTCTTATGCACGCTTCTTTCCCTTTACATATTTCTTATGCACACTTCTTTCCCTTTACATATTTCTTATGCACACTTCTTTCCCTTTACATATTTCTTATGCACACTTCTTTCCCTTTATTATTTCTTATGCACACTTCTTTCCCTTTACATATTTAACTCGAGGGCTTGTCCCGACATCATGTTTTTATTTCTTATGCACACTTCTTTCCCTTTACATATTTTTTATGCACACTTCTTTCCCTTTACATATTTCTTATGCACACTTCTTTCCCTTTACATATTTCTTATGCACACTTCTTTCCCTTTACATATTTCTTATGCACACTTCTTTCCCTTTACATATTTCTTATGCACACTTCTTTCCCTTTACATATTTCTTATGCACACTTCTTTCCCTTTACATATTTCTTATGCACACTTCTTTCCCTTTACATATTTCTTATGCACACTTCTTTCCCTTTACATATTTCTTATGCACACTTCTTTCCCTTTACATATTTCTTATGCACACTTCTTTCCCTTTACATATTTCTTATGCACACTTCTTTCCCTTTACATATTTCTTATGCACACTTCTTTCCCTTTACATATTTCTTATGCACACTTCTTTCCCTTTACATATTTCTTATGCACACTTCTTTCCCTTTACATATTTCTTATGCACACTTCTTTCCCTTTACATATTTCTTATGCACACTTCTTTCCCTTTACATATTTCTTATGCACACTTCTTTCCCTTTACATATTTCTTATGCACACTTCTTTCCTTTACATATTTCTTATGCACACTTCTTTCCCTTTACATATTTCTTATGCACACTTCTTTCCCTTTACATATTTCGTATGCACACTTCTTTCCCTTTACATATTTAACTCGAGGGATTGTCCCGACATCATGTGTTTATTTCTTATGCACACTTCTTTCCCTTTACATATTTCTTATGCACACTTCTTTCCCTTTACATATTTCTGATGCACACTTCTTTCCCTTTACATATTTCTTATGCACACTTCTTTCCCTTTACATATTTCTTATGCACACTTCTTTCCCTTTACATATTTCTTATGCACACTTCTTTCCCTTTACATATTTCTTATGCACACTTCTTTCCATTTACATATTTCTTATGCACACTTCCTTCCCTTTACATATTTCTTATGCACACTTCTTTCCCTTTACATATTTCTTATGCACACTTCTTTCCCTTTACATATTTCGTATGCACACTTCTTTCCCTTTACATATTTCTTATGCACACTTCTTTCCCTTTCCGTATTTCTTATGCACACTTCTTTCCCTTTACATATTTCTTATGCAACCTTCTTTCCCTTTACATATTTCTTATGCACACTTCTTTCCCTTTACATATTTCTTATGCACACTTCTTTCCCTTTACATATTTCTTATGCACACTTCTTTCCCTTTATTATTTCTTATGCACACTTCTTTCCCTTTACATATTTAACTCGAGGGCTTGTCCCGACATCATGTGTTTATTTCTTATGCACACTTCTTTCCCTTTACATATTTCTTATGCACACTTCTTTCCCTTTACATATTTCTTATGCACACTTCTTTCCCTTTACATATTTCTTATGCACACTTCTTTCCCTTTACATATTTCTTATGCACACTTCTTTCCCTTTACATATTTCTTATGCACACTTCTTTCCCTTTACATATTTCTTATGCACACTTCTTTCCCTTTACATATTTCTTATGCACACTTCTTTCCCTTTACATATTTCTTATGCACGCTTCTTTCCCTTTACATATTTCTTATGCACGCTTCTTTCCCTTTACATATTTCTTATGCACACTTCTTTCCCTTTACATATTTCTTATGCACACTTCTTTCCCTTTATTATTTCTTTTGCACACTTCTTTCCCTTTACATATTTAACTCGAGGGCTTGTCCCGACATCATGTGTTTATTTCTTATGCACACTTCTTTCCCTTTACATATTTCTTATGCACACTTCTTTCCCTTTACATATTTCTTATGCACACTTCTTTCCCTTTACATATTTCTTATGCACACTTCTTTCCCTTTACATATTTCTTATGCACACTTCTTTCCCTTTACATATTTCTTATGCACACTTCTTTCCCTTTACATAATTTCTTATGCACACTTCTTTCCCTTTACATATTTCTTATGCACACTTCTTCCCCTTTACATATTTCTTATGCACACTTCTTTCCCTTTACATATTTCTTATGCACACTTCTTTCCCTTTACATATTTCTTATGCACACTTCTTTCCCTTTACATATTTCTTATGCACACTTCTTTCCCTTTACATATTTCTTATGCACACTTCTTTCCCTTTACATATTTCTTATGCACACTTCTTTCCCTTTACATATTTCTTATGCACACTTCTTTCCCTTTACATATTTCTTATGCACACTTCTTTCCCTTTACATATTTCTTATGCACACTTCTTTCCCTTTACATATTTCTTATGCACGCTTCTTTCCCTTTACATATTTCTTATGCACACTTCTTTCCCTTTACATATTTCTTATGCACACTTCTTTCCCTTTACATATTTCTTATGCACACTTCTTTCCCTTTACATATTTCTTATGCACACTTCTTTCCCTTTACATATTTCTTATGCACATTTCTTTCCCTTTACATATTTCTTATGCACACTTCTTTCCCTTTACATATTTCTTATGCACACTTCTTTCCCTTTACATATTTCTTATGCACACTTCTTTCCCTTTACATATTTCTTATGCACACTTCTTTCCCTTTACATATTTCGTATGCACACTTCTTTCCCTTTACATATTTCTTATGCACACTTCTTTCCTTTACATATTTCTTATGCACACTTATTTCCCTTTACATATTTCGTATGCACACTTCTTTCCCTTTACATATTTAACTCGAGGGCTTGTCCCGACATCATGTGTTTATTTCTTATGCACACTTCTTTCCCTTTACATATTTCTTATGCACACTTCTTTCCCTTTACATATTTCTTATGCACACTTCTTTCCCTTTACATATTTCTTATGCACACTTCTTTCCCTTTACATATTTCTTATGCACACTTCTTTCCCTTTACATATTTCTTATGCACACTTCTTTCCCTTTACATATTTCTTATGCACACTTCTTTCCCTTTACATATTTCTTATGCACACTTCTTTCCCTTTACATATTTCTTATGCACACTTCTTTCCCTTTACATATTTTTTATGCACACTTCTTTCCCTTTACATATTTAACTCGAGGGCTTGTCCCCACATCATGTGTTTATTTCTTATGCACACTTCTTTCCCTTTACATATTTCTTATGCACACTTCTTTCCCTTTACATATTTCTTATGCACACTTCTTTCCCTTTACATATTTCTTATGCACACTTCTTTTCCTTTATTATTTCTTATGCACACTTCTTTCCCTTTACATATTTAACTTGAGGGCTTGTCCCGACATCATGTGTTTATTTCTTATGCACACTTCTTTCCCTTTACATATTTATTATGCACACTTCTTTCCCTTTACATATTTCTTATGCACACTTCTTTCCCTTTACATATTTCTTATGCACACTTCTTTCCCTTTACATATTTATTATGCACACTTCTTTCCCTTTACATATTTTTTATGCACACTTCTTTCCCTTTACATATTTAACTCGAGGGCTTGTCCCCACATCATGTGTTTATTTCTTATGCACACTTCTTTCCCTTTACATATTTCTTATGCACACTTCTTTCCCTTTACATATTTCTTATGCACACTTCTTTCCCTTTACATATTTCTTATGCACACTTCTTTTCCTGTATTATTTCTTATGCACACTTCTTTCCCTTTACATATTTAACTTGAGGGCTTGTCCCGACATCATGTGTTTATTTCTTATGCACACTTCTTTCCCTTTACATATTTATTATGCACACTTCTTTCCCTTTACATATTTATTATGCACACTTCTTTCCCTTTACATATTTCTTATGCACACTTCTTTCCCTTTACATATTTCTTATGCACACTTCTTTCCCTTTACATATTTCTTATGCACACTTCTTTCCCTTTACATATTTCTTATGCACACTTCTTTCACTTTACATATTTCTTATGCACACTTCTTTCCCTTTACATATTTCTTATGCACACTTCTTTCTCTTTACATATTTCTTATGCACACTTCTTTCCCTTTACATATTTCTTATGCACACTTCTTTCCCTTTACATATTTCTTATGCACACTTCTTTCCCTTTACATATTTAACTCGAGGGCTTGTTCCCACATCATGTGTTTATTTCTTATGCACACTTCTTTCCCTTTACATATTTTTTATGCACACTTCTTTCCCTTTACATATTTAACTCGAGGGCTTGTTCCCACATCATGTGTTTATTTCTTATGCACACTTCTTTCCCTTTACATATTTCTTATGCACACTTCTTTCCCTTTACATATTTCTTATGCACACTTCTTTCCCTTTACATATTTCTTATGCACACTTCTTTCCCTTTACATATTTCTTATGCACACTTCTTTCACTTTACATATTTCTTATGCACACTTCTTTCCCTTTACATATTTCTTATGCACACTTCTTTCTCTTTACATATTTCTTATGCACACTTCTTTCCCTTTACATATTTCTTATGCACACTTCTTTCCCTTTACATATTTCTTATGCACACTTCTTTCCCTTTACATATTTAACTCGAGGGCTTGTTCCCACATCATGTGTTTATTTCTTATGCACACCTCTTTCCCTTTACATATTTTTTATGCACACTTCTTTCCCTTTACATATTTAACTCGAGGGCTTGTTCCCACATCATGTGTTTATTTCTTATGCACACTTCTTTCCTTTTACATATTTCTTATGCACACTTCTTTCCCTTTACATATTTCTTATGCACACTTCTTTCCCTTTACATATTTCTTATGCACACTTCTTTCCCTTTACATATTTCTTATGCACACTTCTTTCCCTTTACATATTTCTTATGCACACTTCTTTCCCTTTACATATTTCTTATGCACACTTCTTTCCCTTTACATATTTCTTATGCACACTTCTTTCCCTTTACATATTTCTTATGCACACTTCTTTCCCTTTACATATTTCTTATGCACACTTCTTTCCCTTTACATATTTCTTATGCACACTTCTTTCCCTTTACATATTTCTTATGCACACTTCTTTCCCTTTACATATTTCTTATGCACACTTCTTTCCCTTTACATATTTTTTATGCACACTTCTTTCCCTTTACATATTTCTTATGCACACTTCTTTCCCTTTACATATTTCTTATGCACACTTTTTTCCCTTTACATATTTCTTATGCACACTTCTTCCCTTTACATATTTCTTATGCACACTTCTTTCCCTTTACATATTTCTTATGCACACTTCTTTCCCTTTACATATTTCTTATGCACACTTCTTTCCCTTTACATATTTCTTATGCACACTTCTTTCCCTTTACATATTTCTTATGCACACTTCTTTCCCTTTACATATTTCTTATGCACACTTCTTTCCCTTTACATATTTCTTATGCACACTTCTTTCCCTTTACATATTTCTTATGCAACCTTCTTTCCCTTTACATATTTCTTATGCACACTTCTTTCCCTTTACATATTTCTTATGCACACTTCTTTCCCTTTATTATTTCTTATGCACACTTCTTTCCCTTTACATATTTAACTCGAGGGCTTGTCCCGACATCATGTGTTTATTTCTTATGCACACTTCTTTCCCTTTACATATTTCTTATGCACACTTCTTTCCCTTTACATATTTCTTATGCACACTTCTTTCCCTTTACATATTTCTTATGCACACTTCTTTCCCTTTACATATTTCTTATGCACACTTCTTTCCCTTTACATATTTCTTATGCACACTTCTTTCCCTTTACATATTTCTTATGCACACTTCTTTCCCTTTACATATTTCTTATGCACACTTCTTTCCCTTTACATATTTCTTATGCACACTTCTTTCCCTTTACATATTTCTTATGCACACTTCTTTCCCTTTATTATTTCTTATGCACACTTCTTTCCCTTTACATATTTAACTCGAGGGCTTGTCCCGACATCATGTGTTTATTTCCTATGCACACTTCTTTCCCTTTACATATTTCTTATGCACACTTTTTTCCCTTTACATATTTCTTATGCAAACTTCTTTCCCTTTACATATTTCTTATGCACACTTCTTTCCCTTTACATATTTCTTATGCACACTTCTTTCACTTTACATATTTCTTATGCACACTTCTTTCCCTTTACATATTTCTTATGCACACTTCTTTCCCTTTACATATTTCTTATGCACACTTCTTTCCCTTTACATATTTCTTATGCACACTTCTTTCCCTTTACATATTTCTTATGCACACTTCTTTCCCTTTACATATTTCTTATGCACACTTCTTTCCCTTTACATATTTCTTATGCACACTTCTTTCCCTTTACATATTTCTTATGCACACTTCTTTCCCTTTACATATTTAACTCGAGGGCTTGTTCCCACATCATGTGTTTATTTCTTATGCACACTTCTTTCCCTTTACATATTTTTTATGCACACTTCTTTCCCTTTACATATTTAACTCGAGGGCTTGTTCCCACATCATGTGTGTATTTATTATGCACACTTCTTTCCCTTTACATATTTCTTATGCACACTTCTTTCCCTTTACATATTTCTTATGCACACTTCTTTCCCTTTACATATTTCTTATGCACACTTCTTTCCCTTTACATATTTCTTATGCACACTTCTTTCCCTTTACATATTTCTTATGCACACTTCTTTCCCTTTATTATTTCTTATGCACACTTCTTTCCCTTTACATATTTAACTCGAGGGCTTGTCCCGACATCATGTGTTTATTTCCTATGCACACTTCTTTCCCTTTACATATTTCTTATGCACACTTTTTTCCCTTTACATATTTCTTATGCAAACTTCTTTCCCTTTACATATTTCTTATGCACACTTCTTTCCCTTTACATATTTCTTATGCACACTTCTTTCCCTTTACATATTTCTTATGCACACTTCTTTCCCTTTACATATTTCTTATGCACACTTCTTTCCCTTTACATATTTCTTATGCACACTTCTTTCCCTTTACATATTTCTTATGCACACTTCTTTCCCTTTACATATTTTTTATGCACACTTCTTTCCCTTTACATATTTCTTATGCACACTTCTTTCCCTTTACATATTTCTTATGCACACTTCTTTCCCTTTACATATTTCTTATGCACACTTCTTTCCCTTTACATATTTCTTATGCACACTTCTTTCCCTTTACATATTTCTTATGCACACTTCTTTCCCTTTACATATTTCTTATGCACACTTCTTTCCCTTTACATATTTCTTATGCACACTTCTTTCCCTTTACATATTTCTTATGCACACTTCTTTCCCTTTACATATTTCTTATGCACACTTCTTTCCCTTTACATATTTCGTATGCACACTTCTTTCCCTTTACATATTTCTTATGCACACTTCTTTCCCTTTACATATTTCTTATGCACACTTCTTTCCCTTTACATATTTCTTATGCACACTTCTTTCCCTTTACATATTTCTTATGCACACTTCTTTCCCTTTACATATTTCTTATGCACACTTCTTTCCCTTTACATATTTCTTATGCACACTTCTTTCCCTTTACATATTTCTTATGCACACTTCTTTCCCTTTACATATTTCTTATGCACACTTCTTTCCCTTTACATATTTCTTATGCACACTTCTTTCCCTTTACATATTTCTTATGCACACTTCTTTCCCTTTACATATTTCTTATGCACACTTCTTTCCCTTTACATATTTATTATGCACACTTCTTTCACTTTACATATTTCTTATGCACACTTCTTTCCCTTTACATATTTTTTATGCACACTTCTTTCCCTTTACATATTTATTATGCACACTTCTTTCCCTTTACATATTTCTTATGCACACTTCTTTCCCTTAACATATTTCTTATGCACACTTCTTTCCCTTTACATATTTATTATGCACACTTCTTTCCCTTTACATATTTATTATGCACACTTCTTTCCCTTTACATATTTCTTATGCACACTTCTTTCCATTTACATATTTCTTATGCACACTTCTTTCCCTTTACATATTTCTTATGCACACTTCTTTCCCTTTACATATTTCTTATGCACACTTCTTTCCCTTTACATATTTCTTATGCACACTTCTTTCCCTTTACATATTTCTTATGCACACTTCTTTCCCTTTACATATTTCTTATGCACACTTCTTTCCCTTTACATATTTCTTATGCACACTTCTTTCCCTTTACATATTTAACTCGAGGGCTTGTCCCGACATCATGTGTTTATTTCTTATGCACACTTCTTTCCCTTAACATATTTCTTATGCACACTTCTTTCCCTTAACATATTTAACTCGAGGGCTTGTTCCCACATCATGTGTTTATTTCTTATGCACACTTCATTCCCTTTACATATTTCTTATGCACACTTCTTTCCCTTTACATATTTCTTATGCACACTTCTTTCCCTTTACATATTTCTTATGCACACTTCTTTCCCTTTACATATTTCTTATGCACACTTCTTTTCCTTTACATATTTCTTATGCACACTTCTTTCCCTTAACATATTTCTTATGCACACTTCTTTCCCTTTACATATTTCTTATGCACACTTCTTTCCATTTACATATTTCTTATGCACACTTCTTTCCCTTTACATATTTCTTATGCACACTTCTTTCCCTTTACATATTTCTTATGCACACTTCTTTCCCTTTACATATTTCTTATGCACACTTCTTTCCCTTTACATATTTCTTATGCACACTTATTTCCCTTTACATATTTCTTATGCACACTTCTTTCCCTTTACATATTTCTTATGCACACTTCTTTCCCTTTACATATTTCTTATGCACACTTCTTTCCCTTTACATATTTCTGATGCACACTTCTTTCCCTTTACATATTTCTGATGCACACTTCTTTCCCTTTACATATTTCTTATGCACACTTCTTTCCCTTTACATATTTCTTATGCACACTTCTTTCCCTTTACACATTTCTTATGCACACTTCTTTCCCTTTACATATTTCTTATGCACACTTCTTTCCCTTTACATATTTCTTATGCACACTTCTTTCCCTTTACATATTTCTTATGCACACTTCTTTCCCTTTACATATTTCTTATGCACACTTCTTTCCCTTTACATATTTCTTATGCACACTTCTTTCCCTTTACATATTTCTTATGCACACTTCTTTCCCTTTACATATTTCTTATGCACACTTCTTTCCCTTTACATATTTCTTATGCACACTTCTTTCCCTTTACATATTTCTTATGCACACTTCTTTCCCTTAACATATTTAACTCGAGGGCTTGTTCCCACATCATGTGTTTATTTCTTATGCACACTTCATTCCCTTTACATATTTCTTATGCACACTTCTTTCCCTTTACATATTTCTTATGCACACTTCTTTCCCTTTACATATTTCTTATGCACACTTCTTTCCCTTTACATATTTCTTATGCACACTTCTTTCCCTTTACATATTTCTTATGCACACTTCTTTCCCTTTACATATTTCTTATGCACACTTCTTTCCCTTTACATATTTCTTATGCACACTTCTTTCCCTTTACATATTTAACTCGAGGGCTTGTCCCGACATCATGTGTTTATTTCTTATGCACACTTCTTTCCCTTTGCATATTTCTTATGCACACTTCTTTCCCTTTACATATTTCTTATGCACACTTCTTTCCCTTTACATATTTCTTAGGCACACTTCTTTCCCTTTACATATTTC
Source organism: Crossaster papposus (assembly GCA_037893245.1). Lineage (NCBI taxonomy): Eukaryota > Metazoa > Echinodermata > Asteroidea > Velatida > Solasteridae > Crossaster > Crossaster papposus. The sequence goes on along the minus strand of JBAIAA010001240.1, from coordinate 13,197 downwards.
TTATGCACACTTCTTTCCCTTTATATATTTCTTATGCACACTTCTTTCCCTTTACATATTTCTTATGCACACTTCTTTCCCTTTACATATTTCTTATGCACACTTCTTTCCCTTTACATATTTCTTATGCACACTTCTTTCCCTTTACATATTTCTTATGCACACTTCTTTCCCTTTACATATTTCTTATGCACACTTCTTTCCCTTTACATATTTCTTATGCACACTTCTTTCCCTTTACATATTTCTTATGCACACTTCTTTCCCTTTACATATTTCTTATGCACACTTCTTTCCCTTTACATATTTCTTATGCACACTTCTTTCCCTTTACATATTTCTTATGCACACTTCTTTCCCTTTACATATTTCTTATGCACACTTCTTTCCCTTTACATATTTCTTATGCACACTTCTTTCCCTTTACATATTTCTTATGCACACTTCTTTCCCTTTACATATTTCTTATGCACACTTCTTTCCCTTTACATATTTCTTATGCACACTTCTTTCCCTTTACATATTTCTTATGCACACTTCTTTCCCTTTACATATTTCTTATGCACACTTCTTTCCCTTTACATATTTCTTATGCACACTTCTTTCCCTTTACATATTTCTTATGCACACTTCTTTCCCTTTACATATTTCTTATGCACACTTCTTTCCATTTACATATTTCTTATGCACACTTCTTTCCCTTTACATATTTCTTATGCACACTTCTTTCCCTTTACATATTTCTTATGCACACTTCTTTCCCTTTACATATTTCTTATGCACACTTCTTTCCCTTTACATATTTCTTATGCACACTTCTTTCCCTTTACATATTTCTTATGCACACTTCTTTCCCTTTACATATTTCTTATGCACACTTCTTTCCCTTTACATATTTCTTATGCACACTTCTTTCCCTTTACATATTTCGTATGCACACTTCTTTCCCTTAACATATTTAACTCAAGGGCTTGTTCCCACATCATGTGTTTATTTCTTATGCACACTTATTTCCCTTTACATATTTAACTCGAGGGCTTGTTCCCACATCATGTGTTTATTTCTTATGCACACTTCATTCCCTTTACATATTTCTTATGCACACTTCTTTCCCTTTACATATTTCTTATGCACACTTCTTTCCCTTTACATATTTCTTATGCACACTTCTTTCCCTTTACATATTTCTTATGCACACTTCTTTCCCTTTACATATTTCTTATGCACACTTCTTTCCCTTTACATATTTCTTATGCACACTTCTTTCCCTTTACATATTTCTTATGCACACTTCTTTCCCTTTACATATTTCTTATGCACACTTCTTTCCCTTTACATATTTCTTATGCACACTTCTTTCCCTTTACATATTTCTTATGCACACTTCTTTCCCTTTACATATTTCTTATGCACACTTCTTTCCCTTTACATATTTCTTATGCACACTTCTTTCCCTTTACATATTTCTTATGCACACTTCTTTCCCTTTACATATTTCTTATGCACACTTCTTTCCCTTTACATATGTCTTATGCACACTTCTTTCCCTTTACATATTTCTTATGCACACTTCTTTCCCTGTACATATTTCTTATGCACACTTCTTTCCCTTTACATATTTCTTATGCACACTTCTTTCCCTTTACATATTTCTTATGCACACTTCTTTCCCTTTACATATTTCTTATGCACACTTCTTTCCCATTACATATTTCTTATGCACACTTCTTTCCCTTTACATATTTCTTATGCACACTTCTTTCCCTTTACATATTTCTTATGCACACTTCTTTCCCTTTAAATATTTCTTATGCACACTTCTTTCCCTTTACATATTTCTTATGCACACTTCTTTCCCTTTACATATTCCTTATGCACACTTCTTTCCCTTTACATATTTCTTATGCACACTTCTTTCCCTTTACATATTTCTTATGCACACTTCTTTCCCTTTACATATTTCTTATGCACATTTCTTTCCCTTTACATATTTCTTATGCACACTTCTTTCCCTTTACATATTTCTTATGCACACTACTTCTTTCCCTTTACATATTTCTTATGCACACTTCTTTCCCTTTACATATTTCTTATGAACACTTCTTTCCCTTTACATATTTCTTATGCACACTTCTTTCCCTTTACATATTTCTTATGCACACTTCTTTCCCTTTACATATTTCTTATGCACACTTCTTTCCCTTTACATATTTCTTATGCACACTTCTTTCCCTTTACATATTTCTTATGCACACTTCTTTCCCTTTACATATTTCTTATGCACACTTCTTTCCCTTTACATTTTTCTTATGCACACTTCTTTCCCTTTACATATTTCTTATGCACACTTCTTTCCCTTTACATATTTATTATGCACACTTCTTTCCCTTTACATATTTCCTATGCACACTTCTTTCCCTTTACATATTTCTTATGCACACTTCTTTCCCTTTACATATTTCTTATGCACACTTCTTTCCCCTTACATATTTCTTATGCACACTTCTTTCCCTTTACATATTTCTTATGCACACTTCTTTCCCTTTACATATTTCTTATGCACACTTCTTTCCCTTTACATATTTCTTATGCACACTTCTTTCCCTTTACATATTTCTTATGCACACTTCTTTCCCTTTATTATTTCTTATGCACACTTCTTTCCCTTAACATATTTAACTCGAGGGCTTGTCCCGACATCATGTGTTTATTTCTTATGCACACTTCTTTCCCTTTACATATTTCTTATGCACACTTCTTTCCCTTTACATATTTCTTATGCACACTTCTTTCCCTTTACATATTTCTTATGCACACTTCTTTCCCTTTACATATTTCTTATACACACTTCTTTCCCTTTACATATTTCTTATGCACACTTCTTTCCCTTTACATATTTCTTATGCACACTTCTTTCCCTTTACATATTTCTTATGCACACTTCTTTCCCTTTACATATTTCTTATGCACACTTCTTTCCCTTTACATATTTCTTATGCACACTTCTTTCCCTTTACATATTTCTTATGCACACTTCTTTCCCTTTACATATTTCTTATGCACACTTCTTTCCCTTTACATATTTCTTATGCACACTTCTTTCCCTTCACATATTTCTTATGCACACTTCTTTCCCTTTACATATTTATTATGCACACTTCTTTCCCTTTACATATTTCTTATGCACACTTCTTTCCCTTTACATATTTCTTATGCACACTTCTTTCCCTTTACATATTTCTTATGCACACTTCTTTCCCTTTACATTTTTCTTATGCACACTTCTTTCCCTTTACATATTTCTTATGCACACTTCTTTCCCTTTACATATTTATTATGCACACTTCTTTCCCTTTACATATTTCCTATGCACACTTCTTTCCCTTTACATATTTCTTATGCACACTTCTTTCCCTTTACATATTTCTTATGCACACTTCTTTCCCCTTACATATTTCTTATGCACACTTCTTTCCCTTTACATATTTCTTATGCACACTTCTTTCCCTTTACATATTTCTTATGCACACTTCTTTCCCTTTACATATTTCTTATGCACACTTCTTTCCCTTTACATATTTCTTATGCACACTTCTTTCCCTTTATTATTTCTTATGCACACTTCTTTCCCTTAACATATTTAACTCGAGGGCTTGTCCCGACATCATGTGTTTATTTCTTATGCACACTTCTTTCCCTTTACATATTTATTATGCACACTTCTTTCCCTTTACATATTTCTTATGCACACTTCTTTCCCTTTACATATTTCTTATGCACACTTCTTTCCCTTTACATATTTATTATGCACACTTCTTTCCCTTTACATATTTATTATGCACACTTCTTTCCCTTTACATATTTATTATGCACACTTCTTTCCCTTTACATATTTAACTCGAGGGCTTGTTCCCACATCATGTGTTTATTTCTTATGCTCACTTCTTTCCCTTTACATATTTCTTATGCACACTTCTTTCCCTTTACATATTTCTTATGCACACTTCTTTCCCTTTACATATTTCTTATGCACACTTCTTTCCCTTTACATATTTCTTATGCACACGTCTTTCCCTTTACATATTTCTTATGCACACTTCTTTCCCTTTACATATTTCTTATGCACACTTCTTTCCCTTTACATATTTCTTATGCACACTTCTTTCCCTTTACATATTTCTTATGCACACTTCTTTCCCTTTACATATTTCTTATGCACACTTCTTTCCCTTTACATATTTCTTATGCACACTTCTTTCCCTTTACATATTTCTTATGCACACTTCTTTCCCTTTACATATGTCTTATGCACACTTCTTTCCCTTTACATATTTCTTATGCACACTTCTTTCCCTGTACATATTTCTTATGAACACTTCTTTCCCTTTACATATTTCTTATGCACACTTCTTTCCCTTTACATATTTCTTATGCACACTTCTTTCCCTTTACATATTTCTTATGCACACTTCTTTCCCATTACATATTTCTTATGCACACTTCTTTCCCTTTACATATTTCTTATGCACACTTCTTTCCCTTTACATATTTCTTATGCACACTTCTTTCCCTTTAAATATTTCTTATGCACACTTCTTTCCCTTTACATATTTCTTATGCACACTTCTTTCCCTTTACATATTCCTTATGCACACTTCTTTCCCTTTACATATTTCTTATGCACACTTCTTTCCCTTTACATATTTCTTATGCACACTTCTTTCCCTTTACATATTTCTTATGCACACTTCTTTCCCTTTACATATTTCTTATGCACACTTCTTTCCCTTTACATATTTCTTATGCACACTACTTCTTTCCCTTTACATATTTCTTATGCACACTTCTTTCCCTTTACATATTTCTTATGAACACTTCTTTCCCTTTACATATTTCTTATGCACACTTATTTCCCTTTACATATTTCTTATGCACACTTCTTTCCCTTTACATATTTCTTATGCACACTTCTTTCCCTTTACATATTTCTTATGCACACTTCTTTCCCTTTACATATTTCTTATGCACACTTCTTTCCCTTTACATATTTCTTATGCACACTTCTTTCCCTTTACATTTTTCTTATGCACACTTCTTTCCCTTTACATATTTCTTATGCACACTTCTTTCCCTTTACATATTTATTATGCACACTTCTTTCCCTTTACATATTTCCTATGCACACTTCTTTCCCTTTACATATTTCTTATGCACACTTCTTTCCCTTTACATATTTCTTATGCACACTTCTTTCCCCTTACATATTTCTTATGCACACTTCTTTCCCTTTACATATTTCTTATGCACACTTCTTTCCCTTTACATATTTCTTATGCACACTTCTTTCCCTTTACATATTTCTTATGCACACTTCTTTCCCTTTACATATTTCTTATGCACACTTCTTTCCCTTTATTATTTCTTATGCACACTTCTTTCCCTTAACATATTTAACTCGAGGGCTTGTCCCGACATCATGTGTTTATTTCTTATGCACACTTCTTTCCCTTTACATATTTCTTATGCACACTTCTTTCCCTTTACATATTTCTTATGCACACTTCTTTCCCTTTACATATTTCTTATGCACACTTCTTTCCCTTTACATATTTCTTATACACACTTCTTTCCCTTTACATATTTCTTATGCACACTTCTTTCCCTTTACATATTTCTTATGCACACTTCTTTCCCTTTACATATTTCTTATGCACACTTCTTTCCCTTTACATATTTCGTATGCACACTTCTTTCCCTTTACATATTTCTTATGCACACTTATTTCCCTTTACATATTTCTTATGCACACTTCTTTCCCTTTACATATTTCTTATGCACACTTCTTTCCCTTTACATATTTCTTATGCACACTTCTTTCCCTTTACATATTTCTTATGCACACTTCTTTCCCTTTACATATTTCTTATGCACACTTCTTTCCCTTCACATATTTCTTATGCACACTTCTTTCCCTTTACATATTTATTATGCACACTTCTTTCCCTTTACATATTTCTTATGCACACTTCTTTCCCTTTACATATTTCTTATGCACACTTCTTTCCCTTTACATATTTATTATGCACACTTCTTTCCCTTTACATATTTATTATGCACACTTCTTTCCCTTTACATATTTATTATGCACACTTCTTTCCCTTTACATATTTAACTCGAGGGCTTGTTCCCACATCATGTGTTTATTTCTTATGCTCACTTCTTTCCCTTTACATATTTCTTATGCACACTTCTTTCCCTTTACATATTTCTTATGCACACTTCTTTCCCTTTACATATTTCTTATGCACACTTCTTTCCCTTTACATATTTATTATGCACACGTCTTTCCCTTTACATATTTCTTATGCACACTTCTTTCCCTTTACATATTTCTTATGCACACTTCTTTCCCTTTACATATTTCTTATGCACACTTCTTTCCCTTTACATATTTCTTATGCACACTTCTTTCCCTTTACATATTTCTTATGCACACTTCTTTCCCTTTACATATTTCTTATGCACACTTCTTTCCCTTTACATATTTCTTATGCACACTTCTTTCCCTTTACATATTTCTTATGCACACTTCTTTCCCTTTACATATTTCTTATGCACACTTCTTTCCCTTTACATATTCCTTATGCACACTTCTTTCCCTTTACATATTTCTTATGCACACTTCTTTCCCTTTACATATTTCTTATGCACACTTCTTTCCCTTTACATATTTCTTATGCACACTTCTTTCTCTTTACATATTTCTTATGCACACTTCTTTCCCTTTACATATTTCTTATGCACACTTCTTTCCCTTTACATATTTCTTATGCACATTTCTTTCCCTTTACATATTTCTTATGCACACTTCTTTCCCTTTACATATTTCTTATGCACACTTCTTTCCCTTTACATATTTCTTATGCACACTTCTTTCCCTTCACATATTTCTTATGCACACTTCTTTCCCTTTACATATTTCTTATGCACACTTCTTTCCCTTTACATATTTCTTATGCACACTTCTTTCCCTTTACATATTTCTTATGCACACTTCTTTCCCTTTACATATTTATTATGCACACTTCTTTTCCTTTACATATTTATTATGCACACTTCTTTCCCTTTACATATTTCTTATGCACACTTCTTTCCCTTTACATATTTAACTCGAGGGCTTGTTCCCACATCATGTGTTTATTTCTTATGCACACTTCTTTCCCTTTACATATTTCTTATGCACACTTCTTTCCCTTTACATATTTCTTATGCACACTTCTTTCCCTTTACATATTTCTTATGCACACTTCTTTCCCTTTACATATTTCTTATGCACACTTCTTTCCCTTTACATATTTCTTATGCACACTTCTTTCCCTTTACATATTTCTTATGCACACTTCTTTCCCTTTACATATTTCTTATGCACACTTCTTTCCCTTTACATATTTCTTATGCACACTTCTTTCCCTTTACATATTTCTTATGCACACTTCTTTCCCTTTACATATTTCTTATGTACACTTCTTTCCCTTTACATATTTCTTATGCACACTTCTTTCCCTTTACATATTTCTGATGCACACTTCTTTCCCTTTACATATTTCTTATGCACACTTCTTTCCCTTTACATATTTCTTATGCACACTTCTTTCCCTTTACATATTTCTTATGCACACTTCTTTCCCTTTACATATTTCTTATGCACACTTCTTTCCCTTAACATATTTAACTCGAGGGCTTGTTCCCACATCATGTGTTTATTTCTTATGCACACTTCTTTCCCTTTACATATTTAACTCGAGGGCTTGTTCCCACATCATGTGTTTATTTCTTATGCACACTTCATTCCCTTTACATATTTCTTATGCACACTTCTTTCCCTTTACATATTTCTTATGCACACTTCTTTCCCTTTACATATTTCTTATGCACACTTCTTTCCCTTTACATATTTCTTATGCACACTTCTTTCCCTTTACATATTTCTTATGCACACTTCTTTCCCTTTACATATTTCTTATGCACACTTCTTTCCCTTTACATATTTCTTATGCACACTTCTTTCCCTTTACATATTTCTTATGCACACTTCTTTCCCTTTACATATTTCTTATGCACACTTCTTTCCCTTTACATATTTCTTATGCACACTTCTTTCCCTTTACATATTTCTTATGCACACTTCTTTCCCTTTACATATTTCTTATGCACACTTCTTTCCCTTTACATATTTCTTATGCACACTTCTTTCCCTTTACATATTTCTTATGCACACTTCTTTCCCTTTACATATGTCTTATGCACACTTCTTTCCCTTTACATATTTCTTATGCACACTTCTTTCCCTGTACATATTTCTTATGCACACTTCTTTCCCTTTACATATTTCTTATGCACACTTCTTTCCCTTTACATATTTCTTATGCACACTTCTTTCCCTTTACATATTTCTTATGCACACTTCTTTCCCATTACATATTTCTTATGCACACTTCTTTCCCTTTACATATTTCTTATGCACACTTCTTTCCCTTTACATATTTCTTATGCACACTTCTTTCCCTTTACATATTTCTTATGCACACTTCTTTCCCTTTACATATTTCTTATGCACACTTCTTTCCCTTTACATATTTCTTATGCACACTTCTTTCCCTTTACATATTTCTTATGCACACTTATTTCCCTTTACATATTTCTTATGCACACTTCTTTCCCTTTACATATTTCTTATGCACACTTCTTTCCCTTTACATATTTCTTATGCACACTTCTTTCCCTTTACATATTTCTTATGCACACTACTTCTTTCCCTTTACATATTTCTTATGCACACTTCTTTCCCTTTACATATTTATTATGCACACTTCTTTCCCTTCACATATTTCTTATGCACACTTCTTTCCCTTTACATATTTCTTATGCACACTTCTTTCCCTTTACATATTTCTTATGCACACTTCTTTCCCTTTACATATTTCTTATGCACACTTCTTTCCCTTTACATATTTCTTATGCACACTTCTTTCCCTTTACATATTTCTTATGCACACTTCTTTCCCTTTACATTTTTCTTATGCACACTTCTTTCCCTTTACATATTTCTTATGCACACTTCTTTCCCTTTACATATTTATTATGCACACTTCTTTCCCTTTACATATTTCTTATGCACACTTCTTTCCCTTTACATATTTCTTATGCACACTTCTTTCCCTTTACATATTTCTTATGCACACTTCTTTCCCTTTACATATTTCCTATGCACACTTCTTTCCCTTTACATATTTCTTATGCACACTTCTTTCCCTTTACATATTTCTTATGCACACTTCTTTCCCTTTACATATTTCTTATGCACACTTCTTTCCCTTTACATATTTCTTATGCACACTTCTTTCCCTTTACATATTTCTTATGCACACTTCTTTCCCTTTACATATTTCTGATGCACACTTCTTTCCCTTTACATATTTCTGATGCACACTTCTTTCCCTTTACATATTTCTGATGCACACTTCTTTCCCTTTACATATTTCTTATGCACACTTCTTTCCCTTTACATATTTCTTATGCACACTTCTTTCCCTTTACATATTTCTTATGCACACTTCTTTCCCTTTACATATTTCTTATGCACACTTCTTTCCCTTTACATATTTCTTATGCACACTTCTTTCCCTTTACATATTTCTTATGCACACGTCTTTCCCTTTACATATTTCTTATGCACACTTCTTTCCCTTTACATATTTCTTATGCACACTTCTTTCCCTTTACATATTTCTTATGCACACTTATTTCCCTTTACATATTTCTTATGCACACTTCTTTCCCTTTACATATTTCTTATGCACACTTCTTTCCCTTTACATATTTCTTATGCACACTTCTTTCCCTTTACATATTTCTTATGCACACTACTTCTTTCCCCTTACATATTTCTTATGCACACTTCTTTCCCTTTACATATTTCTTATGCACACTTCTTTCCCTTTACATATTTCTTATGCACACTTCTTTCCCTTTACATATTTCTTATGCACACTTCTTTCCCTTTACATATTTCTTATGCACACTTCTTTCCCTTTACATATTTCTTATGCACACTTCTTTCCCTTTACATATTTCTTATGCACACTTCTTTCCCTTTACATATTTCTTATGCACACTTCTTTCCCTTTACATTTTTCTTATGCACACTTCTTTCCCTTTACATATTTCTTATGCACACTTCTTTCCCTTTACATATTTATTATGCACACTTCTTTCCCTTTACATATTTCTTATGCACACTTCTTTCCCTTTACATATTTCTTATGCACACTTCTTTCCCTTTACATATTTCTTATGCACACTTCTTTCCCTTTACATATTTCTTATGCACACTTCTTTCCCTTTACATATTTCTTATGCACACTTCTTTCCCTTTACATATTTCTTATGCACACTTCTTTCCCTTTACATATTTCTTATGCACACTTCTTTCCCTTTACATATTTCTTATGCACACTTCTTTCCCTTTACATATTTCTTATGCACACTTCTTTCCCTTTACATATTTCTTATGCACACTTCTTTCCCTTTACATATTTCTTATGCACACTTCTTTCCCTTTACATATTTCTTATGCACACTTCTTTCCCTTTACATATTTCTTATGCACACTTCTTTCCCTTTACATATTTCATATGCACACTTCTTTCCCTTTACATATTTCTTATGCACACTTCTTTCCCTTGACATATTTCTTATGCACACTTCTTTCCCTTCACATATTTCTTATGCACACTTCTTTCCCTTTACATATTTATTATGCACACTTCTTTCCCTTTACATATTTCTTATGCACACTTCTTTCCCTTTACATATTTCTTATGCACACTTCTTTCCCTTTACATATGTATTATGCACACTTCTTTCCCTTTACATATTTATTATGCACACTTCTTTCCCTTTACATATTTATTATGCACACTTCTTTCCCTTTACATATTTAACTCGAGGGCTTGTTCCCACATCATGTGTTTATTTCTTATGCTCACTTCTTTCCCTTTACATATTTCTTATGCACACTTCTTTCCCTTTACATATTTCTTATGCACACTTCTTTCCCTTTACATATTTCTTATGCACACTTCTTTCCCTTTACATATTTCTTATGCACACGTCTTTCCCTTTACATATTTCTTATGCACACTTCTTTCCCTTTACATATTTCTTATGCACACTTCTTTCCCTTTACATATTTCTTATGCACACTTCTTTCCCTTTACATATTTCTTATGCACACTTCTTTCCCTTTACATATTTCTTATGCACACTTCTTTCCCTTTACATATTTCTTATGCACACTTCTTTCCCTTTACATATTTCTTATGCACACTTCTTTCCCTTTACATATTTCTTATGCACACTTCTTTCCCTTTACATATTTCTTATGCACACTTCTTTCCCTTTACATATTCCTTATGCACACTTTTTTCCCTTTACATATTTCTTATGCACACTTCTTTCCCTTTACATATTTCTTATGCACACTTCTTTCCCTTTACATATTTCTTATGCACACTTCTTTCTCTTTACATATTTCTTATGCACACTTCTTTCCCTTTACATATTTCTTATGCACACTTCTTTCCCTTTACATATTTATTATGCACATTTCTTTCCCTTTACATATTTCTTATGCACACTTCTTTCCCTTTACATATTTCTTATGCACACTTCTTTCCCTTTACATATTTCTTATGCACACTTCTTTCCCTTCACATATTTCTTATGCACACTTCTTTCCCTTTACATATTTCTTATGCACACTTCTTTCCCTTTACATATTTCTTATGCACACTTCTTTCCCTTTACATATTTCTTATGCACACTTCTTTCCCTTTACATATTTATTATGCACACTTCTTTTCCTTTACATATTTATTATGCACACTTCTTTCCCTTTACATATTTCTTATGCACACTTCTTTCCCTTTACATATTTAACTCGAGGGCTTGTTCCCACATCATGTGTTTATTTCTTATGCACACTTCTTTCCCTTTACATATTTCTTATGCACACTTCTTTCCCTTTACATATTTCTTATGCACACTTCTTTCCCTTTACACATTTCTTATGCACACTTCTTTCCCTTTACATATTTCTTATGCACACTTCTTTCCCTTTACATATTTCTTATGCACACTTCTTTCCCTTTACATATTTCTTATGCACACTTCTTTCCCTTTACATATTTCTTATGCACACTTCTTTCCCTTTACATATTTCTTATGCACACTTCTTTCCCTTTACATATTTCTTATGCACACTTCTTTCCCTTTACATATTTCGTATGTACACTTCTTTCCCTTTACATATTTCTTATGCACACTTCTTTCCCTTTACATATTTCTGATGCACACTTCTTTCCCTTTACATATTTCTTATGCACACTTCTTTCCCTTTACATATTTCTTATGCACACTTCTTTCCCTTTACATATTTCTTATGCACACTTCTTTCCCTTTACATATTTCTTATGCACACTTCTTTCCCTTAACATATTTAACTCGAGGGCTTGTTCCCACATCATGTGTTTATTTCTTATGCACACTTCTTTCCCTTTACATATTTAACTCGAGGGCTTGTTCCCACATCATATGTTTATTTCTTATGCACACTTCATTCACTTTACATATTTCTTATGCACACTTCTTTCCCTTTACATATTTCTTATGCACACTTCTTTCCCTTTACATATTTCTTATGCACACTTCTTTCCCTTTACATATTTCTTATGCACACTTCTTTCCCTTTACATATTTCTTATGCACACTTCTTTCCCTTTACATATTCCTTATGCACACTTCTTTCCCTTTACATATTTCTTATGCACACTTCTTTCCCTTTACATATTTCTTATGCACACTTCTTTCCCTTTACATATTTCTTATGCACACTTCTTTCCCTTTACATATTTCTTATGCACACTTCTTTCCCTTTACATATTTCTTATGCACACTTCTTTCCCTTTACATATTTCTGATGCACACTTCTTTCCCTTTACATATGTCTTATGCACACTTCTTTCCCTTTACATATTTCTTATGCACACTTCTTTCCCTGTACATATTTCTTATGCACACTTCTTTCCCTTTACATATTTCTTATGCACACTTCTTTCCCTTTACATATTTCTTATG